>JAOSBM010000005.1:21276059-21302150 GCA_027568955.1 Erythroxylum tenue | reverse complement strand
TGTCCGTTAAACGGACTTCCTTGTCCGTTCGACGGACATGAGCTGGCCAAACCCTATTTCATCCGAGTGCGTGTCCGTTTAACGGACTTCCTTGTCCGTTTAACGGACATGACCTGGAAACATATTCTAAACTTCTCCAATGCCTCAATTCCTCAAATCATCATGTCAATACATCACATAAAATTCTACCTTGTATCTAAACCATATTCATGAGTTCTTATCATACTTTCGTTTTAATTCACGAATTCTTATTTCTTTCTACCTGAGTAGTCATGAACAGTACCTCAATCGGCTAAAAAAGATTTGGGGCTCAACAGTTTTCAAAATGTCAATTCACTCTGTCCAGATAATTTCATAAATCGCCACTAATCAAGGACAGTGAAACATTATCTCTAATCACTTTAGAGTGACAAATCCTTTATTGACTTACTAAGCTATCTCCATATGATTCATATTGTATCCAAGTACTACCGATTGAATTATCCTAGGATAATTCATAAGTAATATCAAAACATAGTAATTTTAACATGAGATACTTTGGTAATCTCAAGTCTAAGGATCAATTATACAACCATTATTATGAGAAAATTCACAAACACATAAGTAATATTCCTTTTGGGACTCTTATAGTCGGGTTAGTTCAGTGACTTATTCTCTAATAATCACCCGCATATTAGTTTAAGTATCTTCATACTTTAATTTATGAGATCAATTATTTTCTACATAAGAAAAAAAAATGTGTGCTAGTTTTACCGTTTTAACAATATCCCGTCTTGATGAAACTACAAGTAAGAACATTTAGAAATAATACGTAAATATAAATTGAATATCACAATTATGATCTTATCATAATTTCAATTACACATTAATTATTCTAAGGATTTTATCTTTAGTATTAAAACATCAAATATAATTAATACGTAAAGATAAAGAATGCCTTTATTAATAATTTTGTCACTAAACTATTACCAAAACAATTGACTATAGGGCGTAAACCAACAAATGGGTGGAAGTGCATGAATTTATTATGAATTAGGGTTTCTTTAATTTTCAAATGGCGTTAAATAACAAAGTTAATTTGAGAATATATTGTAATTAGGGTTTGGTTGATTAAAATTAAATTAATTAGGGTAAGTTATATTATTTTGGTTAAATTAAGTTTATTGGTTTTAATTAGGATTTATTAAATATAATTAGAATTAAAGAAATAATCTTAAAATTAATTAAAAAGTAAAAAAATATATTTGCATTACATTACTATTATGCCACACGTGAAAACATAATTTTATCAATATTTTTGTTTATTTAAGACTTAAATTAAATATTTTACAAATATTTTAATTTATTTTAAATACTGAACTATTAGAGTTTCACCTTATATTTTAGTAGAAGTATTAAAGTTTAAAAATCTTATTTTTTTCTAATTTATGTATAATGTCTTATGCTCTTGACCATTAGTTTGGTGAATACTGGAAAGAGAGAGAAGGTTTAAATTTTTTTGTATTAAAAACTATTTTAAAATAAAATTTTACTAAATTTGTATCATATTATTTTAATAAGAAATTTCAATAAAAATACTATAAAAGATTAATGATATTAGAAAAAACAGTAAAAAACAAACTGTATTTTACATTTTCGTAAAAAGTAATCATTAATGAAAATGTAAAAGAGATTAGGAAAGATCTGAACCACTCAATGTTTGTGGGTCCCATTGACGTGGCGTCGGATCGACTTCCCTGCTAAAATAACATTCGGAAAACTGATGATAGATGAAAAACAAGACAACGAAATAAGAGATGAATGGAAGTAATTGTTACCAACTCAAACCCTAGAAAGGTGTGTAGCTTCAACCAAAGTACCTTAAACAGGAAACACTTAACCAGGTTAATGCTTCTCTTTCTTAGTTATTCATTTGTTTTTGAGTTTGTTAAAATTCTAAGGTTTAAATCGTGGTTTTCGATTCACCGTTTTAGCTATATCCAGCAATTTGGGGCTTTTAGGTTTTGGTGAAGGTATTCCATGATTCTCTCTGTTCATTTGGTTACTCTGAAATCTGGGAAATGTAGAATAGTGAAAAGTGTAGCTCCTTTCCCTTGTTTGGCTTTTCTGAAGGAATTTTGTTTGCAATTACTTTTTGTTGAACTTTTTAGAAACTATGGACTGCGGTTTCTTTCTCCTTAAGTGATTGATACTGAGGTGTTCATACATTACTGCAGTGGTGTTAATGATAATGAAATAAAAAGATGTGGGTTATGCTATTTTTAGGCCATAAGATAGACCGGTTAATTACTACTTGGTCGCCGTATGGAATAGAAATGAGGTATTATGTGACCAAAAAGCTACCATTTGCACTGATTTAAGAGCGTTGCTTTCAGTTCATATTTCTCAAAATCTCATTGTGCCCTTTTGTGTGCTTAGTAATGCAAAGTTCCTTTACAGAAATTGGCAAGCGATAGTTGCATTGGAGATTATCAATGGTAGGTCATTCTTCCTATCACTCACCATCTCCTGATAGAGATCAGGGTCCTTATAGGAGGAGCCCACCTCGAAGAGAAAGGTCACCGGTGCAGCAGAGGAGTACTCGTAGAGGTACTTCTCCAGCAAGAGAGAAACGTTCCACCCGTGCCATGTCACCAAAAAGCGAGATGTATCAGTCTCCTTCCCCACCAGTAAGGCATAAGACCTCTTACAGGGAAACTTCTCCATTTGGAAAAGAGAAAAATAATAGCCGTGCTAGATCTCCAAAGCGTGAAAAATCTCGCTCTCCTTCTCCGCGTACAAAACGGTTAAGGAGAGCCCAAGCTGATAGAGACACTGATAATGTTGCAGATGGGGAACGGGGCAGGAATCATGTGAAAGTAGATAATAAAGGTGCATTAAGGGAAAGAGAGTCTGAAAAAACAAGTGAGAGGGAACATGAAAGGAATCATCGTAAGGATGATGATAGGGGTTTACGAAGAGAAAGAGAGACTAAGAAATATATTGAGGTAGATCATGAAAGTAATCATGGTAGGGGTAGAGAGAAGTCTAGACATAGAGAAACTGGTGCAGATAGGGAAGCTGGAGGTGAGAAAAAGGGGAGAAGGTCAGGAAGAGATGAAAATGACAGTAAGTCTTCTAGAACAAGACATGAAAGGTCTACTTCTCCTTTACATCACCACAACAGAAGCAGGCATAGATCTCTTTCTCCTGAAGTAGCAGCTGATAGAAGAGAACATGGCGAGGTGCCTGGTGATACTAACCTTTCTATTACTTGTTCTACTTTTTCACAAAAATATTCCCTATTTAATTTGTCTGGTGTAGTTGGTATCTGCTAATGCTGCTATTAAATTTATACCAATACTGCATCTCCATTTGAGGAAATGAATTATTGTGGAAGGGACAATCGTGAAAACTGTTAACCATATCTTTGTCTTGTTAAATTGATACCTAAAATATTGTTTCCTGACTAAAGATAGTCATTGCAGGTGGCAAAAAGAGCTGAACGACGGTAAGCTTCATCCTTAACTTGATTTCCTTTTCAATAACTGGATTTGAGTTTGGTAACATGTATGTCTTGGGAGTGGTCATTATGTTGTATCTATCATCTTATTTATATTTTCAATTCTATTTAAGTGCCTTACTGCCAGGTTGAACATTGCATATTCTGTAACTTTGAGATGATACACTCAGGACCATATGAGTGGAGCAGATATATAGAAAATTCTGTGGTCTTTAAGTCATGTGGACTGATGTGCAATGATGGTTCTGTTACAGGTCTTATGAGAGAACCAACCCCAAAAGCTAGCTTGAAGGGTGGGAGAGCTCATAAGCCTATAAACCCCACATCAGTTTCTTTTATTACTGATGTGGGACAATTAGACTATAACATTCCACCACGCTTCGCAACCCAGGCACCGGTGGGCTGGCTGTGCGCTAGACCTTTTCTAGCCCCAGGCGAACAGTCCTATACTGGCGTCACCACCCACATACTCACGAGTTGGCTGTGCGCTAGACCTTTTCTAGCCTCGGGCGAACACTGCAATGCCGGCGTCACCACTCGTGGGTGTGACACGAGGACTTGAAGGAGTGGTGTTGGCTCTGATACCAATTGTTACAGGACTTATGAGAGAACCAACCCCAAAAGCTAGCTTGAAGGGTGGGAGAGCTCATAAGCCTATGAACCCCACATCAATTTCGTTTATTACCGATGTGGGACAATTAGACCATAACAGGTTCCTTTGTCTGTTTTTTGAAATATTAGTGCTTGATAATTGTAGCCACTGGGGGTATAGGAGACAACATGCTCAGGATTGCCACATATCTTTTAGTTAGGTGAAAATGGATTTACTTAGTAACAAGAGGTTGCATGACTGCTTGAGCAGAAATGGAGATGATGATTCTTTGGCTAAAATGAAGGCTGCTGAGGAGGACATAGAGGCAAAACAAAAGGTATTTAAAACTCATATTATTGCTTAACGTTGCCAAATTGTTAATGTTGAACGTTGTTTTGTCCTCCAGGTGAATTATTTATCTGTTCCCTTAACTTCTGTTTGGTTTTGATCATCGATCTTTCATTGCAACTGCAGCAAAAACCATCATTTGAACTATCAGGAAAACTTGCAGCGGAGACCAATAGGGTCCGAGGTTAGTGATTTGCAGCATTGCCTTTTAGTAGAGTTAGAGCATTTCCATGCCTTTGATTGCTTCATTGGCTTCTTGATTCTCTCTCTCCCTCTCCATCTCTCTTGGTCAGAAGTGGTATGATTGATAAATTAGCTCACTGCAATTAAATTCCGGTTCTAATTTCTTCTTCATATCCAGATTTTATCATTTATTGTTTGTTATCCTCTGCATACTCTGCTAACCAAGTTTCTGTTCTAGGTGTAACATTGCTGTTCACTGAGCCTCCAGATGGTCGAAAACCTGACGTAAGATGGAGACTGTATGTTTTTAAAGGTGGTGATGTGCTGAATGGTAAGATTTGGGTCATCTTTAAGTGTTGCGAATGTGATGGAAATTATAAGAAACAAAAAATTGCTTTCTTGAGAACTTTTTCTGACTCTTTTCCTAAATGGTAAGATTTGGCTCATCTTTTGAGCTATATTTTTATGCTTCGAGGAATTTTTAGCCAATAACTTTTTGACTCTTGATAAACATATTTTCTTCTTTTAGAAGAGCATACTTTTAATTTTTAATGGTGTAAATGGTGAAAATTTGCCCCTTGTTCATTTTCCTTTGTGCTCTTTTATTCTCTGTTATCTAATTTATACTGCAATGATTAAACAATATAGCTCATGTCCTTTGCCGTTATCCATTAGTTTAAATGTATGTTTTTGTCAGAGCCCCTTTATATACATCGTCAAAGCTGTTATCTTTTTGGAAGAGAGAGGAGGGTAGCAGATATTCCTACAGATCACCCATCATGTAGCAAGCAGCATGCCGTCATTCAGTTCCGGTAGATTAATAATTAAGTTGTTGCGCATTAGTGTTTGGGGACTTATTTCTCATTATGTTTCTGATTTTTTAGGCAAGTTGAGAAAGAGCAATCTGATGGTACTTTATCTAAGCAAGTAAGGTAAGTATTACCTCATTGCCTATCACTTTCGGTAATTAACAGATATTATCTTGACCTATTGATCTCAATATCTTTTATTTTATTTGTATAATTTTAGGCCTTACTTAATGGACCTTGGAAGCACAAATAAAACATTCCTTAATGTAAGTATTATGATCGATGTATGGCTACCTTTTGTCGGCCTCTTTATCTTTCCTTTGATTGTTATCACAGTAATATCTAAAATTTTCTTCTGCATTTGCAGGATAATCCCATTGAACCTCAACGTTATTATGAACTTTTTGAAAAAGACACTATTAAATTTGGTAATAGTAGGTAGGTCACTAGCAAAGATTCAACATCTTCTATGATTTCATGGATCAATTAAATATTTTTGCCTTTAGTTCGGTTACCATGGTCATACTTTGTTGCTTTTTCGATATGGTTCGTACAATATTGTTCTCCTGAATGCATTTTACTTGTGTGCCTGGCTGTTACCCTGCTCTGAAACTATTTTAATGCATGGTTGGCATTTTATTGATTCTGAAATTTGGTCTTCAATTCTATACACCTTCAGCTCTCTGTTCTTACATTGATTTAAAGTTTTTCTTGAGCAGTACATGAGCAATTCTAGTCATGAAAAAATTTGTTACCTCTTTCTTTTGGTTAAGTAAACTCTTTTTTGTTATCAGAAGAGAAAGATGATCCTTTCTTTCTTTCTCTCTCTTTTTCTTGTATCATTGATACTCCTATTAACCATACAAGGAGGTGTGTTTGCCAAGGCATGTGTGGAAGAGGTATGAACATTTAGGCCAATGTAAGGATATTGATTATGTGGGAAAGATGGGTCTTTCTTGGATGAATTATAAAAGCTCTAGGTGGAATTCAATATTTGTTTCAACATTTTGTAGTAGCAGATAATAAGCTTGTTGGTTTGATTTTGTTCTCCTCTTTAAACAGAGTATGCTCTATTTGTGCTGTCATTTCTTTTGTTATTATCAAGATACAAAGCAATAAGCTGATTTTCTCTGCTGCATTTCGATCTTGATATTCTAGGTCATATCATCTGAGAATTGAAACACTAGATGGTGGTTCTGGTACTATATTCTTTCTTATGAAATTGCACTCTGAGTATTTTCTAAGAATTACAGAGTACATAAAGTCAGTATCACATTGTGTTCCAATCATGTTAAGTAGTGATCTTGCCGGTTTTATATGTTGCCTACTTTAGTATTTGTGCTATAATTTAATGTTGACATGAAATCATATAGAGTTAAGATATATTGACCATTGACAAAAATCTAAATTTCCTGCCTGCCTTGACACTTACATTCCTATAATTAAGATGGTTTGCCCATAAACAATTTTCTTGATCTCTTGCCTGCTAATCTTTTTCTTAGTTTCCTTCACACATATTCCAAAAATTTTACTTTCATCTCATTTTTTATATAAATGTGTTAACAAGGTTCATACCTTGGCCTTGTTCTGTTGCATGTAGGAGATGTTGGCTTTACAGCTTGCTTAAGTCATTTGAAAACACATTGCTGACATGATCATTAGTGCGTACACAAACAATATGCATGTGCACACTAAACACATGCATTAATGGTCAGAAACATGTTGATATCCTGCTTTCATCAAGTTGATATTGTGAGCTACCTTATAAATACACAGAAACATACATTTGCATCATGCTTGCATTTTCGATCGGGAAGTTGTAGTGGGATTGCTACGAATGGTTGAACATGAATTTACCGTACTTATTTGTGCTTGTTCGTATTGTTGATTTCTGCATATCTGCTATATTATGGTCATTCAGATTCCATACTCTGTTTCTGGCTTTGCTTTTTCCTCAATGGGAGTGCTAATATTGTTATGGATCGATAATGGAGGACTTGCATTTGTTTGTTACTAGTCAATTATTGAAGGTGGATGATCCCTGAGTGACATCCTACCATATCTTTCCAGATATACCTTTTGAACATTGCCAGTTTTTGAGCACTTAAAGTATCTTGTGGGTTTTTGCAGCCGGGAATATGTCCTATTGCACGAGAATTCTGTGGCATGATTGCTGACACTTTGCTTGGACGTGACATCTTTTTGCCCCCAGCATATGAAGGATCTATGACATCTTTGGTTTTCAACTATAATTTCTATCATGAAAGTGAGACACTGTGGAACAGTCTACTTACTCTTATTTGGGTTGGAGGGGGTAAAACGCGAGCATTTTTGCTTGTTCCAAATTATCCTTCTTTATTCTTGAAGTGATTCATTTCCTCTAATTTTCGTTTATACAGCTGGGAGTATTCGAGGTAATAGATTGTCTTTGTAACATATAGAAAAGGTTGCGGGGTTTTAAATAAATCGTAACAATCATTTCTCTTGGTAATAGGATTAAGATTTGTTGGTAATGATAAAGTTATGATGACCGAAAATTATAACATTCATCAAGTGATGAGTTGTTGACCAGGTCTGTCTTGTTTGATGAAACAGTTGAGGCAGTAATAAGGTTGTTTTCATGGCCTAGCAAGCAAAAGTCAAAGCAAGTTAGAAAAAACGCGTGCTATTTGTATGCGTGTGGTTAAAATTTCTGAAAGAAACTCCCCATAGATATAGCTTGTCAGTCTATTGGTAGAATGATAACAGCCTATAATGAGTCTCGTTCGATTATTTGTGAATTGGTTTTATTGATGTAGAAGCAAACTCGAAAACATTTGTTGCAATGTAGTCATTTCCTGAAAAAGATATATTCAAATTTCAGCATGGATTGGTTAATTTGGACAACAATAGAAGAATTTTATGCAAAGAAATCTGTTGAGACCTGATATAATCAACATAATCAACAGCATAATAGGAAGATAATCAACAGTATAATAGGAAGAGGGGGTAGGCAGATCAGTAATTTGGAGAGTATGTAGGGGTGTGAGGTGAGATACGATGCTGAGTTGGTTAGTTAGTTAGAAAATGGGAATAAAAGGGGTAGTGTGGGGATAGATGGGGATATCAGAGAATTGGTTGTGAGGATTTTGTATTGAGGAGGTTGGCTAATTGGTTGTGAGGATTTTGTATTGAGGAGGTTGGCTAGCCCTCGAAGATTAGCCTATCAGTGTTTGTATGGAGGTTTAGCTAGCCCTCGAAGTCTAGCATATCAATATACTGAATACTTTGATATTCATATTTCCTTCTTACTCTATTCTTCTCTGTTTCCCTATTGTTTTCTTGTTTGAGTTTCTGGTATTGTGGTTGATTGCTGGAATAGAATCTGTGTTAGGATTGTGGTTCCTAACAAAATCCTTAGGTATTCTCTCTTTAAATTTCTTTAGCAATACTTAAATTCACTTGATTTGGTTTGGGAAGATGAAAATGGAGGGGAGGGTTTCAATACTTCTGGTAAGAGTCCTCTCATTGTAAAAGAAATGAAAAGCCTGAAAATTATCTTTCCATCTACTTAGTAATATTTTCTCCCTTGATCTGTTCTAAAAGGTCTAACTAGAGCAGCGCTCGTTTTAATTTATTGTGCCTTTTCATTCTCGGACACTACAGATTACAGGAACAAGTTTTGTGGGCCAAATTTCGAGAAGGGCTCACATTATATGATATGTTCGACTTCCAATTAAATAAATATCTCTTTCTAGCAGGCATTAGGAGGGATGAAGTCACCCTTTTTTTAACCCAAAAAAAAAAAAAAGTGTGGGTGAGATAAGATGGAATATAATAAGGAATTTGATGCTCCATTTGGGGATTTCATTAACCACATCAGTTTGACTTTAGACTAAATAAGAGATTAATATATACAAAAAAGAGAACTTTGCAGCTGACTCCTTTTTTCATCTTGTTTTTGATTTTTCTCATGGCTTTTATGTTTTGGGGCACGTCTTCTCTAGTGTTGGTAGATGGCTTGATCATGATTTAATAAGAGTCTCTTATGTTAGGTAGTTGGCTGTTCTTGTAAGCTTTGCTCACTTTACCTTACTCAAAAAAAAAAAAAAGGAGCTATTGTCCTATCCGAACTACAGCTGCAAATTGATAAATTGCAGAAATATTTTGCCACATTGTATGAGCTTGGAAATGCTTTAAATATCAATCACTTCTAATTGCTCCTACTTCTTTTATTATTACTTTCCTTGGGAAGAGATGGTGTTAGTTGTGTATAAGATATGTAGGTTGAAATCAATATTTTAGCCGGCAGAGCCAGAGGTTGAGCATGATCATGAGCTGCATCATTTAAAAGTTCTCTTAGGAATCTCATGTTACAGTACTTTGCAAGCATAAATTATAGTAGGGTCCTTTCCTGCTGCCATTCTTGGATAGGATTGTATAGGTTTTAAATATTTATTTGTTAATTTTGTAATGGAATAAAGAGTTAAAGCTGGATTTAAAATTACAATACACCATCTCACAGAGTTGTTTTTAGGTGATTGTAGAGACCAACTCCAACTGCAACTGGTTACATTTTTTATTTTGAGCAATTGGGATGTTTGGAAAACAATAAAATTGTACACATTTTTCTTTCTTCTTCTAGATTAAATCTACTTTAGCTACCCTTAAATCCAGGGTAAAGCTAGGTGTATCAATTTACCAAAGAACAGAAAGGAATAACAGAGAGGCAAAGCAATCACAATGAAAATGGAAAAGAAAAAGAGTTCAATGGGATCAATGCGCCGAGATTTCATTCCTTTCTGGTTTTGTGTCATTTCTCTTTTTCTCTATGGTTATGTACACGAGGCTTAGTACCGTTTAAAAGTCAATAATGGGTTCTCCAATTGTCAAATTCCTCTGTATCGTCCACGGCAAGTTAAAGAGCTTGGCCATGATGAATTTGAAGATCTTGTTCACATTTATGTTATGTTTAGCACTTGAAAAGAAAAGGGTCGCCTTCATTGCCTTTGCATATGCTCGAGCCTGTATTAACACGCAAACACAAAATTTATAAGACCAAAAGAACAAGAACAAGAGCATCCCTTTTCTTGAAATGTATAAAGCATGCATCAGTATGTTAACGCGTGTATTAAGAAAAGAAGGTTCTTTCCAATCCTCAGTTCAACTTTTCCTGAGTGCTCAAATCTTTACATTCTTTCATATTTGGAGAAACGAAGTGATTTACCTGGGTTACTATTGGCCATTGCAAATTTGGAGGGAGTTGGACGAAATCATCAAATTTAGTCCCTATTAGTATGGGAATAGCAGTCTGCAGAGACCAAACACAAGCTAATAAAGCTCAGAGATACCGATTAATTCACCACTAATTTGATGAATTTTCCGGATTAAATGTCCAAATTGCACATTAATACAATTACCAACTAATTGTATTGATAGAGACTGGAAGTTTCTGAGTAATTTTACTCTAAATGTGATAAAATTTTACCAACAAAACTATAATCCCTGGTTTTAGTCTCCCACTTGATACAGAAAAGAACAAAGTTAACGAAGACTAGTTGTCATTATTACCTGATTCCATTTTCTTGCTTCACTGTACCATCCAATTACACTGCAAAATCATGTTTTTCGGTAAAATTATCAGATTAAAAAAATTTCCAAATAGAGGGAAGAAGAAACAAGTTTGATGAGCTAACCTGTAAAGAGTACACCGACTAGTAAGATCAAACATAAACAAAATCGCTACTGCATCTTTACATGCCATGGGAACATGATCAATTGACTTGTTGTCACCTGCATCCAAGTCTTTAAACTGATATACCAGAAAACCAAAAGAAACAATGGTGGTTTCTCAGAAAACCAGTAAGCCGGAAAAATAAGACAAACCAAAGCTTTACCTCCCACGTCCCATAGACTGAAAGCTATCCTGACACCTCGAACAAACAATGTTTTGTCCATCAAGTTCAACCCTGTCATCTTCAACCACCCTTTTTCCTCTTCATCAGCAACATACTTGATCTTCACATATAATAGAAAAGCAAGAGTGAGTAATTCCCAGATAACAATTTGTTCAGGCTTCTAGTGAAGCTGATCCCTGTCCAAATCAAAGCTATAAAATTCTTCCGAAACCAAAAACCAAACAAAATAAATAGGTTAAGAAAGAAGAATAGAATAGAAACTCAGGGTTTACCACGAAGCTTGTTTTTCCAATTTGGCAGTCGCCCAAAAGACTAATCTTCAGAGTGACTACATCCGAATCCGTGTCATACCCAGTACCAAACGTCTCTTTGGGATCCTGTCGCGAAACCAAACCACAGTCTTCGACGGCCTCCGGCGGAGGAGAAGAAGGCCGGGTAGTTAGCCGGCGATACCTTGCAGGCCTACCCGAGCAAGCAAGTATCCTATCCCAAATGATCCCAAGGAACTCGTGAAAAACTGATACACTTTCAAGCAAACTCCACTTGATATTGACATGAGCAATCTTCCGCCAAAGCTTTGTCATGTTTTCACGAGTGACTCTGGCCATGAACATGTGAATAGTAGTCGAAGTAGTTCGCTTCAAGTTGCGTCATAGTAAGTTGCGAATATATGTTATGCTCTTTTTAGGTATGTCTGGTTTCAGTCAGATAGCTAACCAAATTTTGTAAGAAGGTGACTCGTGGAACACAAGAGACTGTTGACCGGTACATCTTTAATTTCCAAAACAGTCCATATTGCTGGTTCCTTGGGTTTCTATGAGGGTCATGGACATTTGAGTCAATTCCTCGTAGTTTCAAGAATGTGATGCTTAAGTGTAGAGTAGTAGGGAATTTTATTGATGGAAAGGAAAATTCTTCTTATCTCTAGCAAGCAACCCCTTTGGAGTTTTCATTACTTAACAACAAAACAATGGATCGGAAATTTCAATTGAAAATGTTAGGTAAAACTAATTATCACATTCAATTAAGTTTCATTCAGGGTAAAGTAAAGCTCCAGTTTGTATGATGGTCATGGACTACATCTGGATCTCCAAAAAGAATACTAAATTTCTTGGTTCCTCAAAGAATCGGCTTTAAGATTAAAAACAAAGACACTTAGTACGAATTTAATTTACGAAAGTTCAGTAATATGCAGTCTTACTATTAATTAACATAGAGATTATTTCCAAATAATCTAAAAAAAGAAAAAAGCGGCTTTAACTATATCAATGATGTTAAGCATTTAATTCTTAATCCATATAATTATTAAGCAAACAAAAATTACTTGCAACGATGCATGGAACTCCACTATATTAATAATTAGGTGAACGATGCCATCTTTTTCTAGTTTTGTTCTAATATGTAAATAAAATCATCTTATATTCTCTACTTTACAGCCTTTGGAATTGAATTAGCTGAGCTAAATCATGGTTAATGGATCATGGTTAGTCAATATTAAAATAAACCAAATTCTTTCTTGCAACCACTTTGTTGTAATAATAACCACAGGAGTGCTGATTCTATAGGTTATTCCCAATGATGGGATTATATAACATCAGCCCCTAATTATGACTTAATGGATACAACTCATAATTAGAAGGAACCATTCAATGAAATTATATTCATCTTTCACCCTAGATTGATAAGAACAAATGGGCATCCACAAACATTGAAGGCTCAAAAAGAGATGCTGTAAAAGGGCAGTTAGGATTAGGAGGTATGTCCTAAACCTTTGGCAATTTTCATGTTTCTCCAAATTACAAAACCAAACTTACGCACGAATGCTACCAAGAATCTCTTCCTAGGTATACACCGACCCTAAATTTTTATTGTTTCATAATTTTGTCTCTTAGTACGTGGGATAATGAATTGTATTGTGAAGGGTCACCTTCCACTACTTGAAATGGTAATTTTATGCATTTGATACTGCCTCTGTTGGGATGTGACTCGAGAGCCCCCAAGAGAGGTCCAAGGATGGACACCTTGACTACAGCCACCTAACTACCTTCCATTTTACTACTTTGGCTGCTATGGGCCTAAGTCCTGACTCGAGTTATTATAGAACTTAATCTTCATATTTTAAAGCTACTCAGTTCAGTGATATCATCTAGACCTTGTATATAAAATATTATGTTAAGCATGAGTAAGCGGGGGCTCTCTTTTAAAAGGTAAGTCATCCTTTCTTGGATGATGATATTCATTAAAAAGTTAAATCTCTTAATCTACTTACTTTGATTACTAATTTCTATTGTGTTACCTAATCTTTGTTGGATTAATCGATATCACACACGTTCAAAGAGAATAAAAGGCGTACGATTTCAATTAGATTACTTGAAAGGCATGTGCTTCATGGAAAAGCTAACAAGAAAGCTTCTATCTGTCTTTATCAAATTGTTGAATCAAATGAGCCTATTCTTACCTTTTTGGTGTGGGTAAGTAAGGCATAGTCGAGGTGGGAAACATGGAAAAGTATGTTCTTGTTTGAGTAAAATAAGCTCTAGCTCACTTTCCCATCCCCAGTAACTACTAAGCTAATAAAGAAGTAAATCTCTATCATCGCCTTAACTAAGTCTTTCATAACACATTCATTTGCGTGCTAAAAAGAATATGTTACATACACGTGTACATAATTATGTGCTCCTATTTATATGCTTAAAGGACAAATGAATCATGCATGTCTAAGATTCGATAGCCCAATATCAGAAAAATGGGATAAGAGTTATCACAAGTTCACTTATGCCTCCGTGTATCTAGGTATTATTGCTTGTTTCTTGTAAAGAAAAATTGAATAGTCCGTACGTAACTAGTCTCTGATAATTTGCTGCTTTCCCTAGAAAGAGAGAAGTAGAAAGCATTTGAATAGAATAACTTTTGGAGCTTACGTTAAAATTTAAGGGTGAATGCCAAAATACTCTATTCGATTCTCACTTCTATTGTTGATTTCCGCAAGTTAATTAATGTCTCACGGTTGATTTCAATTTGATGAGAAGGCAAATCACTGCTTATTTATTTATTTCTTTAGGTCAATAATTAATGTATCTGAAATAAGAGAATGAAGTTGGTTATCGCCTTAAAAGTGAAATACTTGATTGGTGATTACTTATAAACTGTCCAAAATCGAAATGGCATGACATACTAACCAATGCCCAAATTTTGAGGTATTCAATTCTTATTGTACCACATAAAGGTAAGCGATTAGGGAAAGGAATGGCCAAACGTAATCTCTTAACAACCTATATGATATTAATATACACCAAATGCTCTTTGATTTGCATGAAAAGATTATATTTTGTAGCCAAGACATTGAATATTGTCTCTCAAGCAACGGGTGGATTAATTAACTCTCATGCCATACAAATCGTATTAAACTATTGTGAACCGCTATAACTTTTCTCTTTAATTTATTTACCTCATTAATAAATCGTTATACCAAAAAATGTCATATACCAGCTTATACATAAGAATTAATGCATTTCAACATAAAAGTACATCAACGTATAAAAATTTAAATTTTTGTCTAAGAAAAGGTCTCTCTACCTGATCTCTTTATCACTTAAACTAATCTTAAATATTCAAATTTGCAATTTTATGAACTAATTAGTATATAATTCTTTGTTCAATTAAATTTGGACCAAAATCAAGAAATGTAAAGTTCATTAAGCATTACGTAATTAAATAGGTTTCCGAAATGTTCTTCAGCCCAAAAAATATGTTGGATCTTTCTTACTATGATATGCGTTTATATTTCTCCATTTTGAGTTTGTTTAGTTTATACTTTACTACATTTAAAATATTAAAACATTTATTAAGGTTATATCTTCATTTCCATTAATAAAAAATAAGCATATGCTGAATATTTTTTACGATGAACAAATGATGAGTTCTAAAGTCTTAGACGAATGGTTTTTACTGGAGTTCAGACTTCCATTATAAGAGCAAATACAAAATATATGAGAGCACCATGATAAGCACAATGACGATAGACTTGAGCCAAATGACAAGATTAGGAAGGAATATAATCCATCTCGCTAATTTTTGGTCATTAGTTTTAGATTTGTACTTGAAAATCCAAAGGATTTAATAATTTTGCAAAATTTTCGATTTGATTGCAGTCGTTTTTTAGCACAATTAAAAATAGAAAAATTAAACGCACAAATGTAAATCAACACTAAAGTTTGTTAACGTAGTTCGATACATTTTGTTTACGTCTACGGGGCCCTTATCCAGCTTAATACTTTCACTAACGATAATAATTTTATACAAGGCTTTACTGAATTGACATCACTCAACCCTTGGCACTATTACTCGTCCTCATAACTCGTGAAAGTATTTCACACCCGATGACACGACCGATACGTGTTAACCTCAACATAAGATTTTCTCAACAACTTTTTAACAAAAGACAATAAACAATCAACTGAAGTGATTAAAATAAACAACAAACATAATCAAAGACCTTGAGAAAGAAAACAACTTTCCTAACAATGTAGCTTCATCAACGAAAGAATAGGAAGTTGTTCACTGAAAAATCTGTTGTAAAGCTTCAATATCGTCCCTGGAAAATCTCACGCATAGTAGCATTTCCATCATCGAAACATTGCAAATGATGGAGCTTCAACCATACGAAAAACATCTTAAGGTTTTCCACAAAATACATAGCAAAAATAGCCCAAAAAATCACCCATGATGGACAGAAAAATGCAGCTCCCAATCTAGAAAAAAACTTCAAAAATCAGCTTCCAAAAATCACTAAAAAACCCCAAAAATTCAGCTGTTGAGTCACTATATCCTTATCGGTTTTTCCCACACAAGATAGCAACAAAAATAGCCCTAATAAATCACACAATAGGCAGATGAAATACAACAAAATTCTGCATGTTTTTCACTACCGAAAACCCCACCACTTCAATCCAAAAATCACATAAACACCAATGGAAAAATAGTTGCTTCGATTTCCAATAAACAATGATAACTCAAGTAAAACACATCTGCTAAAAATTACCCACTAAACCACAAAGACCAAAGAGAACAACACAGCTGCAATATATGAATTAATGATCAGCATAAATTGGTCAATTGTATAGCCTCATAATTAACAGCGACAACTTGAGAAAAACATAGCTGCAAGGATTCACATAATCACCAAAAATCCCGGCCACATACGTCATGTCATTAGCGATAAGGATTTCACATAATCACTAAAAATCTCAGCCACACAAGTCAGGTGAAAATCAACAAAGATAGAATCATATCTTAACCCAATCAGCTGCCAAATATCAAATTAAATTGCTGCCAAATATCAAGTTCAATTTCCAAAAGATAACCACTATCAAATCCCATCTTAAGTAGGATTTGAAACTTATCAAACTTGTCTTAGAAGAGCCCCACTTAAACTCAATTAAGTCCAATTATCAAATAATGTCCAAAATTAAAGATTTAAGATATTGTAATCTATATCTTCATAATCTCCCCCTTATTAGCATTATTTGTCACATATGAGAATCTCCCCCTAAAGGAGATAATTGGAAATATAACATCGAAGTCACAAACCACATCAAAACTCACAAAAGAACTCCCCCCTTAATCAGCCAATAAGATTCATTCCCCCTTCGGAAAAAAAGATGATAAAAAGCAAGATGAATAGTCATGCATAGACCTTGAAATCTCCCCTTGAATGGGACAGTCACAAAAAACAATCTAATATCTCCCTTTTGGGACAAAACAATGCCAAAATAAATAATGCCTTCAGTGTGATCAATCTCACCGAATTAAGAGGCATAAGAATCAACAATAAGTGCAGCAGAAGAATCATAAGCACGTCAAGATGATAATTTACTACCATTCAAAAATACTAGCCAACATATTATTACTTACATCAAAGTCATCCATATACGACTGATTAAATTCATAGACCCTAAAAATTGCATTCATCATAATCAAACTTAATCAAACTCCTCCTCACTTAAGTTATGTCAAAGCATATTGCTCAAACTCATACAACCTATGTTGTAGAGAGAAACTGAGATAAAACTTGAAAAACCCAAATCATAGAAAACTCGAATCTTTCTACAGTTCTCCAACCAAGCATCAATATTTTCTCGACATAACTCTATAAACCAACATTCATAATTAAAAATTTCAAATCATCAAGGAGAGCCTCATTCTCACATCAAATATACTATTCAACAAGTAAGGAAAAATCTAAACACATACCATTCACCTAAACCTTATAAAACCCATAAATCAAAAACTTAGAAAGTCTAGACGTTAACTCCTTTTAACAATTTTTTTAGTAAACAACATCAATCATCATCGTCATCATCACACCCCGAAGTCCCATAATGAAGTAAGGTATGGGGGGCCGGACAGTACGCAGCCTTACCCCTACATTGTAGAAAGGCTGTTTCCAAAAAAGCCCGCATGCATATGTGACAAGATAGTAGTGACAAAATTATAGAAGAAAAATTAAATAATATATTACAAAATATAAATATAATCAATTTATAAGTATTTTTTTTAAAAAAGTAATCATAATCACAATAAAAATAATAAAAATAATAAAAAATAATGATAAATAGAATACATAATAAAAAAGGTTTTGCAGACGGACTTTAAAATAATAATGAGAATAATGCTAAATACTAATAAAAATAATAGTACCGACTAATACCAATATGTAACGACAAGAAATACTGAAAAATAATAAAATAGTACTAATATTAATCTACTACTAATATTAATAATAAAAAAATAAGGAAGGTCACGTGAAATAATAATAAGAAAGCTCAAGACATAAATAACTATGAAAATGACCAATACAGAAAGAAGAAAATGTCAATAATAATTCGCCAACCAATTGAAAGCAGGAGTGTCGTTACCTGCCTCTCGTCAAGGAGAATTTACCATATAAGCAAGCTAGTGAAAGTGGTAGAAGTGCCATACCGGAGTGATTCGAAAGGAAAGTGCTTTGGATAGTAGCAGAACTTGTCAGGATGCTGCTCGAGAAATCAGAGACAATGTGTGCTGTGTCAGAAAACCAGTACATTTAATGACTGCAGTGCATGGAGCCCTGTATCGCCCTTGCCTATGCCTATGAGCTGCATGCTTAATTGCTATCACCCAGAGTAATCTTGGTCAATAGCTAAGTCTCATTATGCACGCTATAATGGCTAAAGTAACTGGGAGACCGGGAAATCAAAACTCAAATGGACATGGTATCCAACCACAAACTACGACGGAAATGGAAAACCACATAGAAAACTTGAAGAGAAATTAACAACTACCTAAGTAAAACACAGATCGGCCTGCACGAAAATTTAATCACGAATGCAAATATAAGGGTAGCCGGAAACTGCCACCCCTTACCTCCACCAATGGATGAGAGCCACTCATGACGATGGCCACTGAGTATGACATGTACCCTACAGTCCACCTTCCTCCGGATCCATGTACCTTGAAAACAAAACAAAGGAACCAATTTTGCACACAGAAGAAGATAGGTTTCAACGAGAAAACAAACCTGGGAAACAACACGAGCCGTGCTTGATGCCGACTTCCTTCAAAAGAACCAGACTTCTCGTGTCTTCGAACTCGCCAAGCTACCCATTAGTGGATTGCTCCCTTAGCTTTGGGAATGACCTTCACTGTAACTTGCACGACTATTCCATACAAAAAGTGACAAACACACACAAAGAGGAAAAATAGTTTCTTCCCCTCGATCCACTCTGGTCAGGAATACTAAACAACAGATACACCAGAGAGCGAGGGTTTGTCTATAAAACCCAGATTTCTTCGGATAGATACACCAGAGAGCGAGGGTTTGTCTATAAACAAAACCCATTTTTGAAACAGTAAACGAATTGGGTTTATATCACTTACGGAGTCAGCTCATACCATGAGCCCTCAACACAAAACCCAGATTTCTCTGGACAGGTACAACAACCCATCTTCATATACCTGATAACTATAGGCTTTGAGCTTGGAGGCGGCCCTCTTTCTCGTTGTGTGCGCATGTGAAAGAGATGCAGATGGAAAGAAAAAGACATCAACTTTAAGACTCACCTGAACTGGGATCACTGGAGAGATGAAATAGCTATTGCTTCGTGTGTTTGTCTGGCATTTACTTGCCAAATGACTTTTTGCTGGCATTTATATATGATAGCAAAAGGTGAAGCAAACAAGAAGAAAGTAGCAGGTCAGTTTTGAGACAATCGAGAACCATACCGAACTGAAAGGTAGGGAAAGGAGGGGAATCAAGTTGAAGCTAGAGATTCTTTCCCTTACGAAGAGCCGAGATTAGGGTTTTGCCAACGAGAGCAGCCTCAAAATCGGACGGAGACACGCCATCGATGACTTTATAGTCATTTGCTACGATGGCCTTTTTGATCCTCTTACCCAAGTAGTTCTGCTCTATGGCTCTCCTCACCGCCTCCACCTCCGGCAGCTCCGGCACTGTGGATTCTTCCGCCGGCGAGTGTGTTGTGTGTTCTAACCATTAACGCCTAATTGTAAATTGACAAACCCTCGCTCTCTGGCCCCTGTGCCCCTCGAAGAAATTCAAACCTGGCCTTATTCCTTGCCACATTAACTCTATCATCAGATATTTGGTTGATTCCTCCCTCATAAGCAACCAATTGGTCTTTTGTTTGAACAGTTTCTTTACCAGCAGCAACTAACTGTGAATCTGGATAATTTTTTGTTTTTCCTTCACCACGTCTTTATGCTTGTAATTGACCTTTTCTAACCTAAGTATGTTTTGGTAACATAGACTGCTGATGGAAATTTAATGAAGAATATCTAGATTTTCCATTTTGACTCTGTTGAAATATCATTTGTAGTAGCTTGTAACAATTCGGCCTTATGTGCCCATTTACCCGACAAAAGTGACACATAAGTATGAAATTTCGTTTCCTCCTTGAAGTTTCTCCTTGGACAGATTTGGTCGCACTATTTTTCTCATCATTTGACTTAGAACATTTATCTTTATAGCCAATGTCTTGAAGGTCTCCTTTAATCTTAACAATTTCTAACAACTTTTCTAATTTTTAGGTACCTCTATTTAACATTCTTATTCCTTTTTTCGTATTGATCAGCTTCAATTTTCTTTCATTAGGCTCATCTATTGTAGATAACAACTTCTTCTCAAGGTCTTGAATGGTGTACCCATGTTGTGTATATTAATTCATAGGCTTCATAGATATTCTCCTTTTTGTCATCTGAGCCACTGTCATCACTGTCACAATCTAAGATTAGACTACGAGCTGATTAATTTGTGTTTTTCTCGAGATTTTTTATTTATCCACTTTTTCCTCATCAGTTTCTTCCTTCTTAGTTGTTGTTAAGCAAGCAACTAGACTTTTGCTTTATAAAGCAACCAACACAACATTACTTACAAATTCCTCTTCACTGCTGTACTCGGTTTTGAATTCATTCTCACTCCAAGTGCTGGTATACGACTTCCCTTTTCTTTTCTTCAAAGTGTTAGCACATTCCACTTGCACATGTTCAAAGCGTTGACATTCATGACATTGAATTTTCTTCACTTTTTTTTAATTTTTTTGAGTTTTAGCTTATTATTTGAAATTACTATTTGATGAGCTACCATCGTTTTGCCTAAAATTGGATATATCCTTCTTCACTTTCTTTAACCACTTATTGAAATTTCTTATCAATAACTCAATATCCTTATTATCATCGGATTCATCTTCAAAGTCATTTACGGTTTTACCAATCTTAGCTTGCAATGCCAACCCTTTGTTTTTCTCTCGTTCATCTCTCAACAATTCATCTCAAAGTTGGTAAAAATCTCAATTACCTTATCCAGAGACAATTTAGTGATATTATGGGCTTCTTCAATCGCTGCAATTTTCGGTATGGATCTCAGAGGAAGTGATCTCAAAGTTTTCTTAACAAGCTTCAAATTCGAATACTTCTTCCCAAGTTGATGTGCTTGGTTGGCTATTTCATGTAACCTCTTATAGAAGTCTCCAATAGTATTGCTTTCATCCATCTTAAACTCTTCGAATCTAATAGCCAACATCTAAAGTTTCAAAGCTGTCATAGATTTTGATCCCTCATGTATAGTTTGCAAAGTGTCCAATGCTTCTTTTGCCGATTCACAGGCTGATATCATAGTAAATCGACCTTCATCAACTGCATTGAAGATGACGTGCAAGGCTTGAGAATTTTCAAGCACTCTCTCTTCTTCAACCCTTGTCACTCAAATGCATCTTTAAGCACAACTTCTCCCTTTTCATCAATCGTCAGTAGATGTGTCTAGCCGTTTAAAACCGAGTTCCATGCTCTTGTTCCTTGTGCCTGAATGAATACTCTCATATGTGATTTCTATGTAGAATAATTTGAATCATCTAAAAACAGTGACATAATGATTGATGCCCCTTCTCTTATGGCTATAATTGCGAAACACGAATCTACACCAATTTGACGTACTAAGTTTTGATTTAGTGACCCGCTTTGAAACGAATTGAAAATCCAAAGGATTTAATCATTTTGCAAAAACTTCGATTTGATTGCAGTAGTTTCTAACATAATCAAAAACAGAAAAATTAAACACATAAATGTAAATCAACGCCAAAGTTTGTTAACGCAGTTCAGCACACCTTGCCTATGTCTGCGGGGCCCTCACCCTACTTAATACTTTTCACTAATAACAATAATTTTATACAAGGCTTTACTGAGCCGACACCACTCAACTCTTAACACTATCTCTCGTCCTTACAAACCGTGAAAATATTTCACACTCGATAACAAGATTGAATCGTGTTAACCTCAACAAAGGATTTTTAACAACTTTTTACCGAAAGACAATAACAAACAACTCAAGTGATTAAAATAAACAATGAACATAAACAAAGACAATTGAGACCCTAACAATGTAGCTTCATTAACGAAAGTTATCCGTTGAAAAATCTGCTATGAAGCTTCAATATCGTCACTAGAAAATCCCACGCACAGTAGCATTTCATCACTGAAACGTTGCAGATCATGGAGCTTCAACCACACGAAAAAATTCTGGAGTTTTTCCACAAAACACGCTGCAAAAACAACCTAAAAAATCACGCATGATGGATAGAAAAACGCAACTCGTAATCTGAAAAAATATTCAAAAATCAACTTCCAAAAATCCTAAAAATTTAGCTACCGAGTCACCATATCCTTATCGGTTTTTCCTATATAAGGCATCAATAAAATAGCCCCAATAATCACATAATAGGTAGATGAAGCATAGCAAAAATCTGCATGGTTTTCACTACCGAAAACCCCTCCATTTCATTCCATAAAAGCACACAAACAGTAATGGCAGCTTCGACTTCTAATAATTAATGATAACTCAAGTAAAAAGCGGTTGCTGAAAAACACCCACTAAACCACAAAGACAAAAGAGAACAACGCAGCTGTAATATATGAATTAATGATCAAGTTAAACTTGGCCAGCTACATAGTCTCCCAATCAATAATGACAAATTGAGAAAAACGCAGCTGCAAGGATTTCACATAATCACCAAAAATCCCAGCCACGTAAGTTATATGATCAGCTACAAGGATTTCACATAATCACTAAAAATCCGAACCACACAAGTGGCATGAGCATATAATTTAATTATACTTTTTTAATGATAAATGGGCACATGAGGGTATTTTATCGATTAATTTGAATGTTTTGGTATTAATGTTATCACAATTGTGATTTTATGGAATAAATTGCAACTTAGTAGATTTATTTGTATTTTTATTAATACTAACTTATTAGTCATGAGAAATTATTATTTTAGTGTTTGTTTAATTAATATAAACTATTCTTTTGATGGACATAAGTAGCCAAGCTCTTTTTTTATCTAATCTAACTAACGAGATTGCTCCCACTATGCATTACGTAAAGATACATACTACTATTTTCTCAAAAGAAAAGAAGAAGATACATAATACTCTCTCCAGTCAATGAATCATCTTATCAATTGATTCCCCCATAAGTTATTATGGCGTCAGTTTAACATCACTAATCTCCTCCACCATTGCCTCTATTTGAGGTCCTTTCTCTTTCAGTTCACCTGTTACAGGTGGCGACTCCATTTTGTTAGGTATCTCTTTGACCTTCTCTATATGGGCATCATCTCCCCTGCGATATCTATCCATTCCAGCCAATATATATGCTCTATCAACATTTTTTAACTAACCTCATCTATATCTTCATATCAAGGTTAACGGTAGTCATATTACAGTCTAGTGTCAATCCCAGTATCCTAGAAAATACGCCTAAGTTCTTCACTAACCTGGTCAAATATGACCAACCACAGATGGCTCCCTTCATTTTACTATCCATCTACTCCAAATATAAGGTAAAGCAATAACTCAAGTTACATGGTCTACATCCCAGTATACACTAAAGATGGAATAAATATCTAAAGGTAAGTACACTAATACTCTCCTTTCTATATAAGATCGTAGGGTTATTACTTTATGCAAGTATCAAATGATAGGAGAAGTAATATATGTACTTTTAGTTCTACTAGAATCATATTTAGATGTACCGTCAATATAAAACTCCAAAATCTACTAGGAATATAGGCAATTTTCTCAATAGAAATTATATTTCAGAGTTTCTATAAGCTTTTATCTCCACTTGATAAAGTTTATAAAATTTGTATTGCAATCTAAAATCATTAAATGGAACTTCTATTCTCCTTCCCTTAAGCCTAAATTGAATTGCATCCTCTTTATTCAATTTAGCAGACATAGTTACCTTAAAAGTAGTCCAGATTTCGAACATTAGTTTGCTATAGGCATACTCAGTCATTTCAAAAATAACATCTAGCCTATATTATCTATGTACATCCTAACATCTTCTTCTAAGTCTTCTGACTCTAATATTTACTAATCCACACTCTTATTTGAATAAAAAGGTCAAGACTTGAATTTCATAAATTTAAATATGAATTGGATTAGTGAATACTAGAAGTGGGTGTTCATTAATGGTGTTAGAACATGGTTGTTAGGAACTCAACCCCACGTGTTTTCTGAATCTCCCTTTGCTCGAAGATGGCTAAAAATAATTCTCTTACTTGATGTATATCTTTAAAGGGAGATTTAGTGTTGAGAACTTTCAAAATCACAAAACTCCCAAAAGGTTGAAGAATGGTTCCATAACTTAAGAAAAGAGGATTTTATGGAGGAAAGTGGAGAAATCTTAGTGTTTAGAAGTTCAGATTGTAAAAAACATGGACTAGACTTTGTTTAGAGAATGATTTTAAGCACTGAGTTTATGAAAAGCTAAAAGAAATGTGAGTGAAAGCTAAAAGGTTGGGTGAAAAATCAATTATGTTTTAAAAGGGTTGTTTAAATTCTTTAGGACATGACCTAAACACGGATCAAGACATGATTATATCTTATATCTTGGATCTATCTTTATAGAATCTAAGTATATACATAGCCTGGGATATGGGTATGTCTCAGGCTATGGATATTTTAGTTAAAAACTAGCTTAAAGACATGGTTTAAGGCATAGGCATGTACTAATTTATAGATCTTTTACCAAAAATTGTTTCAGTTTCACAAATAAACATAAACTAGAACACAAACATGTCTTAGACTATGGATCTCCCTATATTAAAGGTATTTAACTATACAAATATACATGATTTGGAATATGAGCATGTCTTACACCATGCTCATCAATCAAATTTAAATAATAATTAAGTTTTTTTTTTGCTTTTGACATGTTTCTTATATTTTCTAACCTAATTACTCTTCTAGTTTCCTATTTGAGAGTATGCTTGCCTTCCTTACTTTTTAACTAAAAAATCAAAACCACAGAAAAAACATAAAACAACCATAAATAAATATAAACCTACAAACTTATTGAAACAAACTTGTTGCAAAAAAAAAACAATATAAATTCAATATAAATATTTATCAATAAAATGGCTCAAAATAAAATATGAAGTTTAAGAAGATTTTGGTTGGGTTGCCTCCCTAACAAAGTGCTTCTTTAAAAGTCTTTTAGTTGGACTTTCTTCCTATACTTGATTAGTTGATGAGGTAGTGTGCTTGCTATTTTCTTTCTTTTGATTCTTGAACTTGCCACAAAAAGGTTCTCCTATTTTTTTTCTTTCTTTCATGCTTTGGCATTTTTTCCTCTTCCTTAATATCTTAACTTGCTTTATGATTTCCTATAAAAGATTAGAAAGGTCAGTCTAACATGAGTCATTATTAACCATAAATTATTATTTTCATCCAAGATCGAGATTGAGATCAAAACTTATTCTTCTCTAATATTAAGGATTGGTTCAACTTTCCTAAAATTTATGATTGCTCCAACTATAGCAAAGAAAGGCCTGGCTAAGATTCGAAATTATTAATTATACTTTTCCATGCTAAGGATATAAAAATCAATAGGAAAAATAAACCTATCAACCTTGATCAAAATATTTTCTCTAATACCTATAAGATGTTTAATTGATCTATTTGCTAGTTGCATTCTCATTTTAATGGGTTTTGATTCTCCCAACTCAAGTTTCTTAAGCATAGTATAATACATTATATTAATGCTAGCCCTTACTATTAATATAATACATTATATTAATTCTAGAGGGTGTTGATGTTGTTTTCATCTAATGTCATGTCTAACATTGTAACATCCCGTTACCCATGTGAGGGGTAAAATTGTCAATTTTGAGAATTTAATGAGAAATTGGAAAAATGCAT
>JAOSBM010000005.1:21253092-21267513 GCA_027568955.1 Erythroxylum tenue | reverse complement strand
ACTTACAGGTTTCAGAAGCCCCATGACTCCAGAAGCAGATCTGACCAACCCCGATGAAGTGGCAAAAATTAGGGTTTTGGGATTTGGGGATAGTTTCGAATTTGGGGATTTTTCTAGGGTTTTTTCAATTTCAGCTAGGATAGGTGAAAAAGAAGGGAAATCTCATGAAATAGAAGTTGTTTTCATCAGATCTAACAAAGTTTTTGAAAAACTATGGTTTCGGTTTTTTGGGTTTTTTCGTTTCACTCACAGATGAAGGGTTCTAAGTGTAGATTAATGGAGAAGGAGGGAAAAGATGTGAGAAAACATCACTGATTCTCCATCAATCCACACACAGAAGCTAGTTGAATAAAAGAAGAAAAGATGAAGTATATGGAATGTCGAAGAAGAAGGAGACAAGAGAGGCTCTCGAAGGTTTGAGTTTCAGAAAACATAAGTGACTAATGCATAAAGACAACCCACGTGAGCAACAAGGAGACAAGTCTGAAGCAGTGTTGTTTTTGTATAAGCCAATAAGTTCAACACGCAGTCGTTTCATACATGAGAAGCTTGAATAATCAGACAGTCACGTTGAATACTCCAAGACAAAAACACAGCCTACGGGTCCTACACCAAAACGCAATAGGTATTAACTTGACAAGCAATTACAGAAGCAAATCAAGGAAGCAGACTCAACATCTAAACGCACAACATATGGAGGACATTAATCACTCACATGAGATGCACATGCAGGTGGTCTGATCCAAGAAATTCTTCACCGAAAGCCTCATTCTTCATCTCCTTCAGATATATAAAAAGGAAGCAATAACTTCAGATAAGACACAACACAGAAAACTTCAATTTCCTATCTTCATTGTATTGAATTTCTGAGAGTGCAAAATCAGTGTGAGTGAAAAAGATCAAAGAGTGCTAGAGTGCCAACCTGTTTTGGGTACTGGAGAGTTTGTGAGGCTCTTGTTGCAGGTGTTCAAAGAACACTCAATCTTTGTATCTTCTTCTCCATTTTCTTTTGCTTAGTGAAATCTCCTATACCACTATCAAGTGGGAACCTTGGATGTAGATAGTCAAGAACTATCGAACCAAGTAAAATACTGGTGTTTTTACTTTTCTGCAATCCTACTACATCTGCAAAATTGACAAGTTTATCAGTCTTGATTATTAAAGATAACAGGAAATCAGTAGAAAACCCAACAATAAGCTTGAATTAATAAAGCACAAACTTTTAGTAGAAGTCGATTTTCTCTCAGTGAGTGTATTGAAACAAGTACTTTGATTAATAATCCCACATGCTTTTAAATACTACTAAAGTTTAGACATTTTAATCCTTTCCTCCATTATTACTGCGTGTAACTTAAATCAATGCATTTTGTTGAGTCCTTTCCAAATAACTACAAAATAACCTTTTTAAATAACCAAAGGAAGCATGATCAGGAAGTCGACGCCATAGCCAAACTTTATTTTTATTCTTCTCCCCTTTAGAACTATGCATTGCAAAAACTTAGCGTAACTTCTCAAAACTCTATGAATTCATGTTAAAAGTAGTACAACTCCCCTTGCTTAATAGTACAATCAAATCATCTATTTTGTTTGGATGTCCTCAAACGTATTGATGTCAAGCTAAATATACAACACAAGATAAAGATGTGGTTATTTAAGAAACAGACAAAAGATTGAAATCCAAAGATTGGACAACCAAAATAGAATTTAGATTTAAGGTATTAGAAAGGGTTAAAGAGCCTTTTCCAATAATTGATGTTTAATTATCATTGGCAGTAGACACATGACTTATATTATAGCAGGCTTTTTTCATGTCAATTTTTCTCAATAGTCGAGTTCTCAAAAAATTTTAGTCAACTCTTCATAATATTCATAAACAGATCTTCCACCTCGTTTGGCAGTGAAAGCCTTTTGGTTTAAGGAAAAAATTGCAACTCATGACTTCTATTATAGAAGGCTTTTGATAGACCACTCTATATTTCAGATGTAGTAGATAACTGCGAGTAATGCTTTATGATTTCTAAACTTATGGACAATAATAGCCATCTTTTTACCTTTTGATTCTCCGCATACCATCTTTTGTATCCATATTTAGATTCTACAGGTGGCTTTTCCTTACCACAAATGCACGAGAGAGTTTTGCTCTTAGTAATATGCATCTCCATCAATTATGACCAGACATCATAATTGGATTAATTAAGAACAATCTCTATGTTGAATATACCTTCATATTAGACAATAATAGGAAATGATGTAATTTAAGATGATTTTAAGTGTTTCTACTCATTTTTCTTTAGGGATTTCAAAAGAATTCGGAATTCAAAAGGTATGGCTTTGATAATAAATTGAAAAATGTAAGATAAAAGATTCTTATTCGCACAATCAATGGATTATAATGTAAAATGTTTATATAACATACATGAACTAGAGTTTAGGATTCTAATAAGTTGTAAGTCAGGAAACTATAATATGTGACATTTATATAATTCCTAAATAAAATAAATCATGGTGATACAATCTCTAAATCTATAGTGATTATAGAAATTACAGAGATAATAATCTTTGAAACAATTTACTCAAAAATTGCAACTCTCCACCCAAATAGCAATAATGTATCTTTCTTAATCACTATAATCACCTATTAATCTAATGCCAAAACAAACTTTTACTAGTAAGCACTTAACTTAAAGTTATGTTCCATAAAACAAAGGCAACTTGCAACAATACCTTCCAAGTATACCATAAATCTCAAGCATCTCAAACGTGTAGCTCTAGTTTATATCTTTAAATGCTCTACTAAGCAACTATAGGTACAAACATCGGTAAGAAAGAAATGATAAGAAATACTTTCCAAGAATGAAGGATTTTATAATGAATGCATGAGCAGAATTACAAAAGAAGTAAATTCTATCAACCTAACCTCAATCCACCCTTTAAAAGTGACTTTGTATTAATACAACATCCTTTTGCAGCCAAATGCTAGGGAGTAGTATCCACGAAACTTTAATTGAAATAATTAAGAGGGTAAAAATCCTCAGCAATTTAATGCATCATCATCATCTAACTTCTCATTGTACTATAGAAACTTTCTCTGGATGTATCCACCTATTACAAAATCTTCCATATTCCTTGTTACGAAGAATGCTACATCTGTTACTATTTAGACCTAGTTAAATGTGCCCCTACTCGATATATGTGAAAACTTCTTTTAAGTTCTCCGTAAACTCCATCCGCACCAAAATAGTTGAAAACCTACGTTTTAAAACAAAATAATGATCTGAGTAAAATATGAATGAGATAGTGTAAAAAGAAGGAAAAAAAAAGGTCGATGTGGACATCTAATGCTTGAAACTTGCAAAGCCTAGTCACTATAGGAAATTGACACTTTTACATGTGTTCATGTATAGGAATAAACATTTGATGTATGAAGTTTGCAAGATTGAACATCTATAGATAACCCATAAAATTGGACGTTTGTAGAAATAATCTCAAATTTAACTAAGGTTAGTTCTAATATCATTTTATGTTTCAAATTAATGAAGTTATTTACAACTTCAAAGAAAGTGCTTGGACTAAACATTATGTGGTTCACATACAAAGAAGGACTACTTTAATATAAAACCCTAAAACTATTGCAAGAACTTTTGTTAAAAGAGAAGAGAAGAACAAAGGAGCATAATCCAAAAGAAGAAGAAGGGGAGGAAAGAGAAAGAGAACATACATAAAAGAGATAATAAACCTGAGATTTTCAAATGCATTTCTCATTATTATCCTATTTTGTGGCCACTACGACCATTGTTAGACCCTTAAACTTCGGAGCACTTCTCAGCGACCTTCACGATACACCTTAGGAGGAAGGTTAGCTGGATTACACGTATGAGGGAGGCATGGGAAAACACTAAGGAAAATATGGGTGAGTGGGATCAGACTTGGTACGAATTTTGGTAGAGTCTCGAACCTTGTGGAGATTGACTCGACCTAGGCTAAGGACTTGATGGACTAAGGACTTGGCCCATGCTCGAGTGAATGGACCACGACTAGTGGACTTGTTATAGGAAGCATTAGATCAGGCCAGTGTGTTGTGTGGGCTTCGACAAGATCACACTGCATCATCAATGGATAGAGATTGTGGGGAGATCTTGGATGATGTGGCGACAACTAAAGTTAGAGTTACAGTGGGACTCAACATCTGAAGATAGTGGAGATCTTCGGGATAAGGAAGCTAGTTTCTTATTTGAATGTAAACTCTATCTTTCTGATATCTTATAGATTCTATCTTATCAGTTAGACTCCTATTTGGATTGGCTCAATGGTAAGAGGCGTGTTGCTAGATAACAACAAAACCTTGAGGTTGCGAGTTCGAATCGCAACCAAAGAGGACAATACTAATTAATGATTGTGGTCGCGTGCTCACTTGAGGTGGGGATCCAAGACCACGCAAAACACGGGCCCAACAACTTTCATCTGTAAAGGTACATAAACCCAGGGTGTTCAAAGGCATGCGGGATGCTAAAGTGTTGGAGAATTTCTTGTGGAATATGGAGCAGTACTTTGCGGCTGCTAAGGTATTCGATACTGAGAAGGTCAATGTGACGGTCATGTACTTGGATAGGGATGCCAAGCTCTAGTGGAGGATGAGGATCTCTGCGGAGATCAGTGCAGGTAGAACTCTCGTGGATACATGGGAGCTCATGAAGAAGGAGTTGAAGGATTAATTGTTCCGTTGAATACTTTATAGCTTGCAAGAGATTCCTTGAAGAAACTAAAACAAGAAGGCTCGATAAGAGACTATGTTAAGTCTTTTAGTTCTCCATTACTTGATACTGAAAACATGTCAGACGAGGACAAACTCTTTAACTTTTTTTTCGGGTTACAACCTTGAGCTAAATGGAGTTACGGAGGCAAAACGTGAAGGACGTGATTGGTGTAATCGCGGCTGCTGATGCCTTGGTGGACGTTTGAGCAATGAAGGAAACTAAGGCAAGCTCCTCTAATTCTGCGAAAGGCAAAGGCCATGCTCAATAGGAGAATACCGAGGGGAAGAAGAAGAAGAAGGATTCTAAAAAGGGAGACTTTAAGGGGAAAAGCAAGCAAAATAGTGGCTCCGAGAGTGGGGAGATGTCCTCCAAAAAGGGTAAGATTGCTTGTTATCTGTTCGGTGGATCACATTATGCAAGAGAATTTCTGAGAAAAGAGAAGCAAAATGACCTGATAGCTGAAGAAGAGGGAGAATCTTCGGATGATGCGGCGCTAAATCCGATTGTGTTATTGAATGTGGTTACTAAAGAACCTAATCCCTATGATGATTTGATGTATGTAAGAAGATAGGTTAATGGGATAGAGGTAACCGCGATGGTAGATACGGGTGCGTCACATTCCTTCATGGCGAAAAAGATAGTGCACAAGTTGGGACTTAAAGTGTCCAAGACCCCAACAAAGTTAAGAACCGCTATGAGTAAGGCACAAGCGGTGATGGAAGCTGCTTATAACATCCCAGTGAATATAGGGAGTTGGCATGCCAAGATGAATTGCATGATCGTACCACTTGAGGATTTTGAAATGATATTGGGGGTCGACTTCCTTAAGGCAGCAAAGGCGATGTGTTACCCAAGTTTGGGAGGTTTGATGGTTATCCATGATGAAAAATCCTTCTTTGTTAATTATTGTAGATTCGTTGGTAGGATGAAGGATCTACAACACCGGTAGCATAAGTGTTGGCTATGATCATTGAAAAGGAGCCAAACTATGCTCGAGAAAGCCCGAAATAGAAGGCGAGTAAGCAGCATATCATTGCCAAGATCGCGGAGGATCCAAGTGACAGGGAAAGCACAGTAGATGGAGCTCTTCTCAACCTGTCTTTGGTGGGCACAGTGAGCCTTGAGAAGGCGAGTCCAAGTGGAAGCAAAGTCAACCCTGATGGATTGGGAAAATGGTACGTGGGTAAAGTGTCACTCGATATGAAGACTTGCTATCATCTTCAAGAGCTGACTAAGGAGTCTTCGAAGAAACCAGTGGTAGAGGAGTGCCAACAGACTAATTCGACGAGGGCGTTGAATCCATCTGGTGGGGGTAGTTTGTTAGACCCTTAAACTTTAGAGCACTTCTCAGTGACCGTCACGATGCACCTTAAGAGGAAGGTTAGCTAGATTATACGCATGAGGGAGGTAAACATGGGCAAGTGGGATCAGACTTGGTACGGATTTTGATAGAGGCTCGGGCCTTATGGAGATTGATTAGACCTAGGCTAAGGACTTGATGGACTAAGGACTTGGCCCATGCTCGGATGAATGGACCACGACTAGCGAACTTGTTGTAGGAAGCACTGGACCAGGCCAATGTTCTATGTGGGATTTGGTAAGATCACATTGCATCGTTAGCGGATAAAGATTGTGGAGAGATCTTGGATGATGTGGCGAAAACTAGAAGTTAGAGTTGCAGTGGGACTCAACATTTGAAGATAGTGGAAATCTTCTAGGATAAGGATGCTAGTTTCTTATTTGAATGTAAACTCTATCTTTTTGTGATCTTGTAGATTATATCTTATCAGTTATAGTCCTATTTGGATGGAGGTGTCATCCAATTGGTCCACGTGATATAATCTGATAGAGATAGACATAATCTCAGCATGATCTTAGGCAGTTCAGTTTAAGTAAGATTTTGAATGTAACTTGACTTCCAAGTTAGAGTGCCTACATATAGCTCATTCGAGTTTTGCTCTCCTCATTTAGTCAGAGAGAGTATCTCTTGTATTCTTTTGAGGGAAAGTAATATAAAGGTTGATTTTACCGTATCTCGCTTGTTTCCTTATTGCCTTTATTTTTTAATGCTTTCGTAGTGTTGTTTCTTCGAGTGTGCGAGGTAAACACCTTGAGGGTTATTGAAAGCTAAAGTCTTGCTTAAGCGGACCTAAGTGAGACTATCGTGCAAAGGGTGTTGTCGATCAACTTAGGTGAAAGTTCGAGTCCCAAGGTGACCTCTGTAACAACCATCATACTACAGTGCCAACTCCTTCAATATTAAATTCATTCCTTATAACAACAATCACCCATGAATTATGGTATCAGATCCTTATGTTAGAAACCTAAGGAATTTTTCGGGCCTTCATTGCCAAGAATCAGGGGTGTCAACAAAACCCGCCCTCCTCGTTGATGCTAACAACCTTCATTGAACTCACAATTCTTTCCTTTCCTTTTTTCTTTTCCCTCTCTTAACCTTCATTGCTAATACTAAATTTATTTTTCTTCAAATATTATGTTATCTTCTTCTACCCCTTCCACTTTGGGCCGTTATTGGTGAATTTAGAGTCATATTAATAACTGTCAACATGATAGAAACTGGGAACGATTTCTAGAATATAAATATATTTTATTACCTTAACGGAATGGAAAGAGAGGTCATCTCACTACTACCAACCTATCTATGGAGGATCCAGGATTTACGGTATGGGAAGAGGAAAACTTAATGATCATATAATGGTTATGGAATTTTACGAAATTAGTGATTAGTAAGATATAATATTCCTTACCACAAAAAAGGCTATATGTGAGAATCTATAACAAAGCCACTCTACAAAGAAGGATGCTACTTTGATTTATGAATTAAAGGTTCAGGTTAGGTCTACTAGGCAAGGGAATATATTTGTTACTAATTATTATGATCAGATGGCAAGATTATGGTTGGTAATTGATAATAACTGTAACATGTAATTAAAGCGCGGCTATGACTTAGTTTCGTGAAAGAATTTCTTGAGCATGATTAGCTATTTAAATTTACAACAAGATTAAATGTATAATGTGATCGAATCAGAGTTCGGATTCTTTGTAAGGACAAATACCAACTCTCTGTGAGATTTTCTCAATTGTTCGCACTAAAGAAAGCCATCAATGTGTCATATTAGAATCTCGTAGAGAAGAGGCTTTAGCATTGACGTCTCGCATATCTGGAGGAGGAAATAAGGGGAATGATAATCTATGACCTACTGAATCAAAGAAACCATCTAATAAGGATGGAATATAGTGTACTTATTGCAACAAATCACGTCACACACATGAGAACTATTTTGAGTTGCATGGCAAAGCTCAATTTTTGGCACGGACTGAAAATTTCAAAGACCAAAATTGGTATGTGTCTTATGGCTACTTCTTTTAATAAATTAAATACTGAGTAATTTGAGAGACAGGTTACAGATTCAGGGGAAAATGACCATATGTATCACTCTCTATGATATATAAACACATTCTAGGAAATCAAAGCAACATTAGTTGATGGTTCCCCTACTGAAATTACTCGACAATGCAGCTTACATCTCAACTCTTTAGTAGCCCATAAATGTCCCCCATATCTTTAAACATTTTACCAACCTTATTTATATTCATAAAATAACTAAAGAGCTCTATTGCAAAATAATCTTTTCTTATTCTCATTGTGTTTTTTAGGATCGATCCTCGGGGAAGACAATTGGTTTTGCTAAACATGAAGGGTTGGACTACCTTGAGGACTTAAGAGGATATCAAATAATGGGAAATCAATCAACTCCTTATCAAGTCTTTATAATTGTATTAACCAAGAATACAATCTACACACATCACCTTCGGCTTAATCATCCACCATTTCCTTTGCTAAAACAGATGTTTCCTCTTTTTTTAGAGAATTAGTTTTTTTTTTTAATTTTCAACATAGCATTTGTTAATTTACAAAACATTGTCATACTTCATTTATAACAAAATCTATAAAATATGACCAATAATTTTCTTTGATACATTCTAATATCTAGGGTCTTCAAAAAATTCATGATATTCATAGATCTAGATGGTTCATAAATGTTTATCTATGATTGTGCTTATACTACATGGTTGTTTTAAATAAAGAACAAATCTGAAGTTAGCTCGTTTATGCCCTAATTTCAAAAAATGATTTTCACCCAGTTTGGTACAAAAATGGAAAGGTTTCGATCAAATAATGTTAGAGATTTTCTCAATAAATTTCTTCCTTCCTTATTTAAAGAGGAAGGATTATTCATGAATCTTCACGTGTCAAAACACCCTAACAAAATGGGGTTACAAAAAGAAAAAATTGCCACCTCCTAAAAGTCACTCATGCTCTCCTATTTCAATCCAATATTCCTAAACTTATATGGGTAAAGCATTTGTAATTACCACTTATTATATAAATTGTATGCCCTCTAGAATCCTAGAAAATCGTAATCCTATCAACCTGTTGTCCATACACTTCCTAGATGGTGTTTCTAATTGGAATCTTCCCCCAAAATTGTTTTTGTGTGTTGTTTTCATACATATCTATAAACATCACATATTTAAATTAGAACTCAGAGAAAAAAGGTGCATCTTATTGGCTATTCATCCCTATAAAAAGGTTACAAGTGTTACGATGATTCTTGTCGTCGAACCATTGTATCTCCTAATGTCACATTCTTTGAGTCTTAGCCTTTCTATAAGTTCATTCCACTCATCTTTAGTGGGGACATTTTAGAGAAGAAGATATATGCTCAAATTCAATATCCTATCTAGACATAAACATAAGCCTCATTAATATTTTATCATTATCTACCTCAATAAACTTTTTAAATGTTATACTAGAAAATGCTAAGAAAGATTTCGAATATGCATATGTAGAAATTATTAAAACTACTAAACTTGCATAAATTGTCAAATATGCCAATGCCAAAATTATCAATCCCACTTCTGAAGAATATAATATATCCCTTTCATTAAAGTCGTTGCAATAGTATTTAAAAAGATTACAACCCTCACAAGTACCAAAGCATGTTTAAGAGCTAGCACTTAGCATAGGTAATGAAAATGCTTTGAACTTGCTAATTTTTTAAACTTACAATATTGGCTCTTTTGATTTCCATCCAAATTATGATCTTGGACTTCCCATTACCTTAAGAAAACAAACATAAAGCTGTAATCAACATCCCATAACGAACATTATCTCCTGATATAGACAATCCTCCTAACATAAAAGTTTTCTCTTCATTTTAAATATAATAAAATATCCAAAATAGTATATGATGCCTTAAAAGAAAGGGAATGGAGATATGTAAAGAAGGAGGGATGAGGGCTTTGGAGAAAAATGAGACCTAGGAAATTGTTACACGTCCTAAGGAAAAAAAGAATATTGGATGTAAATGGGTCTAAATTATGACATTCAAGGAAAATGAAATAATTAAAAGGTGTAAGGTGAGATTAGTTGTAAAATGCTACACACAAAATTACAAGGTAGACCACCAAGAGAGCTTTACACCAGTGGAAAGGATAAACACAATGAGAATTCTTTTATCTCTAGAAGTTCATTTCATAGGGATTTGAACGAAGAAGTGCATATGTAACCACCACCTTAGTTTGATGACAAGTTTGGTCTTAATAAAGTTTATAAACTAAAAAGGCCCTGTATAGGTTAAAACAATCACCAAGAGCTTAGTTTAGGAGATTTGTCAAGGATATGATGAAGTTTGGTTATAGGCAGAGTAATGGTGACCATACTTTGTTTGTATGACACTTAGGTAAGGAAAATATTATGGTATTATTGGTGTATGTGGATTATATCACAGTGATTAGGAGTGATAAAGAAAAAGAAGATGAAACTGAGAACATAACCAGTTCGAGAATTTAAAATAAAGAGTTTAGTAGGCTAAAGTACTTCTTTGGGATTGAAGTTGACTACTTTAAACAGGTGATATTTATATCCTAATAGAAGTATATTCTTGATTCATTTAAGGTAAGTAGTAATCTTGGGTGCAAACCTTTGAGCACTCCTATTGATCCAAATCACTAAATAGGCCAAGAAAGCAAGGAGGGAGCAATTGTTGATAAAAGATGCAAGCAAAGGCTAGTACGGAGACTAATTTATCTCTCACTCACCATACCTGACATTACTTATGCTATGAGTGTAGTTATTTAATTCATTCATAATCCTAAGGAAGAGTATTTAAAAGCAATTCAAACTATTCTCCAGCACTTAAAGGTGATTCTAGGAATGGCCATTTTGTTCAAATAGGGAAGCGATTTAATAATAAAAGCCTAAACTAATACTAACAATGTAGGATCCATCATAGAAAAAAGGTTGACTAGATGTTAATGTACTTCCATAGGGAGAACTTGGTTAATAAAGGAGCAAAAAATAGAATGTTACGGACAGATCAAGTGTGGAGGTAGAATTATGTGTTATAGCTCTTGATTTTTGTGAACTTCTTTGGATAGAATAATCCTAAAAGATTTACTGGGTGAAAAAAGTGGATCAACAAATCATAATATGACAATAAATCAACTGTCAGTATCTCTCATAACTCAGTTCAACATGATTGAGCAAAAAACGTGGAGGTAGATAGGCCCTTCATCAAAAAGAAGATGGACAGTAGACTTGTCATCATTCTTTAAATGGCATTAAGAATCAATTAGTAGATATTCTAACAATGGATTTGCTACTTCAAGGTTTCATGAAATCAATAGTAAGTTAGGGATAGAAAACACCCCTTCACTAGCTTACGGGGGATTATTGGTTATAATAAATTATATCTTTTTTTAAAATAGAAAATGTAATAATAATATGAAATAAGTGTACAATAGGTTTGTTCAAAACAAAATATGTACAAAACTAACTAGCATTACAGCAACATGAATAAGAAACACAAGAGTACCAAATTGAATTCTCTGAACTAGTTAATATATACTTATTTATTGATTAGAGCATATTGTAATTTTTTAGGATCTTAATCTTCGAATTTGTTTTTTCCTTATTGGTTAGCTTCCTATTGTATTAGTTAGTTTCCTATTTTATAGGGGGCATTACGATTTGTATTCTCCTTTAAATAATAATGTAATTATTTTTATAAATTGAAGCTTAATAGGAGTGCTCAAAAGTCTGCATTTATATCTAAGACTCGTTAAGTTTTTGGATCCTTCCTCAGGTTTCTGAACCCATGGTCCTAAATATTTTTCATCTTGTCTATAGAATTTCCTAGTTGAGAATCATAACACTCTAATATTATTTGTGGCAAGAATTTTTGTTGAAAGAGAATGTAGGAGAAGAATCTAAAAGAAAAAGAAGGAGAGCAAGAGAGAGAGAACACTTAGAACAAAATTGTTAATCCAAACTTTTTAAAATCTTTTTATATATAACACATACTTAGAGTTATTAATCTTTTTTACATATATATATATATATTAATGTAACCTTAATGTATTGATACACATATTCTTTCACATCACTCTTGTGATAAATATATAGATACACTAATATACACTTTTTAGTGTAAATCATTCTTAAGCTTTACTCTTAGTTACTTTCTAGTGATATGAGAAATTGACATACTTAACAAGATCCTCACGTAAAAAGGATAAAAAGAATTATAAAGGATAATGCAATAATTCTTAAATAATCCTAGATCCCTTAGCTAAATATCGAAGGAAATTTGATATTTTTTTTGTTTGGAAATAAAAAGTTATTATACATCCTAATTAGGGGAAACATTTTATTCTTTATTCTTTCTTTATTAAATCTAACAAGAGAAATTTCTCTTCTTTGATTATTACTTCAACAAATATGGTTCTTAAAAGAATATCATAGGATTTTACAACCTAAAATCTATTAAAAAAATTAGCTTGATTTCTTCTTTAAATGGAAATATTTGGTAGTGAAGTAAAGATCAACTTGTCTCAACACTTTTATAGGTTGTTTGTTTAACTTACAAATCAATGTTTAGTTTTCAAAGTTAAAGATATTATATCTTATTATTCAAAGCAAGATAGTAATTCGCTTTGATAGAGAGTTATCATTCAAAAGATCATAGGTATAAAAAAAATATTTAACTCTTTCGAAGTAAGGTTGTAGCAAATAGAGAACAATCAACACAATAAGCTCTTTATAATTAATACTCTAAAAAATAATTTTTATTAAATAGTAATCTTTTAAAATCACAACTTAAGTTAGAAGATTAAATTAGTACATTTTGATAAATTAATAAAATAATTTTTATAATTATGTTGTCCCATTCATATCTTAAATTAAAAGTTTGTTAAGATTACAAATATATAAATAACTAACTATAACAGTTTTTTAGGTGAGTCTGTTAACTCTTTTTTCTTAAAAGTTAGACTTAATTGAATCTCATCTTCAATTTTTTTATTGATGTCTGCAATTTTTAAGGTTAAATATGGAATTGCAATAAAAATTTATGAAGTCTTAAAGACTTTTTTAATAAATGTATTATTTTAAATCTAATCATTTTAATACATTAATTCAATTAGTGCAACTAAAATAATTTTATTACTATTTATTGTATTAAATTCGTATTCAATTAATTAGGTTGGTATAAATTAAAAGAGTTTAAGATGTATTCTTATTGAACTTTGAATATATTATATAAATTAATAAGTTGACTAAATAATATGTTTTTTAATTAATAGGTTTTATAAGGTTCTAATGCTAATAATTTATAAAGGTTTTATTATATTTGGTTAGGATAAAAGTTCTTTTTGAACTATAATATTTGTACCAAAATATAGGTTAAACTCTAATATTTTGGAGTGTACAAAAAGAAACCTGACGAGGTTAAGGGTTCCATCAATTAAGAGTTTAAGTCAAATGGTTTTAAAATGGACATTTAGAAGGTCGTGTAAGTCACTGAACTAAAACCATTCATAGACTTACAAGGTTTGTTACAGGGGCATGTATCTAACCATGTAAGTCTACATCGTGTCTAAAGAGAATATATCTCAATGTAAATGTGTGCAACTTCAAAATTAAATGAGCAAACTTAAAAATTTTGTTCTTGTTGGCCCCCGAATTCTTTTTCTTGGAATAAGCATGATTTCGGTAATTTTTGAGGTTTGATTTATAAAATTTTTCTTTGGTTGAAGTTTAATTAGCATGTCTATGATTGGAGCATTATCGCTTAAATTGATGGGAATAAGAAGTATTAAATGGAGAAATTAAAGTTTAAGTTAGAGTATAGTTAGTGTAAGTGAAAAATGAACAAGAGTGATAAGGGTATAATGGGAAGACCACTAAGGGACTTAAGGTATAAGGCTTTACATGGAGGGGCAAAATGGGCTTGTATGATTATTAAGAGTAAAAATTAAGAAAAGGGAAAAAGAAAAAGAAGAAAAGGAAGGAGAGGGTGTCGTTGGAAGAGAAGAAGAAGAAGAGGGAAAGTAGGATTTTAAGATTTTGGGAGATTTGAAGACTTTGAAGCATCAATCAAGTAAGTTTAAGTCTTTTCTATCTGTTTTAGTTAGATTATAGCTTGATATGTGAAGATGATGATGAATGAAGTAGGAAAGTGTTTAGTTTTAGGGTTTTGAAATCAAAGATGGATTTTAAGGTTTTGTTCTTGATCTTAGGTTTGCATGAGCTTAGAAATGAAGAATAAGAGATGATTTAAGGTTATATAGGTTGTTTTTG
>JAOSBM010000005.1:21033431-21044572 GCA_027568955.1 Erythroxylum tenue | reverse complement strand
ATAATTGCACTTTTTATCGAGGATCCATAATAGCATGATAACATCGGTGACCGAAACCAAGATATTTTCTCATTTAATTATTATTTCGAATTGTGATTTTTCCTTTTATTTTTATTTCCGTGACAAAACCCCCCTTTCTATTTTTGTTTGAACTAGCTAACTTTTACCGTTAGAGATTCCTCGTGGGAACGATATCCGCTTACTGCTACTACATTAATTTGTTTTAACGGAAGTGATTTCTTTTTATATTTGGTTGCAGGCGACAGCATCGCCACATGCTAATTAAACTCTAACCCAAAAGAAATTACTAAATCAAAACCTCAAAAATAAATTGAACAAATCATGCTTATTCAATAAGAAAAGAATTTTGGACCAACAAGTAAGATCTGTAGCATATCTGGCTTGAGACAAATAATATTTCGTGGAATAAGATGACACCTCAAACCAAGGAAATAGCTAAAATGTCCAATATCTTTTATTTCAAATTGAGTGTTGAGAAACAGTTTGAGATCATTGATGCCCTGTAAATCTACCAAGGGTTATCATATCATCTATATAAAGAAGTAAGAGAATACAACCTTTATCAGTGTGATGAATGAACAAGACATGATTATATAGACTAAAGTGAAAACCAATCTGACTAATAGTTAAGTCGAACTTAGCAATCCAAGATTGAGCAGCTTGCTTTAAGGTATAAAGAGCTTGTTGAAGAAGACAAATGTTATTACGAGGATGATTATAACTAAGAAGGGGTTGTATACAGATTTCTTCATAAAGGTCACCAATAATAAAGGTATTTTTTGACGTCCAATTGGAACATTTGTCATTGTTTAACGACAACAATATAAAGAAATAGGAGATCAAATATTGATGTGTATCAAATTAATATGGTGATAGAAATTGCTGTAAAAACATATAACTATATGAAGTAAGATGGCTTAGGTGAAATAGATGGTGACAATAGACAAAATGTAGGCTATGTTTAGAAGATTACAGAACATCAATAGATGGAGAAACCGATGGTGTTAATAAACACCAACAAATGGTAAGCAAATAGTAAAAATACAAAAGAATCCAGATAAGTGATAGTAAGATATACAAAAGAATCCCAACTAGCTGGCAATAAAGGGTACAATCTCGAGAAGGTGCTCCATCAATAGCAAAAAAGCGTGCATTAACCTCAATTAGAGTACTAACTATTTTCTGATCAGCGAGACCAGCACGAGAATTAAGATCTGTAGCATATCTAGCTTGAGACAAATAATATTTAGTGGAATAAGATGACACCTCAAACCAAGGAAATAGCTAAAATGTCCAATATCTTTTATTTCAAATTGAGTGTTGAGAAACAATTTGAGATCCTTGATGCCCTGTAAATCTACCAAGGATTATCATATCATCTATATAAAGAAGTAAGAGAAGACACCCTTTATCAGTGTGATGAATGAACAAGACATGATTATATAGACTAAAGTGAAAACCAATCTAACTAATAGTTAAGTCGGACTTAACAAACCAAGATTGAACAGCTTACTTTAAGGTATAAAGAGCTTGTTGAAGAAGACAAATGTTATTAAGAGGATGATTATAACTAAGAAGGGGTTGCATATAGATTTCTTCATAAAGGTCACCAATAATAAAGGTATTTTTTCACGTCCAATTGGAACATTTGTCATTGTTTAACAACAACAATATAAAGAAATAGGAGAGCAAATATTGATGTGAAACAAATTAATATGGTGATAGAAATTGCTGTAAAAACATATAGCTATATGAAGTAGGATGGCTTAGGTGAAATAGATGGTGATAATAGACAAAATGTATGCTATGTTTAAAAGATTACAGAACATCAATAGATGGCGAAACCGATGGTGTTAATAAACACCAACAAATGGTAGACTAACTGATGCATGTGAAATGAGGGAAATGGAAATGGTTAAGTTGCCTGAAACAAATAGTAGAAATTGCTACTTACAAACACAACCTGACCACCGGAAAAGATAAATAGCTGACAAATTCTTAATTATAAACTTAGAGAATGACAGTATATTGACTCTAACACCATGAATAATATATTTGTGCATGTGTTTGTATAATAGAGAGTATATATAAGTGTAGACACAGGGAGACCTAATATATGATTTAAGACTAAAATTGAGGTTGTCTTTCACTTGTCAATTATTACTGCTAAAACTCTTATATTTATATGAGTATGTATTTAAATTAAAAATGCTTTTTGCACAACATTTTTATTATATCCCATATAGATTACTTATACTAATTATAAGGTTAAATAAATTTTTGAAAATTTTAAATTAATATAGAATTGAATTTCATCTTTTTGTATATTTTCTTCATGAAACTTACATCAACATATAATTATGATAGCTTTTAACTAGAAGTATACTCAATGGGTTACACTAATTTTAAAATTTTATATTTTTAAATATTTAAATTTATTCAAATTAAGTAATAAATATATATAAGTACAATACTATTAATATATTTAAATCAAAATAATATAAAGGTTACATTTACAATAATATTAATTGTATCGTCACCTAAACCTCTAATTTTCTAAAAATAATAATTTTCCAATATATTCTTTACCAATGAGCCTTATAACCTAATGTAAAAAATAAAATGTAAATATTGTTGTCTTAATAGATTCAAAGCTTGATGCAATTCTTTTTATGAATAATTAAGGAATTTCAATTTGTATATATTAGTGAAAATTTTTATTATCAAATAAATATATATACTGTACCGTCTCGGCACCTAATTAAATATTGAAGTCCTAACTCATTTATTAGTTACCAACAGTCCCGACCTTGGCCAAGGGTAGCCAGGGCACTTGCCCATGGCCCCACCCCATTAGGGGTCCACCCACTCTAACCTTCCAACATTTTTTTAGCAGATGGATAGCATGACATGCTAATTAATGGATGCACAAAGAATGAAACAATTTTGGTAGAGATCACGATGACAACTATATAATATTTTCATCTTCCAAATTAATCTTTCTAGCTTCCAAAATAACGTTAACTCTCTTTTAATTGATGAAGATTATTAGTTGCTAATTAATGGTTGCAGAAAAGTAATGAAACAATTTTGGGTGGAGTTCATTTTGATAAATCTACGTAATCTTTTCATATTCCAAACTAACGTTAACTTTTTAGCTTCCTATACTTATAAATTCATTTGAAGCATCTTACGTTTTAATTTTTTTATGTCCAACAACATATGAATATAAGATACTCCAACTCAAAATTTACAACAAATAATTTTCACGGTTCTAAGTTCTAAATTCGGAGTGATAATTTAAAGGTAAAGTTTCTAAATTTTTTATATTTTTTTAGCTTACTAAATATTTGAATATATTCGTTTCAAAAAAAATATTTGAATATATTATAATTAATTTGTAATTTGTCATTCACTTGGATACCATATTATCATTTTAAATCAGAATATTAATATTAAATAATATTGTGTTTATTTGTGTTTCTCCTTTTTATTTTTAGATTACTTATTATTTATAAAAATATAATTAAACATTAATTAATAATTTAATTTTTGTAATTGTAATTTTCATTATACTTTGCCACAATTATCATAATAATTGTTAGATTTATGTTCTTGTAGAGGTTTATATAAGTTTAGTAACAATATGACTAAAGTCAAATTTGAGGATTTGATAAGTTAATGTATGAATAATTAATAATATAGTAATATGACATTTACTATTATTTTGTAGTTCAAAATTAAATAATACCATAAATAGTTTTTTTTTTTGTTAAATCAGTAAGAGAATGAAATTAAAAATAATGGAAAGTATGTACAAAGCTAGATAAAGGAAGAACTCTCATCACTACAAAGCAGAGAACAAGACCCCCTAGGCTAAGAAAACACCAAAGAAGAAAAGGTTACACAAGGGCAGTACATCAAGCTTCTTGTCTAGAGACCCAAAATGCAGAAAGGACTAAAAACACTGAACCAATCAACATAAACAATTAGCAAAGGGCAACATGCTAGGTTCCAATTGAGATCACAGATAGCCACAACCAACACTCAAACCAAAAAAAGCAACTGAAAAGATATCGGCTGTCTTAAGAAGAGTATGCTCGCGGTAATTGGGCTGCTGGAGGGACTTGCCTCTGTTTGGCCTGAAACCTGTCAGATAGAGACTCTACCGTGGTGGGATTGCTACAGAGTGAGCAACTATGCCTTCATTGTCCAAATGGTGATTTTGTACCTGAAAAAGCAACTGCAAAGAAGAGAAATGGAAAAAAGAAAACACTCAAGCCTTACCTACACTCAGTGTTTACTCTGAGTTGCTCCTAAATTTGGGTGAGAACCCTAGCTATCAACCCATCCACCTCCATGGCTTCATCTTTGAAAGACCTAGCATTGCGTTCTTTCCAAAGAGAGTAGACTGCTAAGGAAAGGATAATGGGGAGGACAGTGGGAAGGCTACAAGAATGGGAATGGTTCAACCAAGAGGGAATGGAATGGAGAGTTAGATGGAGTGGGAGGGAAAGATGGAAATAGGACAGGCAATATGCCCAAACAGTTTTGGAATAGGGGCAGGCAAAGAATAAATGGGCTATGGTTCCATTGTCTTTGAGGCATAAGGAGCAATGATTAGGGGTTTGAAGGAAGGGAAGATGGTCTCGAGTTTGTAATTTGCGACAGAAGGCCAACCATAAGATGAAGGAGCACCTGGGACTGTTTCCTTTGTACCAAACTAGGGAATGCCAAGGAAGGATTGGTGTGGAGGGTCTGAGGAAGGTATAGGCTGAGGAATTGGTGTACTCCACCTGATTGGCTGACCCTGCTAACCACACTAAATAATCTGGTTGAGATGTATTGGGTTGGTAAGGAATAGGATCCAAAGAACCCAGTGTCTCAGCTATGAGCTCTTGCCAGCTCCACACATGATTCCTGATCACCTCTGAAACCGTAGCTGCCATGGATAGATCAGAGCCATTTATAGCCCTTGGAGTAGAGAAGTGTTGGATAATGCCTTGTGGATGCCATGGATCCTGCCAAAAGTTAGTAGATACTCCATTGCCTATCCTAAATCTAAATTGGTTCCCTAATTTATCTCTCACTGATAAAATTTCCCTCCAACTCCATGAACTATTGTTAGACGGTTGGATACTCCAAAAATTGCCCCTCCTCAATATAACTGAATGTACCCATTTCACCCAAAGAGCTTCAGGATCATTAAACAAAATCCAAATCCTATTGCCAAGTAACACAGAATTCCAAGTAGGCAAGTGTTTAATCCCTAATCCTCCTTCCTTTTTGGATCTACAAACGTCAGACCATTTAACCTTAGCACTGATTGTAGAAGTACTCGACCCAGACCACAGAAAAGCCCTAAGTTTAGCCTCTAAATCCTTAAGAATAGAAGAAGGAAGGATAAATATGGAAGACCAATAGACTTGAAAGGATGAAAGCACTGAATTGATCAGTTGAAGCCTACCAGCATAGGAAAGGGATTTATGGGTCCACTTATTGATTCTAGCTTCAAGTTTCTCCAAAAGAGGACTACAATCCCTTCTGGAGAGTCTCCCAGTGATAAGTGGAACCCCCAAATATTTAATGGGGAGGCTACCCCTCTTGAGACCTGACAGGCTTTTTATTGAAGGAGTTAAGAAAACAGACTCAGGGGAGAGGAAGACGTGGCTTTTAGTCAGATTCATTTCTAACCCTGACATGAGAAAGAAGGACCTCAAGCTATCAAACATAGAGGACACAGAGTGTTGATCGGCATGACAAAACAACATAAGATCATCAGTAAAAAGCAGATGGTTAATTTTAAGAGAGTTGCACCTCCAATGGTATTGAAAAGCAGGATTGCCATCTAGGCTCTTGTTCAACCATTTGGATAGGACTTCCATACATAAAATGAAAAGGAAAGGAGATAATGGCTCCCCTTACCTGAGCCCTGACTTCCCTTGAAAGAATTGGGATGGGTTACCATTTACTAGGATGGAATAAGAAGGTGAGGAAATGCATTCTCGGATCCAAGCCACAAATTGCCCAGGAAGCCCTATGGAAACTAAAACATTGATAAGAAACTCCCAGTGGATGGTATCATAGGCTTTCCTGAGGTCTATCTTGAAAGCACAACGCTTATGAGTATTAGAGAGATGGTAATTCCTAAGAATTTCCTGAGCGAGCAAAATATTGTCGCTAATGCGACGATTTTTAACAAAAGCACTTTGGTTATGGCTGACTATCTGGGGAAGAATCTCCCTAAGTCTATTGGCTAAGATCTTAGCGATGACCTTATAAAGAAAATTGCAACAAGAAATAGGCCGGTAATCCTGTAATATAGAAGGTTGGGGTATCTTGGGGATAAGAGTGATAAAGGTGGAGTTGAGCTCCTTAAGAAGTTTCCCATGGGAAAAGAAATTTTGAATGGCTGCAGTGACTTCTGGACCTAGTATTGGCCAAGAATGGCGAAAAAAGTAGCCATTAAAACCATCTGGGCCTGGGGCCTTGGTAGGGTGAAGGGAATTAAAAGTCCTTTGAATCTCTTGAGGAGAGACTTCCTCAACAAGAGGAGAAGTGAGGGCATCAAGAAGAGGGCTAGGGAAGAGAGAGGCCACAAAGTCTTGAGAAGGGAGAAGAGATTGAGAACTACCTAAGGAATGTTGAAAGTAATCCCTGAACTGGTTTTGAATCTCTTGAAGCCCTACAATTCGAGTACCATTGGTTAGGCATAATGAGTGGATACTATTTCGATTTCGGTGAGCTATGAGGGTTTGGTGAAAAAATGTCGTGTTCCTATCCCCCTCTTGAAGCCATTTAATAAGGGAGGCTTGCTTGAAAAAGGATTCTTGATCTCTTAGGGCTCTAAGCAAAACCTGAATGGCTTCCAATTCTCTATCTTTCAGCACAGGAGACTGAGGGTCAGTTCGAAGCTGATCTTGAATGCTATTGAGGTTCGTCTGACAACTGGCCACCCGAGCACTAACATCTCCTATTTGACAAGAATTAAGGGATTTTAGGCCCTCCTCACCAATTTAAGCTTAGACACTACCCGAAACATAGGAGTACCTCTACACTGACTACTCCAAGCTTCTGCCACAATTGGAAGAAAGGAAGGTTGATTGACAAGGAAATTGGAGAATCTAAAGGGGGAGGACCGCTTTGGAAGGAAGTGCATGGCCTTAACCACCAAAGGAGAATGGTCGGAGATGTTAGGATTCAGAGTGACACTATAAGAAGCAGGAAACTTAGAAGCCCACTCAAAGTTAATGAGAGTTCTATCCAACTTTCGGGCTACAAAAAGAGAACCACTTTGTTTGTTGGTCCAAGTAAAAGTTGGACCACTTGCATTCAGATCAAACAGTGCACAATCATCTACACACTTTCTAAGATCCCGCATTCCTTGCAAAGCTAAGGGACTAAGGGGTTCAGCGTCATGTGGGTGCAAAACAACATTAAAATCCCCAGCTATCAGCCAAGGTTGAGTGCCTACAGTGAAGGAAATGCGGGTCAAAGCTGCCCAGAGGTGTGTCCTATATTGGAGATTAATGGATCCATAAACACAAGTGGCGAAGAAAGGAGAGGAGCTATGGATGGGAAGAACCTCTAAATGGAAACATTGATCAGTAGAGCTTAATCTGGTACAAGTAAATCTATCTGGATTCCAGGCAATGACAATCCTAGCAGTGGAGGAATGATCTATGTTAGTGAGGTACTGCCATCTAGGAAAGATTACTGAACAAATATCATTCAAAAAGGAGGGGGATTGAATTCTGGTTTCAGTCAAGCACACAAAAGCAGCTGAAAGATTCCTAAGACTAGCCTTGACAGCAAGGTGTTTATTAGGGCTATTGAGCCCTCTAGTATTCCAAAAAAGCAAATCCATTAAACTAACCATCCGAAGTTAAACCTACGTGAGCTTCCTCCTGAATTTCCTATTTGGTTTGCTAGTAAACTCCCCCTCTGCCCCTCCCTGAACACCATAATTACATGGAACCAATTCAGAACTAGGAGAGGAAGGAGAACTACTTACTTGAATTGTTGCAGGGGGTACTGGAGCTTCGAAGTTGCCAATGGGGTCACCTTCCTGGGGGCTAGCTTCTGATACTAGTGTTGTGGAAGGTGCTTCTTGGATGCCGAGACAACCATGGTGGCCCTCCAGTTTTGGCTGATTTGTAACCTGAGAATCCGTAGGTTCTACTTGAGGCTCTGCACTCGAGGGGGTTAGGGTACTTGTGGGGGCGGATGTAGGAGGCTGCTCCTGGTGGTTATGAGGGGGAACATTCAACTCTGCCTTATCGGGCACCAATTCCTAGTGCAAACATGTGGAAAAATTCCTCCCCATGGGTGCCCATTCTTTCTTAGAAAGTGGAGGATCTGGCTGCCATTCATACTCTATTTTGATGTCCTTATAGATGACCTGCCCCTCATCTGTATAAGTAGCCATCATAAAGGAATCAGGCCATGGCTTATGGAGTTCCAAGTCCACACAAACCCGCGCATAGACAATGCGAGTCATCTTAGCTGTGGGGGTATCCATGAGAAGAGGGACACCGACTGCACTGGCTATATATTCGTCCAAGGCCTTCAGTCGACCAATACTTAATGGGGACATTGTAAAACTGAGTCCATACAGGGGCTGAGCGAACCACCTCTGACTCCCCTCCATTCATACACCATTTCCGTAGGAACAGAGGCTTACCCTGTATATGCCATGGTCCTTTCTCCAGGAATTCATTCATACCAAACTCAGTATCAAATTTAAAGAGAAAGTTATTTGAACTGGTAATGAGGATCTCCTTCAGTCCAAATGCAGCCCATGATCGAGTGAGAGCTCGCTGAACTATAGGAAAAGCTAGGCGCTTACCTAGGAAAAAACCTATGAGGGTAGTTTGAAATTGAGCCACGCCATGCTTGGCCAATTCCAGCGGAGGAGTGACATAGATTTGGTTATCCTTTACTTCCGGACGGTAGTAGGAGAGAGATTTCTCTGTAGTCGAAGCACCTAAGCCGGTAGCAACGACCACTTTCCAGGTACGTTGAGTGTTGGACGGGATCGTCCTCAAAAATTGGGAAGCCAGGGCCTGAGGAGTGGGAGGAGGAGGTGGAAGGGGGCGAGGGTTAGGATGGGATAGTGGGTCAGCCTTAGAAGGGGACGAAATCGGGGGTAAGGGGAGGTTAGGGTCATGGTTCTGGGTGCCATTTGGGTAAGGAGAAGAAGGCGATTTCTGTGCACCAATAGACGAAGGAGGGAGGGGTTTAAGAGGAGATCGTTCGGGAACCAAAGGAGAAGAGGAGGAGGAAGCCATGGAGAGAAGGTTCAGTCGCTAGAGAACACCGAAACAAGGAGGCTCAGAAGATAGCTCAAGAATCACTCGACTCTCATACTTTTTTGCTCATTATAAAACTGTATTTTAAGGTTCATTATTACCTGTGCTATACCATAAATAGTTGATAATACTACATTTACTATTATGTTAATTCCCATAAAAGAAAATTTTTTATTACTTAAATTTAATAAAATATAATAATAATTATTTAATAATTAAATAATACCATAAATAGTTGATAGGATATACTACATTTACCATATGTTAATTATAATAAAAGAAAATTTTTTATTACTTAAAAATTAATAATAATTTAGACCTTTATCTAGTTACTTGACAAAATAATGTTCAATCATTTCCATAACTTGCAAAATAGGATAATATTTGGCTTGGCAAACTTAGAATAGTTAAAAATTAGAATAGTTAATAAATTATAATATAATTTACTCCTAAGTTTGTTAATTTCTTGTATTTTTAGAAATTAGTACTTATTTATCATTAAAATTTGCTCTTTATTTTTTCCTCTGCCACAGATATAATACCACTAATATATCTTTTTGATATATTGTCAAGCTATTGGTGTTCTGCTGTTCCTGCGTACTTCTTCCAGTTCCATACAGGTGCTTTTGTTCCTTTTCTAGTCAAATTGTGTTATAATTTGTTTATATTATATTGCCTAAAAAGCATTTGTATGGAAGTGAAAAAAGGGGAAAAAAAAGAAAACAATTGGAACAGTTAATAGAATCCCAAAAAGGAGCAATTAATAAATTTATTAAAAGAGTAGGCTCCTTTAGTGAGAATCATGAGGAATTAGGTAAAGGTAGTTTTGAACAATATAAAGAAAATTTAAGTGATGAGATTCATATTCATGAGGATATTAGAAACTTGAATGAGCATAATCATGCATCAAATGCATCCACTTTAGAAAATTTAAAGGAAAATGAGCAAGTAAGCCCTGTATTGGATATTTATGATCCTAGAAATTGGGATAATCTTGATAATAAAGCAAAGGGCATTTTAGTTGAAAAAGGGCCTGTAAGAGAATTGAACCTTATGTTTCCTTTAGACAATAACTCTCAACATTTTTCATATTCTTATTATTGTAGAAATTTGAGTAATGGAGAGATTAGCGATAGAAAATGGTTGGTTTATTCTAAACATATAGATAAAGTATATTATTTTTGTTGTAAGTTGTTCAAATCTAATAACAAACAAAGTGCATTAGCAAATGGTAGGTTTAGAGATTAGAAGCATCTTAGTAAGAGACTCAAAGAACATGAAAACTGCATTGAGTATATGACTAATAGGAGAACTTGGAATAAATTAAGAGTAAGTGGAGCAAAAATCAAACAGTTGATAAAGATTTACAACAAGAAATTGTAAAAGAGAAAGAATGTTGGAGACAAGTTTTGATAAGAATAGTTTCTGCTATGAAATATCTTGCTAAATATATTTTGGCTTTTCGAGGATCCAATGAGAAACTTTATCAAGATAGTAATGGTAATTTTTTAGGATTGATTGAGATGAATGCTAGATTTGATGTAATAATGCAAGATTATGTTAGACGTATTCAAAATCATGAAATTCATCATCATTATCTTGGTCACAAAATTCAAAATGAGTTGATTTATCTATTGACCCATAGTGTTAGAAGTTATATCGTAGGGATCATTTGTAACATCCCGTTACCCATGTTAGGGCTAGAATTGTAAATTGTGAGAATTTGTGAGAGATTAGGATTTTTGCACATCATGCATAATAAATTGTGACATGCACATTTGCACAATAAATTGATTGTACATGCATTCA
>JAOSBM010000005.1:20957474-20969319 GCA_027568955.1 Erythroxylum tenue | reverse complement strand
GGTATGGATGAGGTTGAGATGATAAGTTTTGATCATGAATTGCTAATTTATATAAGTGAGATGTGTTAGTGGAAAAAGAAAAAAAACTTGATGAGAAATTGTGTTAAGCAAGGAACCACACTCAAGTATGACAGTATTTTGTCAAGTAGTTGGACTTCGAAAACGGGGTCCAACAACCTTAATATCAATGGTAGATGGGTTGTCGGTTATAGTCACACAAGATTCTACTGAGAAGGCTATTGGGTGTCCAAGTATTGGAGCAAAGCTGTTTAACAATACAAAACGAATTGCTCAAGGTCATGTAGATAAAGCTCACATTAATCGACAGTTATATGGAAGTAATGATCCAAGATTCAAGAAGGCGTCAACCTTTATTCCGAAGGCTAGGATTTTACATTCACTGCTTCTCCAATAGATTCTACCAAGAATAAGTTCAAATGACGTGGTAACAATGAACGATGAATATTGTTTGTTTCATCTACTTAATCACCAACCCATTAATCTTTCGTTCATGATTTTGAAATACATGATGAAGTCTAAGGAAGATTCTAGTTCTTTACCTTACAATATGCTATTGACAAGATTCTTTAGGGAATCTGGAATCTTACTTGACAGAGGTAACAGGGTAAAGATGGATGTGAAGAGTGTTATTAATACCACTACTATTCTTAGAATGGGAATAAAGTTTGAACCTGAAGCGGATATAGGTTTTACACTGAAAGCAAAGTCCGAGGGGGAGTTTATAGTGAAATGAAGTAGGAGTGAACATGTTAAGTCTAAAAGAAAAATAAAACCTTGATCGACAGGAAGAAGATCCGCAAAAGAAAAGGCTGAACAATCGTCTGATGTGTCAATACAAGCTAAGACTATTCTACAGAGAAAGGAAAGTCAGGTTCAACAATCAACACAACAAGTGTCTTTGAAAAGGAAGGATGAGACGCTCCAATTAGAAAAGTCCAAACAGTCAAGAAGGTCACCAAGATTATTGACCTTACGACAACAAGAACAGAAGAAGCATAAAGCTCTGATTCTTGGTGGAGATTCTGAAAAGCAAGAGCAAAGATAGCAGCCTACCAGATCAATTGTCTCTATTTTGCAAAGTGAATATGCAAAATCATCTGAAGAGATAGAGATAAAAAGGAAGTTAGTATTTGAGAGGAAGAAGTCTCAACAACAACTCTCTTCCAAACCAGTAGAAGAACAAAAGAAGATGAAGTTTAATCAGAAAAAGGTTTCTTCATCTGATGTTCAACAGAAGGAATGGACAGTTCAACACCAACCAGTACTTTACAATTCTTCTCAACCAATCAACAAAAAGGATTTGAAAATGAAGAGTATGGAAGAATCAGTACCTGTTCGAAATAGAAGTTCAATTATTATTAGAGAACCTTCTAAGAAGACAGTCAAGGTACAAGTCGAACCTATACCAGTAAACGATCAGACAATACATCTTCTTAGTCATGAAGAACAAAGACTATATGGTATTCTGCGAGATGAGAAGTCAGAACCATAACCAATGAAGATTTCAAAGGATCGTTATACTATCTATCCGATTACAAGCAGAACAACAATAAAGATTGTTCTAGATTTTCAACCAAGATGTTCAACCCCTTTAATAAATGAAGAAAAAGGGAAGAAGAAGATGTTTCCTAAAGGGCATGAAGATGATCTTACAGAAGAACAGATTCAAATGGTTGTCAAGAATATAGACGATGCATGTAATGCATCTCAACCTATAGGTGTCTATGTATCACATCATATATCAACAGCATTAGGAAGTCAATTTGGTGTTTCTACCAAAGATTAAAGTTTCAAGGTAGTTGGCTCTGTGATAAAAGGAAGGTATAGAATTATCACGGTTGAAGGTATCAATTTCAATTTAAAAACCCTTGTGCATTTACTTATACATTTTAGACCCCTAGGTCTCATACCTTTAGTCAAAAATGTGTTACACCTTCTTGGACAACCAATTTATAAACTACCCAGACCTGATGATCTTGATCTCCTATAAGGAAAACAAACCTTCAAACTACCCTCGATCAAAATCATAGAATTAGACGTCTTACCTAAAGAATCATCTGTTGTTGAAAACCTTCATCCACTTAGTGAAATTCAATAAGATCCTAATGTTAATTCAGAGTTCTTGAAGTATTTCATCAATTGGACTGAAGCTAGTCACAAGCAGAAGGAAGTTCAGGAAGCCTTAGCAAAAGATATTGAGGAAATTCATACTAAGGCTGATGAACTGGGAGAGTCAGTGGGTGATCTTCATGAGAAAATAACACTTTTACGTGTTTCTATTAAACAATACCTCAAGGCAATCCGCACTAATATTCAACATATATATTTTAAAATTTTGAAGCGTCTAAGATGATTTATTTTTTATTAATAACAAATAGGGGGAGAAGAAGAAAAGAAGAAGAGAAGAAGTCAAGAAGAGAAAACTGAAAATATTAGAAAGCATTGTATTTCTTAATTTTATTCTTCTGAATATTATCTTATCTTCTAATATTATGATTATTTGTTATCATCAAAAAGGAGGAGATTGTTAAGTCAAGAAGACTTCACTTCTATTAATTTTGATGACAATCAAATAATAATAATCTTAGAAGTGTGTGTGTTGTTTTGATAAGTTTATTAAGTGTGCAGAAAAATGTAAGTGCCACGAAGTCAAACCTAGAAGATACACGTCATCGCTAGAAGATACACGTGACACCAGAAGAAGCGTGACAACAGATGAAGCGACACTAGAAGAAGCATGACAATAGACGAAGAGACACTAAAAGAAGTATAGTACTAGAAGATAGAAAAAAAGGAAACCATTCTAGAACGTCAGGCAGTTAGTTAGTTAGAGTTAGTTATAGGACTCAACTAATAACGGTTTCTAAAAGATTCAAGAAGCAGTTTCACAAGAAGAAAGTTAAAGACTTAGGCTATAAATATCAGTTTGATTCGTAAACTAAATAACAATTTTTTACAAGAGAGAAAATATAATTGTACAATACTCATAGAAACTCTATACTCAAGTGCAAAAAAAATAGAGCGAATACAACTATAACAAAAAGCTCAGACAACATTTTTCCTAGAGAAAGAAAGGCTAAAGCCTGGAGAGGCTAAGAAAGCAGATAAAGAATACTTTGTGAGAGAGACCTGAAGAGGCTCTGCAAGCGTAGAAAGAATACTTGTAAAGTTGAAGAGTATACTGAAATCTCAGATAAACACTGAGGACTGGACGTTGCCCAAAGTTAAGGGTGAACTAATATAAAATCACGGCGTCTATTCTCTAACCCTTATCTTTTAATTTTCTTGTTGTTGGAAGAGTAGAAAATAATTTTACGATTACATTACTCATCGACTTACGTAAATTGTTTTGTGATCATTTGAAATTGTAAAGAAATCCAAGAAATTTCTAAAGATTAATATTTGTGAATATTTTACACAATTCAACCCCCCTTCTTGTGTATTTTACATATTATACGTAATTTCTATATTAACAAGTGATTTACTTCAGAGTACATATATAAGAATATATTAGACTTCCGATAATCAAAAATTAAGGACTCTTTTAAATTTCTTTAGTCTCTAAAACATTATTGGGGCATTGATTGAGATTAAATTAGTCTCAACAGGAGTATCACCTGGTTTACTTTCATTCATGCCAAATCTCTCAAGTACCTTCTTGATATATCTCTTTTATAGTAACCGAAGAATACCTCAAGAATGATCTTGATGTATCTCAATCCCTAATGCAAAAGAAGCATCAGTAAGATCTTTCATCTAAAATTTTTTTTGATATAAATTTCTTGGTTTTGTGCAATAAGCCTATATCATTATTGGCAAGCACTATGTCATCAATATATAAAACCATAAAAATATACTTACTCCCATAGAACGTGTGGTATACACAATTATCAACTAAATCCATCTAAAAACCAAAAAATATGACAATTTGATGAGACTTGTAATACCATTAATGAGAAGCTTACTTAAGTCTATATATGAATTTCTTTAATTTTGCAAACCATCTTCTTTGAATCTTTAAAAACAAAGTTTTCAAAATACTCTATATAAGTTATTTCATCAATATCACCATTAAAGAAGATTATATCATCCATTTGATGCAACTTAATATCAAAGTGTGTCACAAGTTCCATTAAAATCTTGAGAGAGTCTTTCAAAGAAACCATAGAGAAAATATCTCAACAACACGATTCATGTTAAGGCTCCTGGCATAGTGTACTATAGGACAATACCTCATTCTTCTAGATATTGTTCACTTGAACCATCATAAGAGTAATAATATTTACTATCACGGTCAGATCTAACACTTTAATCCTTTTGCCAAGTTAATTCTCGCCCCTAACTTTTATAACTTTAAAGATATCTAGTGCCTGTGACTTCTTATGAATGAGATAAATATACCCATAATGTTAGTAATTGTTTATGAAAGTAGTAAAATATTTTTTACCATTCTACAAAGCTGTAAAAAAATGGCCCACAAATATCTTTATGGATTAGTTCTAAAATGTTTGAAGATCTTTTGGCACCTAATCTCCTTATATTTATATATTGCTTTCCCTTAATACACTTCATAGAAACTATAAAGTTTGATAGATTAAGTGGATACAAAATTCCATATGATATAAACCCTTTAATTCTTTGTTTAGAGATGTGTACTAAATGTTTATTCCATAATGAATTAGAATTATCAATTTATTAATTTTCTTTTAGTACCTCATGAATTAACATGTAAGTATTCATTAGATAAGACAACTGTATTAAGTAAGTATAGGTTACCATATTTTGATAAAGAATAAGAATCAACAAGTTTTAAATCATAAAAGACTAAATTGTCCATTCCTAAAGGAATAATAATAACCAACATTGTCCATTATATAAATAGAAACCAAATTCCACCCACAATTATGCAATTTAAGAATTCTCACTTCTCCTAGTCCATTTTATCATTAGAGAAACCTGCATCCATAAAAGTAAGGGTCTCTCAATTTGAACAATAATGTCTAGATCCATATAGTCAAGAACAATCATGTATATTCTCTTTCCAAACCTTAAAGTTTATATCATTTAGCATATATATATATAGTTAGTGTTAGTAGATACTATTGTAGCAGAAGTATTCATTGAATACAGATTAAAAATAAACAAAGCAATAAAATCATAATTAAAATATGAATGCAATATAATTAGCAAATTCAAATAATGACAAACCTATTATAAAATACCTAGCACATCATTGAAATTTAGTCTTTGAATAGAAATATTAATTTGTAAGTAGCACTTTTATTATAGTTATATATTAATAATACTTTCTTGTTAAACATAAGCTTTTCATTAGACCAACATATAATTTACCTGGAAAGTCAAACAATTGTCACATGTTTATCACTCTAAGTAAGTTTGAATTTTGGCTAAATAATAATATTCCTTTGGATCGATTATTATCCGCATGAAATTCATCCACACACAGTCGTCTTAATATTTTAATATTAATTAATCTACATAAAAGAAGTTACTTTGGTAACATATTATTTTTATTAATTAACTTAATAATCAATTAATGGAAATTGAAAAAATGCCAGATTTTGAATTTAATTAATTAATTAATTATTGAATTAATATTATAATTCCATATTATTTCATCCAGCAAATCAAAATCATAAAAGTTATTAACCTCGGCCAAAACTAGAAAACCATAAAAGCTATAAACCTTAAAAGAATGATATGAACAACATGCAATAATTACACGATACTTGGCCAATCTTTAATCCAAACAAATAATGGCCCAGAAACATAAACATGGATGGTTAATGCTTGGTCAAACCAATAAATCACAATATGATTTTTTTAATAATACAAAAGTTAGAGCCATATAAACTGTAAAGGAGACAATTTTGTTAACATATGAAAATGACCATATATAGGAAAAGAACAAGATTACACTGGAATTAAAACAATCCACAAATCTCAATAATCTAATATGATATAGGCTTTGATACCACTTTAGATGTTAATATAAAATCTATAATATGAACCTAGATCAATCATGTATGATTATTTATAACAAACTTGATTATAAAAGTGTACTTGTTCATCATAACAGACGTGATTAAGGTGTTGCAGCTGCTTTCGGTTTTTGGCCTTCAAAAAGATGCAAATAGTTTGTCTACCTTTTCTAAAGATGGGATATATGAAAAAAAGACCCTATATTCTCTTCGGGACCAAAACCACTTATTTATATACAGTACTTATTCCTAATTTGCCTAACATACGTTACGATTAAAATGTTAAAGTTTTTACACATATAATAACCTATACTTAATTAGATGATTTAGGCTCATTAACATAAAACCTTATTATACCAAACCTTACAATAGTCCGTACACTAAAAATTCCAAAATCCATCAATCTAATTGAACCAATAAAAAAATGCTAGCAATCTTGGCCAAGTGAACTAATGAAAGGGAACCATTCAATGTACTCATCTAAAACTATATATATATTAGCAAGCTAAAAATTCCAAAATCCCTCAATATAATTGGACAAAAAAAAGAAAAATGCTAGCAATCTTGGCCAAGTGAACTAATGAAAGGGAACCATTCAATGTACTCATCTAAAACTATATCATACAGATATTTTGAACTTTTACTTCATCTAAGTCTCTTTCAACTACATCTTTAGAAATAAGAAAGATTAGGCATTTTTTTAATATATCTATCATTAGATTACATGAGAAATTAAGGTGATGTTTGGTTCTATTTATTTTTATGATTTTCTATTTTGGTTGCAAAAAAATAAAAACAAAAAACGTCAAAACGCATTTAGGAAAAAAAGTTTTAGTTTCTGGTTTTCAAATTTTGAAAAACAACAAAACAAATACAAAAATACAAATATCATATTTTCTACATTTTTTCAATAGGTTTCTTTATCCAAAACAAAGAAGTCTTAATTTCTAAAACCAGGAAAATAGGAGTTCTAATTCTAATTCTAATTTTATTTATTTTTATCTATCCTTTTTGTATTAGTTCTCCTTCTTCATTTTTTGTTTTATTATATTGTATCTAAATTTAGACACCCTCAAAATGATTTCCAGAATTAAAGATCTTTAGGTAAGCCTCTTTTGTTCTTGCTTTTCATATTTGGGTATTATTCTCCTATCTCAAATAACTTGCTTAAAATGAAAAAAAAAACTTTTTTTAAGCCTCATACTCACTTTAATGGTTTGTTGTAAGATATTCCTTTATCTGTTATCCATGTCCTAAGAAGCTCTTTTCTTTATTAATCTTCATTCTCATCTTTAATTCTTCTTTCTACTCCTTTTGAAACTAGTAGATATTGACCGATTTAATAAGTCATCCTTGATGTTATTACTGCTTAGATGTACCATATGTTCTTGAGTTTGTCATTTGTCCTAGGAATATGAATCAGTATTGCTATTTAATTTTGCTTTCTTGTAAATAGAGGGAAACATTAGATGTTATTTTGGGAGTAGGGTTGGATCGCTAGATAATGTATAAGTTAACTAAATTTTCTTAGTTGGGATTAGAATATGCTAACATAGAAATTATAAAGCCATAACATTATATCTTTGTTCTCAGAAGAAAAGGAACAAAATTATTTATATAAACCCTCATATCCATATGAAAATGTAAGGAATTCTAGGAAAAAGACTTGCCATAGATGATAATTATTTCACTTTGTTTTAGTTTTAGAAACATTTCTCCATGTTATTGTTATCAAATCTTGAAGTTCATCTTATACTTGTATGGATTGTAAATACTAGAAAAGAAGAAAGAGAAGTAGAAGACGGATCGAAGACATGAAAAATATGTTAAAAAAGAGAGATGCATATTCATATTAATTTACTTTTCCCTAAAACATGCTTTTAGAGAAATTGGTACTTAGATGGTATTATTAGGATAATGATTCCTTGGGAAAGAGTGATAGATGAACTATTTATTCGGAGGGACTTAGAGCTAATGAGAATGGTTGGACTACCTTTTTACTTAAGCCCAAAATGTAGGCTAAATAGAGTATTATGTGCCCCTTGAGTTAAGGTTGAATAGTATGTTTTATTATGTGGAAAAGGCAGTAATGTGAACTCATAGAAAAAGTAGCCAAAATATCTCCTTTTACTAAAAGTATAGCATGTAATTCTTTACACTTCCCTTTTGGCTTTTATGATGAATAAGGAATATAGTTTAATTCCTTTTACCTAAGCACCACATAGATTTGATGTAGATGAATGGTAAAAGATTCCTGCTCCTTTTTATTGAGCACCCATGTGATTTGGAGAAAGACTAGTTACTTGTGAGGCCTATAGTAAAATACCATATACAAGTAATATATAATAAAGTTTACCTTTTTCTCGAAAAATCGAACAATATTGAACTAACAAAGCACAATCAGATTATGTTATCCATGTACTATATACAGTTGGTTGTAACCTATAGGATTAGGTTTATACATAAGATGGTTGTATTATGAATCACGAATAAATGACAAGTAATGTATAGAAGACTATATATTTTTATCATACTTTAGTGAATAGAACAATTAGTAGGTAATGGTGAATTCACTTACATTGAAGCATTAAATTGCTAGCTCATAGCCATGTGCTAACCTAGATTATAATCAATTCTTTAATACAATGCGCAAAGGTTATGAATTGTAAAACAAATTAATCAAAATAAAAAGAACAATGAGTGTTAAATGGACTACAAAATTTACATAGTAGATATGTTATAAAATAACAGAGGAAATGATACAAGCTCAAACATTGGTTTTGCCAATGGAATACCATCAAATAATATTATATCATTTATGAAATATAGACTTAGAAAATATTACTGATATTGCATAGTCCACAGTGTAATTTGTAGTAAGTTAACACTTGACAATAACACTTTTATATAGAGTTTAGTAGCTTCCTATCCTTTAATTTACATCCATAAAAAAAACTTTGTAAGAAATTATATATGTAACTTGCGCATTATTGTTCCAACCTTAACATGATTAAAATCTTATCAGGTTGTTAGGAACTTGGAATTTGAAATGTTAAATCTCCTTTCCATACCATTGAAAACAACTAGGGAAAACAAAAGGGAAAACATTTGAAAGCTAAATAAAAAGGATGAGGTAGTTTCGAATAATGTAAACGATTCTAGTGATTATGTGGAAACAAACAAAAAGGATGGGGTATGGACTAATACCATAGAGATGCATCTAATCTCACTAATGATTGAAGAAGTAAATAAGAGAAATCGAATACTACTACCTTTTCTAAATATATTCTGAAGAATATTAAGGAAAGTTTTTAAACAAAATTCAATAAAGAGTATATTGATATTCAATTGAAGAAAAAGCATGATAAGATTAAAGAATTTCAAGAACTTATTCAAAGAAATAGGAATCAGTTACAACTCCTTCACTGGTGAGTTAATACTACAGATGAATGTTGGGGAAATTTATTTAAGATAAAATATATCTTTTTTTATTAATATATCTTATTTTTTTCTCATGTATGCTTTCCATTATTGTGGGTGTATAAAATGGCTCATAAATTTAGGACTTATCACCTCTTCATCCATGATTTAATGATTTGCATACATCGATTCAGTTTATATCTCCATTAGACCTTCTCGAACTAATGCGATGGATTTTTAATAAAGTTGACTTGAAAGAGTTAACAAATTAGGAATCATGTTAGCTACCGCTTCTCTTTGATGGATTTTGTATTGCTGGTGATGTTTTCAAGAATTTATGTACTTTTTTTATAGCCTGTGACAAAGGAAGTGCCATTTTATTGGACACTAGAAGAAGAGTTTTTCAGTTTTGTATATTATAGAGGATATTTATCTTTTCGTGTGCAAGTTGGCTACCAAGTGTGATTTAGATTCTGCTTATTGTTGTTTGTTGGACGCCATTAATGCTGTCTATAGAGAAAAAATTATGGAACAAGGAATGCTTCGTCCTTTATGCTCAGTGTTGTCATGAGTTATTATGGGCACTCCTTTGGAGATTCTTTCTTACGACATGTTTAGGACTGGTATGACTAAAGATAATTATCGTTTCTTCTTGCTGAATCAAGTCCCCTACATTTGTCAAACTTTAGGAAGATTTATCTAAACAGTTTTAAACAAAGATTATCATCTTAGGATCAAAGTGGTTGAAAAGCACTGTGCTTTAAAGCTATGTTTGGTTGGAAGTAAAGTTTTTAATGGAATAGAATGCAATAAAATGGAATAGAAAGATTTATAATAGAATGAAACGTAAATGTGCTTTAAAGCTATGTTTGGTTGGACGTAAAGTTTTTAATGGAATAGAATGAAATAAAATGGAATAGAAAGAATTATAATAGAATGAAACGTAAATGGATGTAATATTAGGAAATTGTTGTTTGGGAGGGATGGAAGGGTTCATAATGTAATATAGTGAAATGTTGTTTAGATGAAGGGTTTATAATGTAATATAGTGTAAAGTTGTTTATCATTTTACATTCCATCCTAAACCCCCCAAATCGAAGATTTTTCATTTTCACTTTTTAGAATAGAATGAGATGTAATATGAAACCCTCATCTTCCATCACATTTTATTCCATTCCATTATAAAACCTCTTCCTAAATGATAGAATAATATTACATTCTATTCCATTCCATTATAAAACTACCAACCAAACATAGCCTAACTCTATCATATGAGGACTCTATGATGCTTCTGCCTGCTGCTTTGTCATACATGAATTCTATTTTCCCAATATGGTAAAAGAAACATTAGGTGCATTTTGAAGTTATACCTTCATTTTATTCAAAATTGATCTTAAACATTTTCCGTCAATAGGAGAGTTTTGGCTCTAAATTTGTACTTCAGGATGTTGTTAGCAAGTCTTTTCCATCTTCTATTGAAGAGCTTGCCAATCGTATGAATAGTAGTCTTCTGTTGAAAAGAAGTTTTTTCTATGCCAAAAGAAACAGATGGGAAATAGGAGGTTTCTTTTGAAAAGATTATCGATAAAGAGAGTCGGTGTAGAATGCGCTCTATAAATGTTTTTGTTGGCACTTGGCAATCTATGGTTAAGAAATTCTTATTTATCTCAGAACACTGTAGATCAGGAAAGACTCCAGATGTTTATGGCCTTTTTTTTTACAGATGGCTGAATCATTTTAAGAACCATTCTTGAATTAATCACAAAGATTCCTGATGGGTTAACCAAATCTCATTTCATGCAATCAATAAGATCATCCCTTTTTTATATATAAGTTTGATGATTCCTTATCTAAATTTTTTAAATATTAATATTCAATCATATGTTATAACAATTCTTATTTTGTTAATATAATCAGTCTTATATTTATAAATATAAATTAAAATAATTCTGATATAAAGTAATTAATTAATTTTTTCAAATATACAAATTATAATATAATTATATTTGCAATCATGTTTGGAGTAATGTTAATTGTAATCAAACACAAATCACAATAATAGAAATTTAAAATAACATCAATTTATTTATTTTTATTGATATTATTTTCTCATATTTCAAATATAAATAATGTAGGAAAATTCCGGTGCATGTAACACTTACACGCGGTGCGGAAAAACAAAAGTTTTTGTTCCGGGACATTCCCGAAGCCAGGATCCTTGTGACTATATAAAGAATCAAACAATAACGACCAATAGAGACCGTCTCTAACGGTATCCACGGGGAGGTCGGAGAACTAAACTGGGGCAAACCCTTTTGACCCGGAAATAGCTAGAATAAAGTAAAGACTGCTAGATCCTACCTTATTCTTGGAGAGCTAAGAAGAAGATGGAGGAGAGCTTG
>JAOSBM010000005.1:20930106-20945265 GCA_027568955.1 Erythroxylum tenue | reverse complement strand
CTGTATAATATACCAATATGGACTATTTTGCAATTTTTAAAAATTTTAGGGACTATTTCATAAATTTAAAAAATATCTCGAAACGGTACCCGGTACCAACTGGTACCGATACCGTTCCGTTCCAGAGCCCAATTCGATACCGAGCCCGGTACGGTATTCATAACATTGGTTGTGCTCACTTTTTCTCACAAAAAAAAAAAGAATACATATCATATACTTCTTAGCTTTTGATCCGCTGAGATCCTCTATAAAAATAAACGATCCAAGACTTGGCACAGGCATACGTGAGTAACGTTCTTTCAGATTTTGAATGTTTTCAATTTTTTAGTTTAATATTTAACATCTTAAAATTTTTATTAAATATTCAAGAGTTAAATAATTTAATTTAAAAATTATTTATGTTAATACTTTTGATAATATAAATAATAAAATACATGAAAGCTAATGTTTGAAAGTATTACATGATTTTTTCCTTTTTATTAATATAATTTGTGATTCCCTTACATGGAATACATTCAAGATTACGATTTTAAAATGAAAGTACTTATTTAATATTTAAAAGTTATAAAAATTATCATATAATCTTTTCAAATATCGGTCTTTATATATTTTTTATTTAGTTAGGTTAATGAAATATAAATTAAAATAACATTTAAAATCTAGATTTTTAGTTAAAAATTATTAAAAACTGAAATAAAATAAAAAGAAAAGTAAAGACTTTGACCCTTTTAGAATACGAAGTCTGGCCGCGTTGTTGTTACGGGCCTTGACGAGTTTAAACAAACGGGCTTTTATTGCACGTGTTTCAAGTTGTTGAAGAGTGATTTGATTCCAAAAGTATCTTAGATCTCATGAATCATGATCATGAAGTCTATGCAAATCCAATTCAAGAGTTCCAATCGAAACTACTAACTACTGTACACTTGCCTTTTCTTGCTCCTATCCTCCCTTTTAAAATATAAAACGTAAGTTAGGCGACCTAACCTCATTTATGAGATCAGTGGTTCCAGCCTTGATGCATCCTATTTCTTAAAGTGGCACATTTCCTGGTGAAGAATAAGAAAATAGGTCTGCTGGTAAGTTCAATTTAAATTTTATTAAAAGATAGAATCTGATTCTAATTTACTTTGGACACAGACCAATTAAGTTAATCGGTTGAAAAAAATATTAGGAGGGTTTTCATTCCGCCAGTGCCATGATATTTGGTTCGGTCTAATTTTGTTGAGGCTGGACGCCGCTGTTTAGATCCATGAGTTCGGTTAACTTTAGCTAGGAAATACCTGTAAAAATAATAAAAGGTACACCGAGAGTTGATCGCCGGAAGGCCCCTCCAATATTTAAGTCAGTTCTCCCGTAATAGTTTTGATTGCTGTGAATAAAGAGTAAGATTTTCAATCTCATATCTGTGTCATGATGAGATAGTAAATTTATATAGGAAATACCTATCGGGTTTAGGTCATCATTTAAGAATGGGTCGATCGACCTACATGTCGTTTTATAGTTGAGTCTGGACCTAACACGACCGACTCAACCAATATTTATTCCTAATTCCAACTTTCAAAAGAATAATCCAAAACACACGCAGTTTTAGATACAAGATAACAATAGGTCACTAAAAAGTGTTTACAAGAAAGAAAGAGGGAATGGCGTTTTTGTAATTGCTCACAGATCCTGGTACAGAAGAAAAGATAACTCTAAATGAACCAATCTGCATAAAAACGAGGGAAGGCTGGAAGGGACGAGGAGCGGAGCCGCTCTGGACTCCAGTTTTGGGTGAGCCGGCCCCCACGTCCACGTGTGAAGCAAACGGCCAAGACCTGTCTGCCAATTTGTGGGCCATCTCCAAAGGAAACCAGGATCAAGATTCAAGATGGTCAACATCAATTTGAATATAAACACTGTTTAATAAAATTATAAGTTATCGTAATAAAATGTCACGCCCATGTGGGTACATTTCTGTCGCCTACCCGGAAAGCATATGTTATAAAGTAGGCTTTTTAGAGAGTTCATGGGTATGGTCTATGGTGCCATCATGTGCCACGTGGATTTCCCATCGGATGCTTTTCGATAGGACTATATTATTTTAGAAGTGGGGCATATCTAGGCTTGGAGATGTAACAAGTACAATCAATAAATTAATATGTAGAACCTAATTTTTGTTTTTCTTTTTATATATGAATTTATTTCCATTCTTGAATTTCTTTTTTTTTTGACGAAATTTCTTGAATTTCTTATTTCAACTTGAAAAAGATTTAATGGCATTGGCAAGTACGATACTTTGACAAAATATTTTAAATAATGCACATATTTTTTGTTAGAGAAGTTAAATTACATCCAACGACATGATGTTGCAATAAGCTTTAAAATGATTTAATTGTCATCTTTGTCAACACCTAATTAAAGCCGTAAAATCGAGAGAAATATAAGATTACTTATTTAAAAGTCTTGATATTTATACATATGTTATGAAATTAACAATATTTATTTTTCTTATATTTGTATAAAATATTACCAAATAAATATATTTTCTAAATATAAGAGGAAAATATTAATTTCTAAATTACTAAATATACTATGGGTGCGGGGTCATAATAGAAATCTGAGTTATTCTTCCATGACACAAGTTATTATTCCTTTCCTCTTTCAAACTATTATAACTAGGTAACCCAATACATAAGAGTTCAGATTCTCTGTCCAATATTATGGTGTCTTATTGTGTCCAATAAATCTCAACCATTTATTTATGTGAGTCCTACATGGGTCCCATGTGAATCCTGCAAAATAAATAGCTAAGATTCCATGAGACAGAATAAGACAGAGTAATATTAGATAGAGGATCTAGACTCAATACATAAGTGAAAGGACAACTCATGTCGTAGAATCCGAAGAGGAAGAAGCCTCCAATGACCAATCCGTCAAGTAGTGAACAAAACAAAGCACAAAATAAAATTAAAAAAAAAAAAGGATGCAAACGACAGCGTATGCTTCAGTCATTTATTAATATGCCAATCTATAACGTCTCTCTGCACCACGCACGTGCAACTGCCGCTTATTTCTCCCCCCTCTTCGTCGTCGTATCAGCTTCACTACTAACTCTCAATACGTTGACCCATTGTATATGTACGATTACGTTTCCATACCAATTGATTAATTAAAATTTATTTTCAAGTGAAAATTAATTATAAAGATGAATAATGTTGTAAATAATTAATGGAATTTAATTAATAAAAAAAGACGGTCATCACTTGAAGAAAAGCAACTAGTCCACCTTAGGATTTTGATTAAAACCGTAATACAACTGTAAAACGGTTTCCTTAACATACGTATCCGTAGGTGTCTCGTATACGTATGCATGTGTTTGTCTTTCCCCTGCTACTAAAAGCTCTCTTTCTCTGTTACTCTGTACTTTCTTACATTTCACACACAGACTCACACATTCACACGTACACACAAACACACGCAGAGACTATCTCCGTGAAAAAGCTTTGAGCTTTGGTCTTAGTTAGCTGGTGGCCTAAATGGGTTCTTGTTTCCTAGAGAAATGAAGATCACCGGAAACTCGAATTCCGCCGCCGCATTTCGGGCCAACTCCTTAGCTTCCAAGGTCCTAAACCCACCTCCTGACTCAGATCTCAGAACCTCCCCCAAGCCCCGCCGAAGGACCCGGAACCCGAGCTTGACTCGATTGAAGAGAGTCGGAGCTTCGGTTGGAAGGCGGAGCAGACCCGAGACCCCGTTACTGAAATGGAACATCGAAGATAGAGTGGTCAATGTTGGCGATGAAGACGGTGGTGAGGCGGCAGGGGAGGAGGAGAAGAAGAATGGTGGGCCGAAAGGCCGCCGGAGAAGCGTGAAAGTTGTGTCGGCGAGGAGGCTTGCTGCAGGGCTGTGGCGGTTGCAGCTGCCGGAAACGGTGGTCGGTGGTGGTGGACAGAGGAGGAGGAGGAGTAGGAAGGATCTGGTAGGGTTTCAGGTGGTTTTCTCTCTTGCCTTGTCCTTGTTGTTAGCTCTAGAAAGATCAGTGTTTTGTTTTATTTTAATTTAGTTTGGATGACAAAGTGAGGAAGTTGAATGTGGGTCAATGGTTCTGCTTTGATTGCTTTGTGTGATGAATGTGGTTTGATCGAGTGGTTAAAGTTTATAAGTTATGATTGATTGTTGCTTACTTTAAAAGTTTGTCTCCACGATGATGGTTTTCATATTAGCAGTAATACGATTTATTCTCGTGATTATTATTGAAATGAATGTCATCAATCGAATCTTCATGAAAGGAAACTAGTTAGCTGGAAGCTTGTAGTTGGGTAAAAGACGGGAACTTTGTTGTTTATTTGAAACTGTTTTTGTTTCTAGATGTATATGTTGTCAATGCATTGATGGGTTTTATTTTAGTAGATGATTTTAAAAACCGGTGTCTGTTTACTGCATGGTTTCCAAATTGAGGGTTGTTTAGCTGTTAGACAATCCCATTCCCATTGGATTTGGAATATGATTTGTAATGTTTTTGACTTTTTGCTGTTGTTGTGTTTTTTGTCTTTGCAGCCTGGTTCTCGTCATGTGGCAATCCAATTTGAACCTTGGCGCGAGGAGACAGCACATATGTTTGGAGCAAAGGATCCATCAGAGAGCCCTAGTTCTGTCTCTGGCATGAAGACCTTGTGTAAGGTATGTCTGTTCCTGAAGTGTCGGGTGGAAATAACATCTTCAATGTGGACAAAACCAGCAAGGATAGTTAAAGGACTTAAACTTCTAATTTTTCTGTTCATCAAATCAAATGTTATATTGCTTAGTGAGCATGTTCAGTGGACTTAATTCATTTTGAAGTTTTCTTCTATTTTAAATAGCATCTTCCATATTAGTATCTTGTTCTGTTAACCTCCTGCATATAATTTCCTCCCTTAAGGTGAGATGGGAGGGTAGTCTAATGTGTTGTTTAGTCTTTTCTGCTGCGAAACATTTTTAACATTTTATGTTTATGAAAACAGATGTATGAGAAGAAAATGAACTTTAATACATTACAGTTTTTCGGATCTATTGCAATGTCCCTTGGTATCAAGTATTGTTTTACTTTTCATTTCATTGGTTTATGTAAATATTTTTGAGTTAGAACCACTGCATGGTTTTGTAGTATAGACAAGAGTTGTTTTGGCAAGGATAGGCATGGTTAAAAACCTAATGGACTGGTTTGTTCCTATGGACAGTAGCCATTTTTAGCTACCGAAATATGCCTTCCTCATTGCTATCTACCAGGAGTTTGAAACAGTTGCACAATACTTTTGTATTGACTTCGGAAGCTTATTCTAAAGTTATACCAACCAATAATTTCACCCTTTTAACTGTTCAAGTATTAAACTTGCTTTAGTTTGTCATTTTTATCCCACAATCTCACACATAAAAGTAAGCTACATGATGGCTTGTGCATACTTATATCACTGTTAGTTATATATGTCTTTGTCTAATATAGACCTGCTGACTTCTACTTTAGATTGAACCCTCATATCAGTTTTCCAGCTCTGTGATGGAGGGCGCGACAAAGTGGAATCCTGTCTGTGTGAGGGCATCGGATGAGGCACGCCAGATATACAGCAACATGAAGTGTCTCAATCAACAGGTGAGTGCTGTATCAGTAGTTTCTGCACTTGAAGCCGAGCTGGAGCAGGCACGACAACGCGTTCAGGATCTGGAGACTGAACGTCGGTCCTCAAAAAAGAAACTGGAGCATTTCTTGAAGAAAGTAAGTGAGGAAAGGGCTACTTGGAGGAGTAGAGAGCATGAGAAAATTCGTGCATTTATAGATGATGTCAAAGCTGGCATGAACCATGAAAAGAAAAATCGTCAAAGACTGGAAATAATCAATTCAAAATTGGTTAATGAGCTGGCTGATGCAAAGGTATCAGCAAAGCGATACATGCAGGATTATGAAAAGGAAAGAAAGGCGAGAGAACTAATAGAGGAAGTATGTGATGAACTTGCTAAGGAAATTGGCGAGGATAAAGCTGAAGTTGACACATTAAAGAGGGAATCAGTGAAACTTCGGGAAGAAGTGGATGAGGAAAGGAAGATGCTGCAGATGGCTGAGGTTTGGCGTGAAGAGCGTGTTCAAATGAAGTTGGTTGATGCAAAGGTGGCTCTTGAAGAGAAGTATTCACAGATGAAGAAGCTTGTAGCTGATTTAGAAACTTTCCTAATGTCAAAAAGCACAAATTTAGCTGTGAATGAAATGAGAGAAGCTGAATTGCTTATGCAGGCAGCAGCCTCTGTGAATATTCAGGACACAAAGGCATTTGTGTATGAACCCCCTAACTTGGATGACATTTTTTCTGTTCTTGAAGATGTTAATCTCGGTGAAGCAATTGAACGTGAGATTGAACCTTGCGTTGCTTACAGTCCTGCAAGCCATGCGTCAAAAATTCACACTGTTAGTCCTGAAGTCAACCTTACTTACAAAGATGGTCATAGACATGTGGAGGAAGATGAAAGTGGCTGGGAAACTGTGAGCCAGCTTGAGGATCAGGGATCAAGTTACTCACCAGAAGGGAGTGTCCCATCTGTCAATAAGAACATGCAGGAAAGGAATGCCTCAGGGAGTGAAACAGAACTAGAAGGAAGCGCGTGTGAAGGAACCCCCATTACCGAGATCAGTGAACTCTGCAGCGTGCCAACAAAGCATTTCAAGAAGGCCTCTTCCATTACAAGGCTTTGGAGATCTTGTCCAAATAACGGGGAGAATTACAAGATTATCTCAGTGGATGGAATAAATGGTAGGCTTTCAAATGGAAGGAAATCTAATGGGAGCATTATATCTCCAGATCAGGGGTCAGGTAAAGGTGGCCTGAGCACCTCCGATTTGATGGGAGAGTGGAGCTCACCAGACTCGGAAAATCCTCACATAGCTAGAGGAATGAAAGGATGCATCGATTGGCCGCGTGGCGCACAAAAGAATAGTTTAAAGGCAAAGCTCTTGGAGGCAAGGATGGAGAGTCAGAAAGTTCAATTGCGTCATGTACTTAAACAGAAGATCTAAGTCTAGTGAAGCATAACTTGTTAATTGATATTATTACTGATAAAGCCAGATCAAAAATAAGTGGTCTCAATTTGACATGGAAGAATGCTCTTTCTACTTTTTGTTTTTGTAAATGCTTAGGGGAGAATTTGCATCTTTAGCTTCTTCCGCTTTCATCTTAATGCTTTATTTTGCATTTATTCTAATGCATCTCTAGGATCTTGGAGCTTGTCGCACTGGCCAAATGTATGCAGTCGAAATAACCCTACTGGCGTTCTCCTTTTCTGTTGCCTTTGAGCATGCAAAGAAATTTTTAGCCTTACCAATATTCCTGTTGTTACTTGGCCTTCATAATCATATGTATTATTATACTGTAATGTACTTATATGCACTGGTTGAACTTTGCATGTTCTCCCAGAAGACAAACTGTGCAATGTACCCTCAAGGCAAGGCAAGTAAGAGAATTATATAATTGCAATCTTAGATGCATCTTTTCGCAATGTGGTGATCCAAGGTTAAGGTAATGCTTGTTACTCTGCATGATGCTTCAACTATCCCATTAAAGCGTATATTATGCTAAGAAAAGTAACTAATTTTAAGTGTTCCAACTTTTTGGGAATTGAGATAAAATATTATTATATCTCTAACTCTTATTTAGTGTTTAATTATTATTAGTAATAAAAATATAATTAACTTGATGTTAATAACTAATTAAATTTTTGTTTAAAAATGTTAGAAACTAAAATCATAAAACAAAAACTATAAACTATAACAAAACCAAACAACCCTTTGACTATTATCTTTTACACTATTTACTAACATAAATATTATTACAAAATTATAAATTGGTTAACAACGCATTTTTTAATCGTTTTCTTTTTATGAGAAAAGTGTATTTTCATGAATTAATTATAAAGTTTAAAAGGTTAGGATGGAGTTCTTAAGAACAATTAGACATTAATAGCAGTTTTTCTGAATTTATAGATTGCAAATATTGAAGAAAATTTGTAATAATTTAATCTATTAATATTTATATAAGCCATGATGTGAATTGAAGAACAAAAGTATATAGTAATATTAAAATTTTGATTGGAAAGTTGTATAGATAGTTTTGTTTGTACAAACTTTCTAGAAATGATTTAAGAATTTCACAAAAAACGTTTTAAAATTTCGTAGGAAAATGTGGACAGATTTAGTAGCACATATCCATTAGTATAATCCATAGCTTGTGCATGTGTTACCTTAAACCTGGCAAGAAAGCATTTTAAACCACAGGGCCTGAAAGTGAGAAACATCACAATTATAGCTATAGCATTACAAGTAGTGTTTTGTTAGTTTTACAGGAATTCGAACCTTAGTGTATGTCAATCCCAGATAAACGGAAACAAGTTTGTTTTCCACAGTTTTTGTCAACTATATTCTTGGAAGTTGACATGGCCTGTGGCTTGAGCATGCTCAACAGCCTCCTGTGCGTTCGTTCGCATTAGAGTTAGAAAGAGCAAAAGTCACGTGAATATACTAATATTGACAAAGTATTCATATATTAGCAATTTCATATGAACTCACCTTCTGACCAACTACACCGATTTGGCACACTCCACAACGCAAAGTGAAGTTAGCAGTATCAGTATATCTTCTCTTCCTGCAAGTAATAGCATAAAAAATTTATGTCTATAGCCTACAAGTGCAACTCTTTCCATCTCCACACGTTCCAGCCATGTAGAAAATGTTCACTGAACTTTTACCATGTTAAGCAATGGCCGTGTCTAGCATATATACATGCAAACCTAACAGACATTGTAAAAATGAAAGTGAATTCCTAACATGCACTGTAAGCCAGTGCATGGGGCGATTAAGATGTATGCCAAAATGCAGAACATCTAATTAGCAAAACTTACTCAAAATATAGAGAAAAAAATTGAAGTTATGAAGAAACTTGGGCTTAGAATAACAAAATGCGTCATCCAAACACTCATTGACTTGTTGTAAAGAGTATCTTGATGAGTTCCCATGACCTACTGATGCTTCAAGAATTTTTTTGCACTGAGAAAAATACTGCAGAGTGATAAACTATTAAGTCTAAAGGAGGCACTGAACATTACCTTTGTTGATCTTTGACAAGATTAAGAGCAAGTCCCTCAACTGGCCCAATAGTCCCGTTCCTTTGTACAGCAAATATAGTCTGATCAAACTCCTCCGATGCTCCCTCAAATGGAGACATCTGGTCACAAGAATTAGCAGAATGAGCATGTCAATAAGTTGAATATCAATAAGACTGCAAATATACAGATAGGAGTGGAGCAGAGAAGATCTCTTGAAATTGAATAGAAAGAATATAACTGTTTAACAATTGTGATCAGAAGTTTCCTGCCTAATCAGCTGGAGGCATATGTTTCTAGCTAGTGTGCAGGTATCTATCTAGGCTATAGTTTCTAGTAAACCTTCCCCTTGTTTCTCTTCATCATTGCTCGGCACAACATTCCAATCAGAAGACCTCCCTCTTTTGGGAGACATCTAGGCATTCAGCATAATTTCCACTATCCTTTCATTTCAACAAGATACTTTACCAGAAGAAAAACAGAATAAGGCCAAAAAACAAAACAATAATAAAACAACTTACAGCCAAAGCATCATAGTGGAGCCCATCATAAATCAGCATGACTCTTTCAGAGTAATTCCTGCCCTGTAAAATGATAACCAGAGGAAGAGAATAGGTACTCATTATTGATCAAAGGTAGACTCAAATGTAAATAGAATTGATCAGCTTTGCTGACCTGGCCATACAAATCACATCGACCAGTTTGGATATCATAAGCAGCAATTTCACGACCGTAATAACCAGCTAATATGGAAAGCTCAATTGCACCTATATGAAAATTTAATAGGGAGCAAATCAGTGAAACAAATCTAGGTTCTTTGCTTTTGCTTGATTTGTAAAATAACAATGTCATGGATATTTTGGGAGAATATATTTTCATAGGTCTTAAGATTGTTGGTATAATTTGTTGTTAAGTCTTTGTGAACGTGAATCATAAGAATTCTCTATTGTATATATTCATAAGATTACAAGATGCAGGTTTATAGTTATACAGCCACCTAAATAATGAAAGAATCCTAGAAAATAAAGATTTGACAAAACTATACAAGAGCTATTCTAGGAAACTAAATTATAACTAGATCACCTAATAACGTAAATCTTATATCACTCCCCCTCAAACTGGCTTGAAGATGCCTTCCATAGCTAGCTTGCTGACTAGAAATTCATACTAACCCTTTTATAGTCTTTTGCTGAGTATACTGACTATGTGATCTATTGATGGTACATAAGGAACACAAGTTTACCCATTTTTTATTTTCACTTTGATAAAATGCTTGTAAACTTCAACATGGTTCATTCTATCATGCAAAACCAAGTTGTGGGCAATTGAGGTATCGACCCTGTTATTACAGTAGACCTTCATGGGAAGTGTCACTGGAATCTTCAGGTCTTCAAATAGTCTTTTTCTTCTTTTCACAATATCTCGCAAATTCCATAAGCAAGAGACCTGAACTCTGCCTCAACGCTGCTTCGAACCATAACATTATGTTTTTTGCTTCGCCATGTAACAAGATTTCCTACAGTAAAGGTGTAGTAACTCAAAGTTGATCATTTGTCAATGGTCCAACCAGCGCACTTTACATCTATATAGACTTCTATTTGTAGGTTGGTATGTTTCTGAAACACAAGACCCTTTTTAAGAGCTCCTTTCAAGTATTTTAATATCCTATAAGCTGCATCAATATGCGCTTATCGACGGGTATGAGACAAGCAAATTAATTCTTCGATAGTCTCTGAAACTTCTCTGTGCTTGCCACATCTTCAGCTTTAGTATGATCAAGTTTTAGGTTAGCGTCAAGAGGAGTTTTGACATTTTTACAACCTAGGAAACTTGTTTATGTAAGAAGATCAAGAATACATTTCTTTGTTACATACAAACACCTTCTTTTGATCTAGCAAACTCCATGCCAAGGAGATATTTTAATAATCCTAGATTCTTGATCTCAAAGTCTCGTGCCAATTTCTTTTTCAGTTATATTAGTCCTTCAACAGCTTCACCTGTCAAGACTATATCATCCACACAAACGAATAGGATAGATAACTTACTTTCCTTCAATCACTTACAGAACATTGTGTGATCAGCTTGGCTTTGTTGATAACCATAACTTTTCATTACCTTCCCGAAGTGTATGAAACATGCTTGCAGAGATTTTTTAAGTCTATTGAGGTTATTCTGACCGAACATCTTCTCAAATCCTGAAGGTAGGCTCATAAAGACTTTTTTTTCTAAATCTCCATTAAGAAAAGCATTTTTGCTATCTAACTGGTATCGAGGCCAAATACAATTAAAAGGATAGTACTTGGATGGAGTTGATTTTGATAACTGGAGTGAAAGTTTCCTAATAATCAATTAAAAGGATAGTACTTATCTGGATTTGAATTAATACTACCAAAGCCTTAAGCTTCTTTATTCTTGGAATCTTCATCTTTAAAAAAGTAGATGCCATCTATCAATTTAGCACTGCCAATTGTCTTCCCAAGCTCAATTCTTGAAAAAACACAGTGGGGTATAAAAAATGTAAGATGGCAATTAGAGCCCTAAATAATTTACTAACTGATAGCATATCACAACTAAGTTTAGGAACGTGGAGAACATTTTTTGACGGATAAGTTTCGAGACATTTATCAAACCTTTTCCAGCTATAGTGGAATAAGAACTATCTCATATATGAATTTTATCATGACCAGAATTTACAATCCAAGTAGAATAATTAGGTAAATGACAAAATAGTACCTTTGAAATACTACTTGCTTAAGCAATGGAAGTATTAGGAGTACTCAATGCTTGAGATGGATTTCAACAGCTTCAAGAGTTTATCAAAATGCTCTTTGTTCAAGGAAACTGAGTCTGTCTTATGTGCAGTAGGATGATTGAATTGGTCTTCATGAAAGCCCTTCAATTAATTGGTTTTGTGTGAATATTAAAGTCAGTCTCATGTGTATGACAAGGCTTATTACAATAATCACACTGGACACGACTTTTATCATTAGGTTTCTCAACAGTGTTTTGGAAAACCTCACCTTGACAACCAAGGCTTTTCAATAAAATTACCAAGGCTCTTTTCGTTGAAAAGACAACGACTTTCCTTATGATGTACCTCAAAGAAGACTTCTCCAAGTGATGGAAGGGGGTTATCAGTGAATAATTCTATCTCTAACTTCATCAAACCCCACACCTAGACCAATAAGAAATTTAAAATATGGGTATCTTCCACAAACATTATCCCAAAGCTCCTCTGTTGTGTGATAGCACAAATAGTTGGAGCTTACGTACTCCTCCATTGAGTTTACCAACCACGTTATCACCATTGAGTTCTCCGCATCGCATACTGGATAAGTTGGATCACTCTTTTCAGATTCCTTATTGTCACTGATCCAATTTTGCCCCTACCACAGATATACATGTGCACAAATTGAGAACAACGCAAATAATTCTCCGTTTAGTTTGATAGTGATGATCTGACTGGAGTGAGAATATGAGGTAGGAGCCTGAGTAGTAGTAGCGGATGTAGGCAAGCCTGCAGGGGTGTTTACAGGCTGTTCAGGAGGAATGGTTGCCTCAAAAAACGTCTATGTTAGAAAGACAAAATAGGTAGAGGAAGATAAACTAGTTCAGGTAAGAGGCTAGTGCTTAGGTTTTTTGCAAGTTTATTGGCAACAAGGGTTAATAGGAATGGATTCCTGCTTTGATACCATATGAATGTGAATTGTAAGAATTCTACATTGTATATATTTGTAAGAGTACAAGTCGTACAAATTTGTAGTTATAAAACCACCTAAGTAAGGAATGAATCCTAGAAATAGGTTGACAATTATAAAGGAGTTATTCCAGGAAATTAAATTACAACCAAATCACCCTAATCACATTGGTTATTTTTCATGTCCAATTATTGTCCTAGTTTTAAGGCGGTAGGGATAACAGTCAAACCTTATTATCAACTCTTCTACAATTATGAATGACAGCATACTGAGTTTTTCTACATACAAAACCAAGGTATTGCTCTAGAGATCTTCAGGTCCAGTTATTATCCTAGTTTTGAGGAGGTAGTTAGTAACAGTCAAACCTTACGTATCAACTCTTCTGCAATTATGAATGAAAGCAACTGAGTTTTTCTACAAACAAAACCAAGGTATTGTTCTAGAGATCTTCGGGATTCTCTCTAATCCAAAAGCAGCCCATATTGTATTCTAAAAAAATAGGCAGAAAAAGGAAGGAAGAAAAAACTCTAGGACCGCCAGAGTGTTTGCCTAAGTGGAGAAGACCTATGACTCAATTGTTTCTAAGGAAACATCACAAAAATACATCACAGAGATTTTTCTGACACAGACATCCTTGGTAGTAAGCTTGAGTTGTAATATGGACAATATAAAAATGTTTAACAATAGAAACAATTATGCTTTACTAATTTCAAATGCTGGTGCAGTTACATTCATAAGTAGCTTGATCCATTTTTATTTCATTTCATATATGTTTGAGGATCCATATATTCCTCAATTAAAAATGAAGGGATTTACAAGAAGAGTTTAATCTTTAGTTTCATCCCCTATATTAAACATATCGATTTCAAGAGTTATAGGCTTTACGCCTGATAGCCCATATCACCTAGGCTAGTTCCAAGCTATGTAAAAACAAAAGTGTCACAAAGAGCAAAGTAGGGTTCCTCTCCTTTTAGTCGAGTTAGCTTCGCTCCTATTAAAACTCACTCAAAAAGGCAACCAACTTTCAATCTTTTTACAGATATATAATTATAATAATAACTGTTTGAGTCAGGAAGATAGAATCACACATATGAGAAAGGGGGTCACAACTTTTTAGTAACGGGAATTCAAAGATTATTTATGCGAGCACAAAACTATCCAATTTTATGAATTCTTCAAATGTAAGTCAAATTACATGGCTAATACATTCCAAGTAGATTAGATGCAAAATATATTGGCAGCACTTTTATGAGATAAGGATTAGTAGAAAGGTGATTTTCATGTGCTACAATAATGAAAACCCTCAACAAAAATAAGAATATATAACTAAAGTAACAAATACCCATTATCTTAAATAATATACAAGACAACATAAAATGCTGTCTTTAACATAATAGATGCTCCAAACAAGTAATATAGGATTCAATTTATAAAATCATAGATGCATTAAACTATTTATTCGCTCACCACACATGCATTATGCTCTTGCACTTTAGCTACTGCTTAGATAATAAACTCAAGTTCTGGTTACCACATTGTTATCAGTCATTAGTTTCTATTTAATGAAGCATGCACTCAACAACAGGAGAAAATGAAGCGAACATACCTCCCCACTTTTCGGAGTCAAGAATCCAAGTGCAATATTCACTATTTGGTTTTCCAAGAAAAGCTTCATTATATCTTACTGGATCACTTGCCACATTTGCTGCTATTATCTTCAAACAACATTGGAAGCAAAAGAAGACACGAAATGAGGCAGTAAAAGACAATTGGCAAGTGAACGCGGCAATTTAGGAGATAAATATACAAAATCCAGAAATTCATGTCTATCAATCAATCAATGCACTAATTCTTTATGTTTTCCCCTAAAATAATAAACAAGTTGCATAATGCAAAACTCTTAAGTGAAATCATCTGCAATCAAAGCCAAAACTTGCAAAGCATTAACACTCACAAACTTCAAGAATAGTTTATTTCATCCCTACATTCAATCAGCATGAAAATCAGCATTATACACATAGGTACAGACTTTAACTACAGAAAGAAGAAACAATGAGACATATCTAAGATCTTTGCAAGGCAAAGTTTAAGAAAGTTTAGGAAACTTGCTAGGCCAACATTGAGAAGGAACAAAACTTAAAGTATGAAAACACTACAAAAGTTATTTAAATTATCCATAGAAAGTTGCAAGGTAGTCCTGATCCATTTGTCTCAAATCTATTCCAGGGAAAATTTGTTCTTTTATGACATTCTCATACTCATGGGAATGTATAATCATTGGGATCTGAAGAATATTTTCATTCTATATTATTGATTTACAAGGCATATACACATGAATATAAAGGAAAAACTATCCTAATAA
>JAOSBM010000005.1:20897134-20908719 GCA_027568955.1 Erythroxylum tenue | reverse complement strand
TTTTCTCATTTGGTGTGAGACCGGGAAAATCGAAGTGAAATACCCATTTTCTTATTCTCATCCCATCTGAGTCCAGCCGGTTGACCAAGTATTTTGTTTTGCTCGTCTGTTTTCTTCTTCCCCATACTATCCCTAAAAAGCCAACAACCTCCAAAGCTAACAGCTTTGATCTACTTTTCTCTCAACAGCATCTCCAAGTTAGCATCTTTTTCTTATCTGATCATATTCTGCCCATTTGGGTTCTCTGATTTATCCTTTAAAATATCTGCTTTCTGTGTGAGAATCTCTGATCCAGAAATACTTGTAGGTGCATCTCACAAATATATTCATCCAGGTCTTTTGCTCGTTCGCTTTTCTTTTTCCTCCTTTCTTTTCGTCTATTAAAGCTCTGATCTTGACAGCTGGGAATTCGAGTATCATCCCCTCCTTTTCTTTTTCTGATCTTCCTACCTGGGTCTCTTTTTTGCACAACTTGGAAGGTCGTGACAAACAATGGGTCATTGTTTTAGCAAAGAAAATGAATCTCAGGCTCAGAGGTATAATGGTCCTCGTGGAGTGAACTATAATCAAAAAGTTCATGAACCTGCTGCTTACCAGTCGAAACCTCAACCTCAGCAACAAGGGCACCAATTACCTGCTCAACAACCAGTACAAGCCCCATGGAAACCAACTGTTCCAGTTCCCAGTCCTAAACCGGCAATTAAAGCAGACACAATTCTTGGAAAACCACACGAGGATGTCAAGTTGTTCTACACGATGGGGAAAGAACTGGGTAGGGGTCAATTTGGTGTAACTTATCTTTGTACCGAGAATTCAACTGGAAAACAATATGCTTGTAAGTCAATATCCAAGAGAAAGCTTGTGACCAAGAATGACAAGGAGGACATGAAGAGAGAAATCGCAATAATGCAGCATTTGAGTGGGCAGCCCAATATTGTTGAATTTAAAGGTGCTTATGAGGACAAGCAATCCGTGCATCTTGTAATGGAGATTTGTGCTGGCGGTGAATTGTTTGATAGGATTATAGCCAAGGGGCATTACAGTGAGAAGGAAGCTGCGGAAATATGTAGGTCTATTGTGAACGTTGTTCATATATGCCACTTCATGGGGGTGATGCATAGGGATCTTAAGCCTGAGAACTTCTTGCTTTCCAGTAAAGAGCCAAATGCTCTTCTGAAGGCTACTGATTTTGGGCTCTCTGTGTTTATTGAAGAAGGTATTTTCTAGCTTGTAATTGCAGAATTGTTGCTTTCCATGCGCTTAAGAAATAGCATAGTTAATAGGCAATGCTCAATTTTGTGTTAGTATATGTTAGCGGAGTTTATATAATTGTGCATTTCGTTTGACATCTCTGTGATTTTAGGATTTTGGTTTTGCCACATTTAGATAATAAGATGGCGGTAATCCAAAGCCTAAAGAAGAATCTGTATTCTTTGGTGTATGCCATCGCCTTTTATATTGTGGAGTGCCTATTTCAGTCTACAACTAAAAATGGGTCTTATTTTATGAAGGGTAGATTAGTTAGAGAACTTGTATTTTGTATTAATAATTAAACGAGCAGCCAGTCTACAACTAAAAATGGGTCTTATTTTATGAAGGGTAGATTAGTTAGAGAACTTGTATTTTGTAACATAGGAAGGCATATCTACATGAATGATGCTGGACCTGCAAAGAATAGGAGAATTGGGCAAATATCTATTATTTACTATTCCAAGCGTAAACTAATTTCTATCCAGTTTCAGTTTTAAGTAGTGTAAGAAGCTGTGCTCTCCTTTATAGTTTGTGCAATCATTATGTTTGTGGCTGAATGGCCTGTTTTGGATTTTCATATCAATGGCATGAGCATTCTATATCATACAATTGCATGCATGATTTCTTTCTTCAAAAGAAATTTCTGCCAAGGTTTCATTCAGTACTCTTATTGGATTCATCATTCCCATGCATTTTTTGTTAACCTTCTAGCATCTCACATCACTGTCCCTTTTGTAGTAAATTGTGAAATTGCCTTTCCAAATTTATTGGATTTGTTGTCAATAGATGTCAATATTCATGCCCCTATATGTTATGTGGCATATGCTGCAGAACGATCATAGCCATCAATAACTTTGGTTGATAAACCTAGAATATACTCTGCGCAGGGAAGGTATATCGGGATATCGTTGGAAGTGCGTACTATGTTGCTCCCGAAGTATTAAGGCGCAGATATGGAAAAGAAATCGATATATGGAGTGCAGGAGTTATACTGTATATTCTGCTTAGTGGTGTGCCTCCATTTTGGGCAGGTAAATGATAACGCCTAGCAGAAATTACTGCAACTTGCATGATATCCTTGCTTTAGTAAGTGACATCATGATTTGGAGCTTGACATAATTCTTTTTTTAAAAATCAAATTTCCGAAGTTTGTGAATAAGTATGCTCATTGTTGATCCTTAAATCCATTGCAGAAACTGAAAAGGGTATATTTGATGCCATTTTACAAGGAGAGATAGACTTTCAAAGTCAACCATGGCCCACTATATCCAATGGTGCGAAGGACTTGGTTCGTAAAATGCTGACCCAGGACCCAAAGAAAAGGATTACTTCTGCTCAAGTCCTAGGTATTGATTTCCACAATCAATAGCTCTTTCCCCCTTTCCATATCGTTCTTCCTGTTGCTGTCAAATTGTTTCTCAGTTTTTAAAATGGGTTGCGTTTGAAAAAATCTAAGAATATTGTGATGTTTTTCCTTGTATTGACATACTCTGATAATTGACATTGCTTTATAGAAAAGCTGGTTGATAATAAGGATCCTTTCAAAATAAAAGGGTAGTTCCTCTTTGTTAAAACTTTTTCTGCAAAGCCAGGATAGTTTCTGGTTGAATACAGGACTTAAAGTGGTTCTAATAAAAGGTGAATTAAATTAGCTTGACTACTTTGGTATTTTAGCTTCAAGAACTTCTGACAGTTCAAAATTTTGTTGTTGTCTTAGAGCATCCATGGCTAAAGGAAGGTGGAGAAGCATCAGACAAGCCAATAGACAGTGCAGTCCTCTCCAGGATGAAGCAATTTAGAGCAATGAACAAGCTTAAGAAACTTGCACTTAAGGTAGGTCAGCAAATCGATTTAGCTGAATAGTTTCTGCTCTGAAAATCAGGGAGATAAAATCCATGTAAACGGTGAAATGCATCCCAAAAAAAGAAATTGTGATGAACACATTCAGTGGGTGGTTTACATTGGTGCGCTAATTGTTCTGTAGGTCATTGCGGAAAATCTTTCTACTGAAGAAATTCAAGGGCTAAAGGCAATGTTTGCAAACATAGATACTGACAACAGTGGTACAATCACCTATGAAGAACTTAAGAGTGGCTTGGCTCGACTTGGATCAAAGCTTACAGAAGCTGAAGTGAAGCAGCTTATGGAGGCTGTAAGATTTTCTCAACTCACACATTCACTGCAATAGTTGCTGAAACATTATCCAGAAAAACCTCACATTATATCCGTTTATCATTCAGGCTGATGTTGATGGAAATGGATCGATTGATTATATTGAATTCATCACTGCCACTATGCATAGACATAGGCTAGAAAGAGATGAGCATCTTTACAAAGCCTTTCAATTCTTCGACAAGGATAACAGCGGGTGAGTTTCATCAGAAGCCCTTTATGGAAAATGTTTTGTTTGTACTATTGTGATTGATCATTTAACATTTTTGTTAAATCTTAAGAAATGTAATTCTGTTTTGATTTTGTGGAGAGGTTCAAATTGAGGAAGTACACGTTTTAAATGTACCTGAGGCAGAAGCCAGTGGTACTGGTAGGTATCAGCTCATTTGGACTTAATTTTGGGGAAATTTTGCAGATTCATCACAAGAGATGAGCTAGAGACAGCCATGAAAGACTATGGGATGGGAGATGATGCAACAATTAGAGAGATAATCTCTGAAGTCGATACAGATAATGTAAGCTAATTATGGTGCTGTTGCTATAAGTTGGTTCGTCCCTCCTTTGTTTAATTCATTTTGTGGTGGTGGTGCTAATTGTTTATGGGTTTACAGGATGGTAGGATCAACTATGAAGAATTCTGTACGATGATGAGGAGCGGAACCCAGCCACAGGCCAAGCTTTTCTAGATCTAAATGAAACAGTTGATATGCACTTGGAAGACAGTGGATGGAGAGGAACTTACCACCAAACCTGAAGCCGTTTTGTCATATGTTTCCAATATCTTCAACCGACCCTAATTACGAGATTTTTTAGCTGGTAGTAAGCGTGAGCCCTGGTTTGTTTGGGATTTAGATTACGAGAGCTTTGCATGTCTGTTTTCTTCTTTGTGCTTCCAAACGACCTGCTTACTCTGTTTTCTTCTTTGTTCTTCCAAACGACCTGCTTACTTTACTTTATGTTGTACCTTTTTTATGAGCAAGTAGGATGCAATGGAAAATATGCTTCTTCGAAGTTGTATCAACAGAACAGACGCTGTATTGTCCATGAGAAGGTAGAATCAAGTAAAATTTGAGTAAGCCTGATTTGATTACTATAATCATGACTTTGGATACTCAACCATTTCCCCGAGTTTAAGGTTGATCTCAACTTCCCCACAAATCTCTAAAATTTGGACTTAACGACGAAGCATCAAACCTTAGCATTGTTGAGACAAAACATTCAGGGACATCAAAATCTTAATTTGCGAGCCAATTGGGATTTGCATCTTCCTCAAGCTTACCCTTCCGCAGGATCCTCATATCCAACTTCGCTGCTCAACAAATCAAGAAAGAATCAAGCGCCCAAGTGTAGAGAATCAAAACCTAAATCCAGAAAATTTGCAAAATGAAGCAATCAAATAAAGGATAGATATATATCATACGTTCGAAACTGCAACCAAACTTATTTAAAAACATCCATAGTTATTGCCATTGCTGATGGAACTTCCAGACTGCATTCCATTAAAATCATCATCTAATAACGAAAAGAATGGGATGGAAGGAAAGAAACAGAGTCAAATCCCAAAAAAGCAAAAAGCAACTAGATAGAGAACCAAACACTACTTTTATGCCGTTAAAATTTTGGTGGACTGCTAATACAGAATAACAAACAATTTGCTAATTTTTCTTTTCTTCTTGTTCTTGCTTTCTTTCTTTATCAATTCAAGCTCTAGTTCCTTGCTTCTTGTTACACTATAACTTTAGTTTGCAATAGTTGTTAGAAATATATGGACTAATATAATCACAGCATTAATTCCATACGCATAACTATTAATTGAATTACCTAATGTATGTTTAATAACTATAATAGGATGGTTAATAACTTACTAATTGCATTATTAGGATACATGATAGTGTCCTAATAACTATATGTTAACTTATTAAACTATAGTTTATAACATTCCTAAAATAACACAATTAACCTATTCTATCCTTTAGGGTAGAACATATTATAAGACATAACATACGGTGAGATTGTGTAAAATATATGGTGTGTGGGTGTGAGAAAGAACATTGGGTCTTCTACCATTAGCTCTTTATTGCACAAAGTGTCCTGGTTGTTCTTATTTTTCATAGGTTGTGAAAGATGGAGAGGAACCATCAAGACTATATCCCAAGCATTGGAGGTATGTACTTTTCATTGTGTTGTTATGCCCTAAATAAAACGTTGATCTTGGTTGTGTGATGTTGATGAATGCATATGTTGTTTTTTAGCAATTGGTATTAGTGCATGATCATTTGATTTTAGGGCTCATTTTTTCGGTATACCCGTTTTTTCAAATCGGTTTTTTTACAAAACAATGACTTCAAAATGTTGAGTTGAGGCTCAGAAAATGTTGTTGGTTGACGTTGTTGCCTTTTTCCTTTGTTTTGGACAAAAAATCACAGTTTTTTGGGTGAGTTTTGTGAAAGGTTTTGTGTTTTCTTCCACAGTTAAAATGAGTTTGTTATTGTCGTAAATTTTGAAGCACTTTTTGGCTAAAATGAATATGAGAAATTCATAAAGCGATAAAATGAAAGAAAACGCCTCAAAAATTGTCAAAAACCGAAGTTGGGAGAGGAGGATACAATCGGGTCGACCCGCTGACCTAGATGATAGGCGTCGTCCCAACTTGGGTCACCCGCTAGTCGACCCGCAAATCCATCTCCCTAATAACGTTTTTTCTTTTTTATTTAAATTTTTTTTGCATATGGTGTGTGTATGGTCCTTTGTGGACCATTTTTCATTTTTTGCTCCATTTTTTAATTCTAATTTTCCCATATGTTTATGCACAAGATTAATTAGTATTTTTTATTTGACAATTCTAATTGTTTTAACCTTATTGTGGCATAAACATGATTATTTGTCGACAATAGTACATGCTTATTTTTACCTGTCGTAGAATTGAGTATGTGAAACTATTTATGATGAGAAAATTTTTTAAAATATTAATGTATGTTTAAAATTTTGTGTTTTCCTCTAAAATAACGTTAAGATCCATACAGGTAATTAATTAACCTGTCAATAATTATTACTTAGTAGGATGCTCAATATAGTGAAGAAATTTTATTAAAATATTATGAACCGCACAATTTTCTATTCTTTCAATAGTATATTGATGATTTGGTTGTAATATTTAATAAATTGTTCTTACTTATGAATAAGTTCTATATTTGTATTAAAAAAAAACTCTAGCTTGAATGATATAAACAATTTTGGGAAAAAGAGTACGAATTGCGTGATTTTGTTTTAACATGCATATCACAAGTATTGCTCTTGGTTCTCGTTCAACTTTAAGCAATCCGAGAGTCTTTGCTATCTTGACGCTGAATGGTATGAACCACAAACAGTGGGTTGAATCTCTCATCATGAATTTAACTATCATGTGGATAGACTTGGCGGCCTTGAGAATTGATCCACCTCCTGAATCCACTGATAATGCTCCTGAGAAGGAAAGGAAATCCTATGAAGAGTGGGAATACTCTAACCAATGTTATTTGATAATTACGAGGTATCACATGGATGAGTCCATTCATGATAGTATTCCCGAGGCTGATAATGCAAAGGATTTTCTTGCTGCCATTAAGAAAAAGTACATGAAATTCTCAAAGAATGAAAAGAATGAGTACTTAAACATGCTTCATCACACCATTTATGATGGTGTAAGTGACATTAGAGCTCACATCAACAAGCTCATGGGTTGTTACCATAAGCTTAAGGCTATGGATATTGACCTTACTGAGGATTACATGGTATAGTTTGTGATGAGGACTTTTCCTTCTAAATTTGATTCGATCAGATCAAGCTATAATGCTCAGAAAGAGCAATGGACTGTTGAGGAGATGACTGTTATTCTTGTCAAGAAAGAGGATGACATGAAAAAGGAAAAGGTAAGAAGCATTTCCATGATGATAAACCACAACAATTCTCAAAAGAGAAAGTTCACTTCTAATAGCTCAAGTGACCAAAAGCTTTTCAAGAAGAAAGTTGTTGGTCCTAAAGAAAGTGGACACGCGAGCTCATCTTCTGTTAGTCAGAAGGATAAGTTTTTCAAAGGGAAGTGCAACTTTTGTCGGAGTTTTGGATACTAGAAAGCTGATTGTCGAAAACTCAAAGCTCACTTAGAGAAGAAAGGTAGTTGTCTTGTGATGATTTGTTTAGAGTCCAATGTTATTGATGTGCCCTTAAATACTTGATGGTTAGATACTGGAACAACAATTCACGTTACGAATTCATTGCAAAAACTAAAAAGTCAAAGAAGACCGACTAGTTCTGAGCAACGTGTGTACATAGGAGACGATACCAAAGTCAAAGTTGAATTTTTTGGGACAGTTGAACAATAGTTAAATACAAGACATCTTTTAGTGTTACATGATGTCACTTATTTACCCTCTACTAGAAGAAACTTGATTTTTGTATCCGTTTTGGATAGACTAGGTTATAGTCTTCTTTTTGAAACTAAAAAACTGACTTTGTATCATGACTCCCTTTTGGTAGGAAATGAAATTTTATGTGACAATTTATACAAACTTGAGTTGAATGATGTTGTTACTGTTGCTTCTTCCTCTTCTCTTAATATTGTTGTTGGTTTCAAACATATGAGGTTGGATTTGAGATCTTCTATGTTATGGCACAAACGTTTAGGCCATATTTATAAAGACAGAATGGAGATTGGTAAAAGATGGTGTGCTTCAGGATCTTGATTTTTCATATTTCACTGCCTGTGTTAATTGTATTAAAGGAAAGTTGACCACCAAGGTTAGAAAAAGAAAAACAAACAGGAGCTCAGAATTGTTAAAGTTGATTCATACTAATATATGTGGACCATTTATTCCACCTGCTATGGGTGATTATAAATACTTCATCACTTTTATTGATGATTTTTTCAAGTATGATCATGTGGAGCTCATTCGTGAAAAATTTGAATCTTTGGAGGCATTTAAGATTTTCAAGACAAATGTTGAGCTTCAAGAAATCATGGTAGTTAATTCTGACAGAGGTGGAAAGTATTATGGGCATTATGATGAGAGTGGAAGGGATTTAGGGCCTTTTGCTAGATTCTTGCAAGAATGTGGTATTGAAGCTAAATATACAATGTAGAAAAACCTTAGCAGAATGGAATCATAGAATGGAATCGTTGAAAGACGAAACCTCACACTTCTTGATATGTTGCGGTGTATGTTGATTCATTCTAGTTTGCCTGAATTTTTATGGGGTGAGGTGTTGAAGACAGCTGCTTATATCTTGAATCAAGTACCTAACAAGTTAGTCTCAAAGACTCCGTATGAGTTATGGTCAAATAAGAATCCAAGCTTGCACCTATTTTCATGTTTTGGGATGCAAAGTAGAAGTGAAGCCTTATAATCCACAATCTAAGAAGCTTGATTTGAAAACCATTAGTGGCTACTTTGTAGGCTACATCGTCGGATCAAGGAATTCTAGATTTTATTGTCCATCTCACACGACTAGAATTATATAATCAAATAGAGCTGTCTATTTTGAAGGTGAATTTGGTTCAAGTCAAGGGTCAAGAGAAATTATATTCAGGGAAGAACGTATTCTAGTCCCTGTACCTATCGCTTCCTCTCCTACTGATGACCCTATGATTGAACAGATTCTAATGGAATCTCATGATATACCTCATAATCAAGTACAGGATGAAGTCATTCATACTGGGAATGATGAAGTTGTTGTCAGGAGATCACAAAGAACACATAGACCTGCCATTCCTGATAACTATATTGTCTATTTGTAGGAACATGATTTCGTTGTGGGAGATAATAGTAAACCAGTCAATTTTCAAGAAGCCATGAATAATCCTAAATCTGTGTTATGGATGAATGCAATGGAAGATGAGATGAGTTCCATGTTACAAAATAGAGTTTGAGAGTTGGTTGAACTACCTAAAGGTTACAAACCCATTGGGAACAAGTGAATTTACAAAATCAAACACGACTCAAGTGGACAAGTAGAAAGGTATAAGGCTAGACTTAGTGACTAAAAGTTATAGCCAGATAGAAGGGATTGATTTCAAAAAAATCTTCTCACCAATTTCTAAGAAAGATTCACTGCAAATCATCATGACTATAATTGCTCATTTTGATTTGGAACTCAATCAAATGGATGATTATAGACCGCCCTTGTGTGGGTTAAAAAGGGTATTATTTGGTGGCAAGGATAAAACTATTAGTGATTACAATAGGAGGTTGAATGTGTCATATTAAATTTAACATTTAATTAGTCCATATTTAATATTCATACTATGTATATTTTGTTCTTATTTTTTAACCGAAATTTAGTAGAAAGAATTTTTCCAAAGAACTAAAAACTATAAAGAATTTTTTCGAGCATTTTAAAGATTAAATAAAAATTTTAAAATTCTCGAAAAAATTCTTTATAGTTTTTAGTTCTTTGGATTTTATTTAACTACAAGAGATTTTTATATCTTTCACCCTAAAATATATAATTAACTAAAAATAACATGAATCTGGACAACATTGGAATTCATGTGCTGTGACTATTCCATAAAAGACTTCAGTTAAAATTCTTCTCTTCTTGGGAAAATATTGCGAGAAAGTGCAACTTATGATCACAACTTCTAAGAGTAAATTCGGAAAAAAGACCTGCACCCTACTTATGGCCGGATAAAGAAATTATGCAAATTTGACCATCCTCAGCAATCCCAAATACTTAAAGAACGTGATTTAAAATACAGGAATCCGGTGCGGGCATTCGTCCTCTATATGATGATGGTACTTACCATCGCTGGAACATGTTAAAACCAGTCACAAAGAATTGAAGTGAATCCAGTTACGGTGAGGGTCAGAACTCCGATATGGATTACCAATAGCATAGTATATCATGTTGGGGGTTGCCAAGTCCCTGGCTTGAAGGTTGCACCAGATCCAGTTGGTTCCGTGGACCTGAAATAGTTCATTCAATATAGAAATATCATCTTGATGGACATTCTCATGAATGCAATTATTGAAGAGCAACTACAATATGATACAGCTTCAGTATATCTACAAGCTACAAGGTTTATAAATATGGAACTCTGCTTTCCTCGTTTGTTCCCTGTTCAACACATTTACATATTCTACACTTACTCTGGAATTGGTTCTTCTGTTTCTCTCTTTTCCTCTGCTGTTCTTCGCCTGCAAAACATGATAAATAACATGACAGCATTGAAAAGCAGCTTCTTTTCCATGTATTTAGCGGGCAAATTCAATTACTGGCAATAAACACCTCTAGGATTCAAATGTTAAACGATCAGATATTGCAACAGGTGAATCCTTTAAGTTCTATACTTTATCAAAAGTAGAAATTAACAGTATAAATATAAAATATTGTTTAAGATGTTTTAGTATCTCAAGCTACAAAAGAGAGCAATTGTAAAAATGTGCAAGCTCACACAAACCAGAAAAGTGCAATTGGGCTGTGGCATTACAGGCAACAGGACTCAGAAACCCAATCCATGGTCCTAGTTTGCATCAGTTAGAAGGAAAATGGAGTAATTAATACTTCACCTATATTTTCTTTGACAGGACCAATTGCCGCTTGATTATCTAAATGAAACATATAGATAAGGAAAACTTGGCCACTTTCCTGTGTATCCATTACTTCAATACGAAATCAAAGTTTTTCTTTGAATAAAAAAAATGTTGCTTGATTCCCAACATCTAACCAATTCACTTTGCTCCATCAATAGGTGGAAAACTGAATCCATAATTCTCTTCTATATCATCCTTTGAATAATTGTCTTAGGCCAAGGATTCATGATGACACAATAAGCATTCAATTTGCAATGGTTATTATATGCACCATCAAAACTAGTTTGGAAAACTTCATCCCAGATATGCATCTTGCTATTAGTTTTAAACTTAAAGCAATTACTTGACTGCTGCCTGACTAGCATTAAGGATATCCCATGTTTAAGCTAACAAACCTTTCCACCGCATCTGATTCTTCCTCAAGTTCATCACCTTGCAGAAAGAGCACATTACGCAAACATTGTCAGCAGAAGAAATGACAGAAAGGAATAGTGAACATGATTCCATGTGTTAACTGTGTGCTCTTAGAGCTTATGTATGATTATCTTCTTGTTGAACGTGGCCTACAAGCTCCCTGAGATTTCTAATCTGTCA
>JAOSBM010000005.1:20816670-20828700 GCA_027568955.1 Erythroxylum tenue | reverse complement strand
AGTATCAATTGTCCTCACAAAATTTATAGAGAGATTAACATCGAATGAAGAGAAAGTACTGACAATTTGCAAATTATGAAAGTTCGGTACGAGGAACCAAATTAAGCACAAAATCATCAATTATGAGTCAACGAGTGCACAAACAGTCAAGAAAATGCAGCCAATTTATAAGATAAACTTGGCCCAATCAGGATCCTTCAAAGATCCAAAGTATTTTAGAATGGCCTATCCCTAAGGATATGAAGGGAGTATGGGGCTTTCTTGGTCTAACCGGATACTATCGGAAATTTGTCAAAGATTATGGCAATATTGCCAAACCACTCACTGAGCTCACCAAGAAGGATGGTTTCAATTGGAATAAGGAGTCTCAAGCAGCATTCGTTGAGTTAAAGCAAAAGATGACTTCTTCACTTGTTCTTGCACTGCCCAATTTTTCTAAGGAATTCTCCATTGAATGTGATGCATCGGGTAGGGGAGTGGGTGCTGTGTTAGTTCAAGAAGGACGTCCTCTAGCATATTTTAGTAAGGCTTTGGCTGAATCCACATTTTCTAAATCAGTCTATGAGAAGGAGGTTATGGCAGTGGTAATGGCCATCCAACATTGGAAGCACTTTCTTGTAGGAAGACACTTCAAGGTCTATACGGACCATAAGAGCTTGAAGCACTTATTGGATCAACGCATTCCCTCTATAGACCAACAATGTTGGCAAGCCAAATTGTTGGGTCTTGATTTCGAAGTGATTTATAAACCCGAAAAACTAAATGGGGCAGCAGATGCACTCTCACGGGTCGAAGAGGACAGGTTATTGCTTTCAGCTATTTCTGCTCCATTTTGGCTTGGATGTTGTTCATCAGGAAGTTCAGGAGGATTCCCAGCTCCACTCCATTTTGACAGCCCTCCAACAAGATCCACTCTCAAAACCTGGTTATCACTGCAAAGATGGGTTGTTATTCTACAAAAATAGACTGGTCCTATCAGCAAATTCTATGCTCATTCCTCAGTTCTTGCAGGAGTATCATGCTTCCCCTCTAGGAGGGCATTTGGGGTTCCTGAAGACTTATAAAATGTTAGCTTCCAGTTTATTTTGGCTGTGCATGAAGTCTTCAATTCAGAAGTATGTAAGGGAATGCATCATTTGCCAAAAGAATAAATATTTGGCCATGTCCCCTGCTGGACTTTTACAACCTCTGCCTATACCTCAGCTGATTTGGAATGAAATCTCTATGGATTTTATTTCCGAATTACCTAAATCTCGAGGTTTTGAAGTCATTTTAGTGGTTGTGGATCGCCTTTCTAAATATACTCACTTCCTACTCCTCAAACATCCATTCACTGCCAAAACAGTGGCTGAAGTCGTCATCCGAGAGATAGTTCGATTGCATGGCATCCCAAGTTCTATTTTGAGTGATCGGGATCCACTCTTCACTAGCAACTTTTGAAAGGAGCTGTTTAAACTACAAGGAACAACTCTCAAAATGAGTTCCTCTTACCATCCGCAAACGGATGGACAAACGGAAGTGCTGAATCGGTGTTTAGAAACCTATCTCCGTTATTTTGGATATGAACAACCAAAGAATTGGTCTTACTGGCTAATATGGGCTGAATACTGGTATAATATTAGTTTTCATGTTTCATCAGGGAAAACTCCCTTTGAAGTCGTTTATTGCCGCCTACCACCTGCCTTAAGAGGCACCTTGTCCTCAAGGTGGACTGAAGGAAACATGGGCTTGTTCGTTGGAAGGCCAAACCAACTGAAGAAGCTACTTGGGAGGATGCAAATTTCATCAGAGGGCAGTTTCCTTCAGTCCACCTTGAGGACAAGGTGCCTCTTAAGGAGGAGGGAAATGTTAGCATTCAGCCTCAACACATAGTTCAGCCCAAGCACATCTAAACCTACACCCGTAAGGGCAAGATGGGGAAAGGGACCACTGTTGCCACTTAGGCAGGTGGTTATGCATGCTATCAAGAGTTAGTTATAGAGAGATTGTAAACAGCATAGGTATATAGCTGAAACAGAGGAGAGAGGGTATTCATTCATTGATTTATCATCTTTGATACACTGTATAGGCCTGGAGAATATTTTCCAGGAGGAAACTACTGCTGTACTTACAACTTACACGTAAATAATACAATCTCTAAGGTTTACCTATCACTTACACCAGATGGTTTGAATAGCCACTATCCCGCATCTCAGTCATCATCCTTTACACCGCTTTCTTTTCAGCAATGACGACGTGAAGGTATTGAAAATAGTAAAATTTCCCAAGCGTAGTAATTGTTTGGTTCTATTTTTATATCAATGATATCACTCATTCATCTCCAAAAATATATTCGTATTCGGCGTAGTTTGTGTTATTATCAGATTATTTTCGGTATTTTATAAATAAAGGAGAAGCGTTTAGAAGGAGAGTTGTATTAAAAAGAATATAAATATTAAGTTACATTAAAAGTAATTAACAGGATACGTGATAAAAACACTTTGCATTAATTGAAGATTGGCGTAGGACATAATTTAGCAGAAGAAAATACCCAACAAGATTTAGATGCTTCCTGACAACTCAGAACAATCCAAGTGGTAGACATATATAAACTTAGTAATGCAAATAAATCCTTTTTTATAATTGTTGTGCCATCACTTCACACGCAATTCATTGCTCATAAATATGAAAAGATGGAGAAAATTGTACCAGCCCCTTCAACACAACAGCTTAAATACAGTTGCAAGATACATTCCTATAACAATTACAAAGAGTTTGATTTTCGGATGGCAATCGTGAGACAACACAATTTCAGATTGAAAGTCAGATCCGCAAATCACAAATCTTGTTCTTCAATTTATATATTTCGTCTGCTAACAATATAATCAAATCATCACAGAACCAGACATAATCTGTATAAAACTTCACGTTCTAGGGCTGGTCCACATCTTACATAACAAGAGAACTGTTAAAGGGGAGAATTATGAATGCAACTTAATACCAGGAATCAGAAGACAACTAGAGCTAAGAAACTAATCCTGAACCCAATGCATCAAATGTACAAGTCATTGACTGGACGTGAAACATAATTACTCTTATTCAGAATATAAATCAACAGACATTACAGTCCTAGGATTAGTAGTCATTTTGCTGGAATCCTCCAAAAATCTAAATTCCTGTGATTAATTTTCAGTAGAAAACGAAGTGAACATTAAGCTTTATTAAACTATCTTGGCACCGATCTCCTCGTGTAATTCCATTTACTCAAATCTGCAAAAACGATTTCTTCAAACAGAGTAACCTCCGTTGCAGTAACTCAGCAATCTCCCTCTTGAAAACTAAACCTCCAGTGCAGTAACTCAGCAATCTCCCTCTTGAAAACTAACATTCATATCCTTAAAACAAGTTCAGCAAACCAGATCTCGATGCCATATCAGGAAAAGTTATAAGCATTCTCACATTTAACTAGAGTGTAAGAAATGAACACTATAACCCCTGATTGAAGCTGCAATTATATTGCATGCTTTGCATCTATCCATGTCATGAACCAATATTCAGAGTTGCAATGCCAGGTCTGGCTGCTGTGAATCAACCAGCATACCTGAAGACTGTTTTGGTGGAGAGCCTGGACATTGGAAACCAATGTTCAAATCAGGAGGCAGTGATTCTTGTTTCTTCTTTGGTTGCGAATTTGAACTAAGCCCTTGCTGAGGAGATTGCATCTGGAATCCAGCCAGATCATTCCCCATGATCATGGGCCTATTTTGGAACTGTCCTTCATTTGTTGCCTGAATAGGCGGTCTCATGAATGCTTGAAATGGAAAACAGCGCTTTTCGTTGAGAAATTGCATCCCTGCAGGAAGAGGAAATTGACCTTGACGAATTGGAAGCTGAGCATGGAGCTGACGAGTAGGGTTATACAAGGACTCAGCATATATTTGATTCTTGGGTGTCATCGAATTTTCAGTCTGCGGTTTAAGCCCTCCAGCACCTAGAGACATCCACACCCTGGTAGCAGCAACTGCAGCATTGTTAGCATCATTTCTTACAGATGTAGTAGGCGGAACAACAGGTGAAGTATCTGTTGAGGATTGATTCAAAGGTTTCTGTTGTTTTGGAGCTTTTTCAGTTGAGATCCTCATTGCTTCAATAGGGTCAGTAAGGCCTTGGGCTTGACCATGAGTAATATCTGTCTCTCCTTGGCTCATTTGAGTTTGAACAATATCAGAAGACAAACTAATCAACCTATTATTCAAGCAATTTCCAGTATTTCCATTAGGCAACCCCCCAGACCAAACTCTCTTCTCCTGCTGTTTTGGAGGCACAGACTGTGGAAGACCTATTGTCCTTTGTAACTTCCTCAGCTTGATAGCTTCCATTGCTGAATTACTTGGAAGCTGTTTTTCCTCAACCATATTAGTATCACGCTGATAGTTTGAAGGGGTTAGGTTCAGTTCAACTTGCTTCACAGCCTGATTCTGAATTTCATTGGAACTCCTAGGTGGCAGTTTTTGCTGATTTTGAGTGGTATCACAAGGCAAATTCAGTCTTTTATTGGTAGAAATCAAGGAGGATGCTTTTCCCTGTGATGCAGTTACATTGATTGGTTGAGAGAATGATGGATTCCGTTCAAAACTAGGCCCTCTTGCAGGACACTCCTCTAGGGTTCTTGGAGGTACATCATCTTTTCGTGTGTCAGCAGTAAATTGTTTCTTTGCAAACAAAGTAGAATCTTTCTGAACACAGGTTTGAAGCATTAACACTGGTGTTGGAAGCGGCTCATATTCTCCTACCCAACCTTTACCAAACTTGCATCCAGGAGGCAGTGCTTGTTGAATCCTTTGTGAGGCAACTTTCCACGCAACAGGTCCAACAGTTGCAGCAAAACGAGCTAAGCTCCTGGCATAGGAATATTCTGCATGAAGTCCAACCTGATTGAAAAGGGAGGAGAGAATTTTGTAAGCAATGATTAAGACCAGAAAAGAGAAGTACTAAATGAGAGAATTCAACTTCGTGGATACATACAGCAACCAGCTGCTTGACTTCACATTCAAAAGTTGAAAATATAGATTCTGATCCAACCATTGGTTGATTGGGTAAGTTATAAGTTGTACGACGGTTTTCATCAAACCCAGATGACTTTCTCCCAAGTTTGGACAGCAGATCCTTCCCTAAAGATAAAGCATTCAAAATAATTATAGATACAAAGACATAATAAAATTATATTTGAAGTACACTAATAATACTACACATTATTGGGCCAAAAGTATATTGGCACAAAGGAAGATTGTGATGTGAAACGCTTTACTATTAACTATGTTTAGTGGACTTGTTTCAGGCAGAGATGTTATTCACCGAGTCAACCAGATGTTTCAGAAAAACAATTCCTGTAAAAGTTGAATAACAACTTAAAATCCTCAACTCCTAGCATGGAACATAACATCACAAAAAACTACAAGTGTTCTTCTAAGTCAATTAGAATCACACACAATTGCATGCATAAATTCAAAGCATCATACCTGATGATAGTTCTTCTGCTTTGTCGAGAATAGTATCGATTAAGGAAGAGTTGCCCTCTAAAAGCCCATCAGTGTTGTTGCGCCTCTCAAAGCCACCGGTATGGTTATGGATAGAACCATTCTGGATATCACCAACATTGGCAAGAGTTGCACCAGAGGAGAAATCGGAACCAATGCACTCCTGCATAGCTCGGGTTACAGGCTTCTTTATTTGCTTCTTGGCCAAGCAGTTGGATTTTGTTTTCTGTTCTGACTTGATATCTTTCTCTGTGTGTTCTGTGTCAATTCTTAACTTTTCAAACTTCCTTTTCGCCAACTCTTGGATAGCACATGCCTTCTCCAACGAAAATTAGTTGAACAAGATTTTGCAACCATTTGGTAAAGGCCAGAAATCGAAGAAGCAACAAGCATTACCTGTTTATGGTATATTGTCTCCGGGTCATTGTATTCCATTGCATTTGAGCAGAGTAGAAACACATCACTCTGCAGTAAAAAAAAAAAAAAGGACAGTATACGTTAATAAAAACAATAAACAGATATCAATATATCTATAAGTAAAAATATAGGGAAATTTCTGAATTAATGTAGAAGTGGTGAATTGAAGATTAGCACCACTCCAACTTCAACCATACAAAAGCAGCAGCCCATTACGCCATAAGGTGCTTCAAAAGATGCAAAAATGCTTCAAGAGACTGAAGATCATTGACTAGAAAAGCGTCATCAAACAAGAGCAAGGGCATTTCACAAGTCAAAGACCACTAAATTGACCTTCCTTTCCTTAAAATTGATGCCTTATGATAATACCTAATCCTCGATACTTGATACAATCGATTTTCAAGATAAAAGGCCTAAAACCTTGTAACGCTACAAGACAGAGGAAGATACTCTCTGCAACTAGCACTTTAATAAAATTGACCATTAAAAGTCTGTCCACAGCTGCGAAATGGGTGCACTCGTAGACAATGGCATAGATCCTTAAAGAGCATCAGAAGCATTCCCCAGAAGAAATGTTGAATCATAAGCCAAAACTAGCAAGTATGAAGAACGCAAAGTTGAGCTATATAGTGAACCCACCTCAAATTGTTCCAAGGTAGAATATGATCCATTTGCCAGCTTCTTCCTTACAGTGGCAAAGTCCATTGGATGATCAATCACATCAAGATAATCAGGAAGCTAGAAAAGCCAAAACAAGAAGATTAGCCGTCCCCAATTCCCACAGGTAATGTCGCCCAAAAACATACCAACCATTAAACCATTCAAGCAACCATTTCACACACCTCTTCAAGATCAACTGGTTCTGCATACACACCATATGTGTCCTTCCTGCCACAATTTAAAACAATCAGCATCAGCAAAGTCCCGCAGCATAAGAATATTAAGTAACACCACATCCCCACATAATCCGATAAACCCACTTTTGAAGCTTATCAAGAATCAACTCCAGAATCCTCTTCTCAGGCAATGGCAATCCATTAGAATGATGCGATCGCGTTCCTAGGTAAATTCACCCCAAAAAAAATCAATATACCCCACATTAAACTCCACCACCATAAGAAAGAAAAAGCAATCAAACACTAACCAGGAAGCGATTCCTGTCCTTTACCATCACTTCTCTCCTTTTCCTGTCAAAATCAAAGAACCACCCGAAAAAAACCTCAAAAACAGAAATAAAGAAAACAAACGTAGCGAAGCAAGAGTACGACAATGAGTAGAGAAGAGAAAAGAAAGGCACTAGTCCACGACACAGACAGAGACAGGTACGTAAAAGCAGACAGCAGCGTATGTAAGAGAGTGAATGATGTAGATATAGAGAGAGAAAAAGAGAAAGGTGGGGAATAGAGAAAGCGTGTGATCAGATTCTGTTTGTGAGAGAAAATTTTAGTTTTTGACAGTTGACCCTGACCGTTATTATCCTCAAACGCCCAAACCTCAGTGTCACTCGCAGACACAAACACAGAGACAGACACAGAGAGACAGAAATATACATAAATAGATATAGAAAGAGAAAATTGTTGTTCATTTTGATGTCTGGACCAATTAGAAATTCCTGAGTGATCTTCTGTCTCAAACCCTTCACATTTTCGCTTCTTCAGTTCATAAATTAATTTAATACCTTTTGATGGTTTCTCATATTATTATGTTGTTCGTGATCATTTTCATTATCATCTTCCTCGCTCTCATCACCACCGCCGTTGATTTTCTTCTTCTTCAACCGCTTCCTCTCACTCTCCTCATCCTCTGAGGAAGAAGAAGAAGAAGAAGATGCGTCGTCCCCGCCTCCTAGAGCGTGGTCTCCAGGCGCCTCTGTTTTCTCAGTGCTATTAAGCTTGAGAACGAGTTTCAGCTTCTTCTCTTTTCTTCTCTGGTCGACTTCGTCGACGTCATCTTCTTCGTCTTCTTCCTCGAACTCTTCGTCGTCGAGGTAGTCGTCGAAGTCGATGAAGTTGTTGTACCTCACATTTCGTCGTCGGAGGCTTCGCCGGCGTTCAGACTCCGCATTCGCTGGACTATGAAGTGCCGCGCGGCGAGCTAGATCCGCCTTCGATGGCCTCCCTTTCTTCTTCCTCTTCACGATCTGCCCCATCTTTGTCTCTAGAGAACTCACTGTTTGTTTATCTCTCTAAAACCACAAGTCTTTGCTTCTTCCTTTTTTTTAATTTAGCAATTTGTTTGATTCCATAGTTTTCTTCGATAGGCTGGGTTTGGGTTTTTGTGTAGACACTAGACAGAGAGAGGATAGCTTCCCCAAGCCGGGACCTAACTGGTAGCGTGAGGTTCGGAGAGAGTGGGTATTAATAAATGATTGAAATTTCTTTTTATTTGCGCGTGAGAAAGACGGCCGTCTAAGTCACTGCCCGTTGCCCCAACTTGAGGGGTTACGTCATCTTTGGCGCGTGGGTGGAACGACTCAGGACAGAATTGGTCCTACAGGCATGGAATTAGGGGTAGTATGAATAAAAGACGATGACTTTTTTTAAAAAAAATTAAATCCTAAGAATTCTGAAACTTAATGAGACAGACAATGTTAAGTAATAATTTGATTGTGTTATGATATGTATGTTGTTTTGCATGTAAAAGAATATTGAATAGGACGAAACTTAGCAGACAAAGTTGACATGGTGTTCCGTTTCTTCACTTAAAGACTTTCTTTTATAGTAGGATTTGAGTTCTCACGTAAAAAGAGAGAAAATAGGAATATTTTTATTGATGGTTTTTTAGGATGCCTTACTTCCAGCGACAGTGTGAGAGTTAGAGTTATTAGAAAATTTGGAGGTTGATGAGAACCTGATATTGAACAAGAGAAGTCAGTGATCAATCATCAACTGAACAATCAGAAATATACAGGTTACGTAAGAATCTGAAAAATTTTGAAGTTCTAGATTTACATTTTTTAGACTCTTAAGATAGGGTCATATAAGCTTAAGATTAGTCTAGTTAAATCGAGATGACTAATGTAAAAAAAAAAAAAGAATTGAGCACTTGTATACTACGATCCCATCCCGTCCCAAGTTCATGCATCGCATTAGCGTTAGAATTAGGGCTAGATGGTAAAATCCGACAAATCAAATGCAAGACTATATGAAAAAATAGCTAACGCTCTTTTCCCCCTCCTTTTGTTGTTGACTAGAGGCTGCTCCCACGTCTCATCAGTGTTATACAGTACACATACAGGACTACTCAAGCGTCAAGCCAGCTGTAAAGCCGTCGTTGGTTACTTCAACCAAATCGGTGGGTCCCGGTTCCTTTTGTTCTCCCGACCATTATCGCATCACGAATTGAATATACAAATTACAATCTCGGTAACGCAGGCCTGGCCGCTGAGTGAATGACGATCCAACGGTGCTGGAGATAGGAGGTGGACCCACCTCCCTATATTCTTATTTACTGGCAGTCACTACTACTTGCCAGTTGCCTTGCCAACCAGGTTTTTGGGATTTTTATTTCTTCCAATTCTAACAGTAAGGAATAAGGATGGATGGTTTGGTTTCTCTCAAATTGTTCACCGGTAGGGACAAAGAAAAGACCTGGGTCTGGGTGAAATGAAATATGAAGAAGAGCCATGAAAGCTGTATGGACTAGGACCTGAACCGTGGGATTTACGATGATTAGATGGAAGCCGCAATTGTGGCCAATCAGGTGATGATCATGCTCTTTCTTTGGTCACGTGGGGCCGGCAAAAAATTTCTTCAACAATTTTTAGCTGTCACATTTCCAACACAACGTTCACCTTGTCTTTAGCTTCCGTATTCAGAGTGCCTTTGGTAACTTGGTTCTGCATTTTTTTTTTTTTTGTAAATCAAAGAAGATATATAAATAGAGAAAAAAATTATGTACAAAAAGTGTAGTTATAAGTGTCAATAGAGACACAACAAGCCAAGAGAGCTAAGAGGCACAAACTAACCAAGCGAAAAATAAACAACATTCAAAGTGAGGCAGAGAATGATCCAGACAAAAACGACAAGAAAAAGGGAACGCCTCCAAAGACGAAGCGTCGAAATCCATGTGGAATGCCGGCGGAGAGCAGAAGCTCAAACAATCGAAAGCAGATAGAAACCGCTCAAGGACAACCTGAGCATCGGTAAAACCAGAAAAGGTGGCCACTTCATTGAGAAAGCAGGCAAGACCGTGGCTTAGGAACCCCGCAAGCTGCAACCTGGGAATACCAGAATAGGAACCTGCAAAAGAAAAGAGTAACCTAACTAGAAAAAATTACCTCCTCGTAGTGTATAGGCTGAGTAGCTCCCTAACGTAGGAGACAACGCGGAAAGACACTCGCTCCGCCGCTTGGGCTTCATTCTTAAAAGTCCTAGCATTGCGTTTAGTCCAAATATGGTAAACGGTAGTGGAAAGCAACATAGGGAAGGGAAGGAGGGCAGGATCTCAGGTGCTGGAAACCATGCTATACTAGGAAAGGATAGAAGAGAGAGAAGAAGGGTGAGGAGTGGGCAAATGAAAGCTAGTGAGGCAATGACCCCAAATTGAAAGGGAGAAAGAGCAGTCAAAAAATAGGTGGTCGATGGATTCATTAGCTGAGAGGCACAAGGAACAATGATTAGGAGTGTATAGGTAAGGAAGTCTATCCCGGGTCGGAAGCTTTTGTAGGAAGGCTAGCCACAAGATAAAGGAGCAACGAGGGGAGCTATATTTAGGCTAGACCAATTTGTGCTAAGGAACAACCGGTAACGGGGGCCGCAAGAAGTGATAAGCGAACGAATTGGTATAGCACTTAGTGGGACTCGCTAGCCATTCCAGGCGGTCAGGAAGGGTATGATTGGGGAAATAAGCTGGGAGCTCAAGGTGGCAGATAAGGTCCATAGAAGACTCCCCCCAGCTCTAAGCATCATTGAGAATAACATCAGAGACACGAGCTGTAAGTGGAAGCGTCGAGCTATTGATCTCCCTGGGGGTGGCCAAGGTGCTCAAAATGCCATGAGGGTGCCACAGATCCTGCCAAAAAAAGGTAGACATACCATTCCCAATCCTAAATCTGAATTGATGACTCAGTCGGTCCCGGGCCATTAAGAGCTTTCTCCAACACCACGAACTGTTATAAGTAGGAGTAGCACTCTAAAAATTTGTTCTACGCAGAATAATAGTATGAACCCACTTAACCCACAGAGCTTCCCGATCCTCAAACAAGAACCATATCCGTTTACCTAAAAGAACTAAATTCCAAGTAGACAAGTGTTTGACCCCTAAGCCCCCTTCCTGTTTAGGACGACAAATATCACTCCACTTCACCTTTGCATTATGATGATACTCTGCCTTACCCGCCCATAAAAAATTCCTAAGCTTAGCCTCTATATCCTTAAGGATGGACGAGGGGAGGAGAAAATGAGAGGACCAGTAAACATGGAAAGTGGAAAGGACAGAAAGAACTAGCTGGAGCCTTCCCGCGTAAGAAAGGCTCTTATGGGTCCACCGATTGATCCTACTATCAATACGAGTCAAGAGGGAAGCACAATCCCTTCTAGAAAGATGGCCTGTAATGAGAGGAACACCTAGGTACCGAAAGGGAAGGGAACCATGACTAAGACCGGAGACAAGGGACATCTGACCACTTAGGAAATGAACATCCGGGGAAAGGTAAAACTGACTTTTGGAAGAGTTCATTTCCAGACCTGAAAACTGAGAGAACGTAAACAAGGCATCCAGCAAAATTTGAGCAGAGAGCAAATCTCCATGGCAAAACATTAAAAGGTCATCTGCAAAAAGGAGATGAGTAAGCTTAAGGCTGTGACATCTCCAGTGGAATTTGAACTGAGGGGCTGAATCTATAGTAACACTCAAATGCCTAGAGGACACTTCCATACAGAGAATAAAGAGGAAGGGAGAAAGGGGGTCTCCCTGACGTAACCCTGATTTGCCTTTAAAAAAGGGAGTAGGAGATCCATTAACAAGAATGGAGTAAGAGGGGGAGGTGATACATTCACGGATCCACCCGATAAACCTCAGAGGGAGACCCACTGCTTCTAAGGTAGTAAGAAGAAAGTCCCAATGAATAGAATCATAGGCTTTACGGAGGTCCACT
>JAOSBM010000005.1:20741621-20766845 GCA_027568955.1 Erythroxylum tenue | reverse complement strand
ATTAAATTTAAGTATTTCAAAACAGTTTTAAGAATTAAATTAGATTGTCATATTATTAACATTTGATTAATCCAAATGTACTGTTCATAACACGTATATTTAATTATTATTTTTTAGTAAAACTTTAAGAGTTCTAAAATTTTAAAAATAATAAAGATTTTTTAATAATTTGAAAATTATTTATTTGAAAGAGCTATTTAAATTTACCTATATAAGAATACGATGTCCTCAACATTTCCAGAATTATTGTCTGGCCTCAGGACACTCATTGTATAAAACTTCACCATCTCAGACTGGAACAATTCAAGAGAGTATTTCATATAACTTTTCAAGCATTTGCACAGTTAAATGGTAATTAGCAAATGAAACTTTACAAGAAACATGCCTCCAGCAAGCAACTTTCATTGAACAACTCAGTCAAGTGCGTACACACCAAAACCTATAAGAAGATAATGAAGTCAGCAATATTTTTTTATGACTGTAACTGATATATTTGATGTCCCTTCAGCACAATGCCTTTGTACGATCACCAACATGGCAGATCAACTTCAAATGCATTACTTGCTGGTTTTAACTTGCAAAATAAGTTTAGAGAGGGATTGACACATCGTAAATAAGATAAAATGGTCAGAAATTTTCAAAATCAGGTATATAATGGTAAGTAGTCAAAAACTAACAAAAAAGAATGGTCTGGTAGAATCAAGTAGTTGGAAGTTTTGTGATACGGATAAGTTGGAAACTGATAAAGAATGAAGTGAAATGCTGGGATGCCCAGGCCCGAGCCCAGCCTGACAGTTTCTGCAGGAGCCCGGAGTCGGAGGCAGCCAGGCCCAAGTCCGACCCCGACACGTCCGGCCAGACCTATATTTATTTTTTAAATTGAAAACGACATAATTTTTCTTATGGGTGAACTGCCTCGGGCGGGCCTAGGCAGTCGCAGCTTACTCAAGGCCTGGTCAACCCAAACACGGCCAGGAGGGCCTGGGCTCAAATGTCATCCCTAGGGATGCATGCAAGTACTTAGCAACTACCACAAGCGTTTCTTTCCAGAAAAATGTTACTATGGCAAACGAAAAGACTTAAGCAAAGCATCATCCTGCTGTTGGTGTAAAGAACTGGAGAAAATGATAAGCATCAATGTGTTGTAATCATCTAGTTCACCATGGCCATTGTGAAGTATAAAACAAACCCAGAAAAATTAGATCTAACTGGTTTTCAAAAAACCATTGTGCTAATAGGATTTTCTCAGTTCATCTAGATGAAGAATACCAAACCTTGGGAGGGTCAGCACTTTCAACAAAGTGGTTTATGGTTCCACCAAGCAAACCTATACCATCTGTATTGCATATTGTGATCAATATCAATGTTAATCATTGTTATAAGATAAAGGGAAAAATGATAAAAATCATAGAAGCTAATCCATTTTCCTCATTGCGTATGATACATCCAAGAAAAGAAAAATTAGGAAGGTTTACCTTCTGTAAGAGTGCCTTTACCAAATTCATCCAACAGGCACAATGATCTAGAAGTTGCCTGCCTGAACGTTTGACAATTTGAAGAATAAAATTTAAAGTGTGGATTGTAAATGTCTATTAAAGCTTTGAGCAACTTACGCTGGGATATTGACAACCTTGAATTTATAAGGAATTAATAACCAAGATAAGGTTTATCATATATATAACCGATATACTAGGTCTTTTTTCCTGATTTGTCCTTTCAAATTGAGATGTCGAAAACCACACTAACCACCTTCATACCTTAACATCATCCCAACTTGATGTAGATCTATCATAAATGTTGATTGTTCTGCGGTCATTAGTTTGCTTCCTGTTGCGCAAAATATCCTGTTGCAAGTTGAACAGTAGCTAGTGTAGCCAATTACAATTCTGATGAAGGAAACATAATGAAAACATGATTCAAGGAAAACCTATCAGTCAATCCCACAGTAGCAGCATCTGCAGGTACAAAACTTCCAATATGGGAAAGGAAAACAATCAAAGCCACCTGCAAAAACAAGTTTCAGAATGTAAATATACATAGAAATTTGGTGTAATATAAAAAGGAAAATCATATGCGTAGCAATCATATGCACTGGAGACGTTCCTTTTGCAACATTAGAAAATAAATGAAATTGAGATGAAATTCCATTTTTCTAAATGCTGCTGAAGTAGTGAAGCTTAAACTTGGTACCTATCATGATTAAGGGCTCTGAAGTCAACATTGTTAATTTGCTAGAGTTTGTAAACCTAAAAGATCATCTGGGCAAGTACAGCAGAGTCCATTCACTTTGAGAGAAAACAGTTAACATATTTTCTGGAAATATAATTACAAAATAGTCCCAAAATAATCACATTTATGCTCATATGTCAAGATGACATGAACAGGCATGACTTGTCGTTACAATCAATTATTTAACTGTAGCACAAACATGAAAATACACACACATTCCCACAGTCTCTCCATCTCTCAAAGATAGAACCAATTACCTGCTTTATGTAAATACTTTTTCCTGAATAATTTGGACCAGTGATAATGTTAATCCTTCCTGAAAAACAAATTTAAAATATCAAAAGGTTACTGGTATAGAAAGATGAAAGTAAAATATAAACGGGAGTTAGAGATTAATTTGCTAATCATTATACCATCATGAAGAATTTTTGTATCGTTTGGAATAAATGTGTCAACAGTCATTTCCTGCAAAACATGTCTGGAAAAGTGAAATCAGGTATGAATCATAGTGTTTATAGCCAAATGGGACAAGAGGATCTCAAGAAGTCGTTGCAATAAAAAATGGAGCATATGATTCATTCATATCTCACCTCCCGTTGTGTATGTCAAGCAAGCTTTCTTCAGTCAAAATAGGTCTCACATAATTATTCTGGCGTGCAACTAGAGCCAGTGACAAAAGGCTAAAGAACAGAAATTATATGTTATATAATATAATACAACAACAACAGCCAATGAGAGTCAAGCTAAAACGCAGAGTCTAGGGATGTTATATAATATAATAAACTGAATAAATCGTAGTGAGGGAAAGAAAGCACTTGTAACGGATTCTTACCAATCGAGTTCAGCTGTGAAGTTTGCAGCCTTCAGCAGATGCGCTGAAAAGAGCAGTATATGTGACACCAGATCTCTGATGATTGCTCTCTCCATATCTTCAAGGAGAAGTTTGGCGAATGAACATCTTTGGGAAACAAGGTATAACCCAACTAAAAGAATTACATTCTACAGAAAGGTATACGGCTAATGTATTTAGATCTCACATAGAAAATCCATCACGTTAAGGAAGCTAGTATGAACTTGAATCCAATAAATTGCTTGAACAGTATTTGATGTGTCCATATTTTCCCGCAGCCCATAAAAGTATTCAAATCTCATCAAACTTTGAATAATTAGAATAAGATGTTAAATTTACCTAAAATTTTATGATAAATATCTCCAAGACTGTCATCCAATTCTTGTGTTTTTGGGGTACGATAAAAATACCTATTGGTCTCTCCATCAGCATCGGAAAACTTCCATTCACAGTAAATCTTCCTTAGTCAATGCCGAATGTAGTAATAGTATTACCAATATCTCTATTTTCTTAATAACTGATTTAGCAACTTGCCACAAATTCAAAATCTGGACACTTTTCAAGTGATGCTTCATCAAGTTTTTCTTCAAAAATACACAGCAAATATCCTGCGTACAAAGAACAAAAGAAATGAATAACAAGAAAAGAACCATAAATGTCACCAGCCCCAAAATCACCCATGTCTTTCCATGAAAAGATATAGGGTACTGGCAGACTTAAATTTGAACTGCATTCCAAAAAACTAGACACCCAACACAAATCTTTCAGCTCTGTGCTAGTTCTTCAATCACTACAGCCAAATGGAGCACATAAGAGTTGTACCAGACAATGTCGCAATACTAAACTGAATTATCAGTAAAAAGCCCGATTCTTCTATTAATTTTAGCTTAACAATGAAACAGAGTATTCCACTAGAAATTGAATATTCATCTATTGTCAACAAGTTGAAATTGAGGATTAACGGCTAATACTTCATGCATGCACTTTTTCATATATATGACTCAAGGTCTTAGTCGTTCAGTCCTTCCACATGTATCCAGAATGCATCATTGCCGCATAAGAAAGTAATATAAAAGATAATCTAGGTGTTATACATAGTACTTTGTGCACTCTATATGTTCTTAACTGAGGAGAGATCCATACAAAAATCAAATTAAGCATGCCCAGTTTTCAGTTGCAGAATGGTAGAGAATGATGGCCAACCTATTTGATGCATATAAACAACACAAGGAGCAGTCTTCAAGTCAGGAAGTTGTGCAATTTCATATGAGGCAACCTACATACAACTGTCATACTCAGAATAGTTGTAGACGGGTAGTAAAACTCAATATGTGTGAGTTTCACTCATGTATATTATATGAAAAAAAAAGTACCTGGTGCAGAAACTCAGGCAGTTCATCATGGATTTGCCTCAATTCATCCAACTATATATAAAAGGCGGAATTAGTTTCCAAATGTCTATAACTCCATAAAACTGGTACCCAGCATTGGCGTTATGAAAATAAGCAAAAAGTTTTATAGATGAGGATGCAAGTTTCAAGCTTGATGCCGGTAGAAAAGGTTTAATAAAAGAGGAACTAAAATAATGAAAACTGAAATTTCAAGATATTATCTATCAGAAACACACAAATTTCATATGTTGGGGGTGAAAAAGAACAAACTGAAGTTGCAATTTTAGTAGAACCTCGTCGCAGAATCCGTCCTTCACCAATGTCCCATATCCCTTTTCGTTACTTCTATTCACATCAATGACACCGATGACCTACAAAACGCAGTACTGAAGTAACTATATGATCTACAAATATTATTCGTAATGTTCTATTGACATTACAAGTCATAAAAAAGATATTGATTTAATGCAATTTAACAATAAAAGAAAAGAAAAGGTAGAAGAAAGAAATATTTGACAACATCAGCAAAAGAAAAAGTAGACCATTAAAATTAGAAGTATAAATCATTTACTTCTTTCACATTTTGAACCTTCACTTAACGTACTCAAAACTATTTCCTTTTGAGATTTTCTTTTCCTTTTCCATTAGCAGTATTTCTATTTTCCTTTTGAAACTTAAACTCACACATGATTCAGGCATACGTGAGTTTAAAATCGTACATAATTCGGGCATATATTGTTAGAACATTCTATATTGACTAAACATGAAAATATTAAAGAGTTTATAAATGATAAGAGGCAATTATCTAAATAGTTTATAAGTGATAAGAGCCAATTATACAAATTACTAATTCTAGTCATTTTGGTAATAGTTGATTCAAGTTCAATTCTTATTAATGGACTTTACACTCCAACCATGTTAAAAATTTTAATATAATATTAAAGCTGATGGTTGTCCGTCTGGATGTCCAGTCCCAGTTACACCTGAGGGAGAGTGTTAGAATATCACATATTAACTAAACATGAAAATATTCGAGAGTTTATAAGGAGAAGAAAGAAATATTTGATAACATAAGCAAAAGAAAAGGTAGACCGTTAAAATTAGAAATATAAATCGTTTCCTTCTTTCAAATTTTGGACCTCCACTTCACCAAAAAAAAAATGAAACTTCACCAAAAAAAAATTTTGGACCTTCACTTAAACCTACTCAAAATTATTTCCTTGTGAGATTTTCTTTGCCTTTTTCATTAGCATTAATTTTATTTTCCTTTGGAAACTTAAACTCACAAATGATTCAGGCATATGTTCGGTCATTCTTGCTAGAATTAAAACATGGGATTCCTTTTTTGCTTTACATCAGCCACTCTATGGTTTCTCGTTTGTTCCAGGCTTCTTTAAGTTGTTAAATATTCATGTTAAGTGGAACTTCTAATGATAATCAAGATAGAAAAGTTTGATTCGACTATTCCTAGGCAATAGCATGATTAACCTAAGAGAACACCGAGGCAAGATAGACTAACCAATTCATAGACATAAGCCAGCTCTGTTGAAATACATGAACCAGCCTGAGTTTTTAAAAAAAAAGGAAAGAAAAATTATATTAAATAGTTAATAGTGCTCATCAAGGAATCTAGTGGAAAAAATGAAGCATAGTGGTTACACCAGAGACAGCTGAAGAAAAGATTTATACCTGCTCAACAATGTCCAAATTCAAGTAATTCACATGATGTTGAAGGTTCTCAGATATGCCTACTTCAAATATCTTGCCAACATGCAAGAATGAACAAACACTCTGCAACGGCAGAAAAGAATTGTTTTACATTGGTTGCAAACTTTATAACATTCTTTCAGTACATTAATGGATTTTAAATAGAAATGACACGGAAGAACAGATTATTTTCAAACGCAAAAGAATTAAATCCTTTCGTTATGAACATTCTGGATAGTAGAGAATGCTCTGGACGTTCCTTAATTGTCTTTGTCTCAAAAACCAGAGATTCTCTTATGCAGGGAATTCCGTGAGAAGCTGAGGACGCAATTTAACATAATTTAGCAGATATGTTCCCATGTCTTTCAAATTTATTGGTGTGTTCGAAATATGTCAAGATCGGATGATTTGTGACATAGACAACTATCAATCTTTGCCAATGAAAAAGAACATATTAGGGGCGATTTATTTTCTAAAAGAACGTATTTTCTTCAGCTTGATTTCTAATTATTCAGCCTCCTTATAAAAATACAAAAGGAAGACCCTCTCCGAAAAACGAGAAGACTAGTGCACTTGATAGATTGACTTTGACTTTAAGAATATCTCCTAATATAGTTCATTGTCACATCAGCTACTTCTTTCTAGCTCTTTTCCTACATAAAAATTTTAACCTTCTTAATTTAAATGTAAAACCTAGAATTGATGTTTATGTACACATTTAAGCAGGCAGAAGAAATTCTTCTGTGATACCACTGGACAAGCTCAGCAACATCTTATAAATTATAATATTGAGTCAGGGATTCAACTTTCTCAAGTATTTGTTTGTGTGCAACGATTGAGCTGTGAAGCAAAAGAGCCTGGCCTTACAAGTTGTTAATTATGTAATGAACCATTTAGTATTACTCAAGTTCCTACCTTAAGCAGGGGTAGAAATTAAATAGCAGAAATAGAACAAAAACACAATAAGCATAACCTTTGCATGGATTGATACATCTCAGAGGCATTGACATATAGTCCGTCATTTACTTACATACTGTAAATATGGACAGTACTCAACTTTAGCTTGCCAGACGAGAATTTATGTAAGGTGGGAGACTTATTTCTAGGAAGAATTACCTTCAAAAAGGCTGTCCAGTCACCAGTGGTACTCAAAGAGCTTGGTGAATTGAATTTCTACAAGCAAGAGAGAAAGTTGATTACGTACTCAGATGCCAAAAAGGGGTGTCTAATATTTTCTTAACGATTCTAGAAAATGACAGAGACTCCATTGCACAGATGCCAGATCATATACTACTAACTACATTGTATCTGCAAAGAGTCCCAGTTGGTTCAAACTGTTTCCTCTTCTTTTCTTTCAACTAGATGCCAATAAGCAAAACAGCTTCTGCAAAATACTCTAAATCGAAAAGAAAATAATTTGTGATATAGTTTCTTTAGATTAAACAGACTTATCATGTTTAAAATGAGTAATACTTGTTGGCGTAGGCTGCTGACAAATTCACTGAAATACTTAAAATGTCATTTACTCCTGAAAGATGGGATGATTAAAGAGAAACACCTTGAGAATGTGGGGAATGTCCTTGACAGACTTCATTGTCTCACGTAAAGAAACCATTAGTTCTTCTGAATGGAGAAATATTGATATCTTAATTTAATTTAAGGGTCACAACCTTTCAGTTGGAAGAACAAAAGCATCTACAAGCTTTCAATTCTGAAAGCCACTCCCATCTTTCGGTTGAAATATAGCTTCATTTCTCAATTGTTCACAAATAAGGTATATTTGCTATGCGTCCTCTATCTTAAGCTTAATTCCACCATGAAACCCCGAGTTTAACATGCTCATTGTTATTGTCCTTTTCCTTCTTTTGCTATGGCATGATAGCATTTTCCAGTTCAGCTGAAGAAAACCAAGTTTCATTCAGAGAACTAGTCAAAGGATACAGTATTGAGACGAGCATTCAGATTTTCAAGGTCTACTATGGGCCTCAGGAACCAACTTCTGAAGGAAGGAAACCATTTAAGCAATAAGACTTAAAAAGAATATCAAACAGAAAAATGACAAAAGGTATTAAAATAGATGTACCTTAAAAGACGTCGACCCATTGGTGTCACGCACTGATTAAGGAAATTTGGTCAGTCGAATATGTAGAATATGCTTAAAGGAAGAATATTGCATTTCCACAAACCTTGTTCATCATGCCAAAAACGGAGAACCTGTAGTCAAGATGTTATTAGAGATCTTTTCCCAGCAAAGATAAATGATAGCATCGTACACAATTTACCCTTCTTTTGCTCTACCAATGCCCATGTGGCTAGGATGTTTGTCTACTTGGAAAATCTGTAAGGCGTCATGAGCTGCGGCATCAAGTTTAAGAAATTTATTCCTTTGTAAATGTAAGGGGCATCTTTTAGTTCAAGCCGTTTACAGAATGCTTTGAGTATAACTACACATATGAAAAGGATACAGTGAAATCTCTCTGACTGAATCAATAGTAATGGATGTATTCCCGCATTCCCTTTGCTCAACGGTATCTACTATCCTTTCACTCTCCAATATGGCAAGAAGGCCTCCACTTGTTCGGACTTGAACATCGCTCCCCATGTTTATCATGGAACTCAGCTGTCGACGAAAGATTTTGAGAAATGAAGGCAAACTCAGTAAAGGGCCTGGTCGCTTCAGGACCGGACTGGCATGCATAGGATATAAATTCCAGTCTCCCACAATATAAATGGTCCCCCAAAGAATGGACGACTACTAAAGAAACTCATAACTACGCTCGCTTACGAGGACTCGCAAGTGAATTTAAACCTGATGGATTAAATCAATGTACCGAAACCGTAACTCATAGTAATAGCTAGTAATACACCAACTATGTTGACAGATTGCTCCATCAAGAAGTTAGGGAACAGATCATTGTTTCTCCTAGTTGAAGAGATAATTAGCATGTGCTCTATAGGAAACAAGTCAAAGAGGGATTACGGTTAAAGGAAAAAAGAAAAAGAAGAAACATTTTGATATTTTTACTTTTAGTGCGACATTTTTATGTTTTTTATATCAACAACATTGGTAATGAATATCACCAGATCTTATTTAACAGGATCAAATCTTACCTTATCACGAACAAGACCTAGCGCACCAAGAATCATAATTGCTTAAGATTGCCGAATGGTGAGGAAATTGCAAACTTTTGTAATGCTGATACGTGTTTAAAACGAGACGTTGAAAACTTAAAACAGAAAGAATAATTTGAACAGAACATCATATTGGCTAACACCACAGACGTAAAATGCAGAGCAGGAAACTTCACCAAACTCCAATTGCAAGATAATCCTTCTTCCAGACAAATGGTAAGGGAACCTAACCATTCACTTACATATGAAATTCTCTCCTTGATGTTCAAGGCCTCATCCATTCCCGTTACTCGAAGATACAATAATCTAAGAAAACAACCAAAAAACTGGAGATTAGAAGAATTGGTTTTTAAGAGAGAGACAGAGACACAGAGGCATCACATACACAATAAATGGACCAAAATATACTATCATTTCTCCAAGTTCTCACTGGTGGAATAGGGAGGAAGAGATTGACACAGAGATTTTGGCCTATAGTTTCAGAATGCACTTATGGATTTGACAGTTAATAACCTCACGAGCTTAAGATATTAAATTGCTTATAAAGATTTAGTGATGCTACCACCCCTATATAAACAGGTCTTTCTAAATTCACTGGGGTCAAATAGAAATTTCAACTGAAATTTCCTTGGAATGAGAAAATGGGATAGAAAAAATATTCATCTCCTTCCCCACATTGCTTTCTTGGTACATCTGAAATTTCTTTGATTACCCTGGTAACTACACAAACAAAGCGAATGTTTGTGCACTGGTTGAATACATAATTCATAATAGCCATGCGCAATACATATGGATATCTGAAGCAAGGACGCGAGCTGAATGTTGCCTACCGACAAACCCGTCAAGAGTTATTGTCGCCCCAGATAATCCTTAATTTCATTATCTTGGAATAGTTTCTTCTCTCTACCCATTAAATTCATAGAAAAGAATCAGGATGAGTTCATTCGATCCGTAATACCTATGCCACGCTTGCTCATAACTGAATATTGAACTTTTTACCAGTTTCACTGAGGGAGCCTCAGTTGTGCCATCTGCATCACATATAAGTCTTTATGATTAAACTTAGCCCAGAAGCAGAGAGTCGACAATTCAACTAGCAAGGAACAGCATACCACTTCGTTCTAAAGCAGATAAAAAAGATTCTTCACTCTTAGTACTTGCATAAATGATGCAGGGCTTCGCCTGATATTTTGCTGGAACAATTAGTCAGCCAGAGATAAATCATTATAACAAGGATATGGCAACTAACGTGTAGATATGAAAAAACAAAAGAGGGAAAATAGAATATGAAACACAAGGTCCAAGAAAGGAAATAGTTGAGGTCAGTTAATGATATCGTCAGAAAGATCACTCAATGTCCGCAAGAGCAAAGATGGTCTAAGGTGCACCCCACTGGAGACAAGAAGCAAGTACCGAGATCAATCAGGAGAAATTCTGAGCTGCCATCTTCCCAAACTTCAAGCACATGAAGTTGACGAATACTGGAATCATAATAGGAAATTCCAACCCTGTGTAGGAAATTCAAAATCAGTCCTCTTGAGAGATCAGTCTCATAAAATTAACTGAACAGAAACAACAACGGTCCAGTTTGGCTCATCATCACAGTAATTTTACCAATGTAAGTTCTACGAGCTCTCGGTTGCATGTTTAATCTATCTTTTATTCTAGTTACCTCTTTCATCCCTTAAAAGTGAATAACAAACTATATACTCCTTTCATCAAAGACTTATGATTTCTTCTTACTTTTGACAAGACTGTCTTAAAATGAAAAAATTTTATATCCTTAAATTGAAATTTTGTGACAGCAAACTTTCAATTTTATATAATTAAATTGAAAATTGATGAGTATTTTATGAAATAATATAATTATTACTATTCATTTTTCATTTTCTAAGAAAAAAATAAGAATCATAATTTTGATGGCTATTATGGGTAATATTTCTTAAATTAACATTTACATACCATAGAATACTTTATATAGTATTGATCGCTATAAAGACACTACGTGTCGGTCATTATAAGATAACTAGTGATAGTTATAAATATATAACTGGTATAAATCCAATTCAAATGTGTTAATATCTAGAATTAAAATGTGATCAACCTTCAACTCTTTGCTGTGTCAAAGAACATTGTTGACACTCTTGTAGATCAAAGTTTCAATGAAACAAACAATTCAGTTACACAGACAGAGAAAAGGAATGCAGTGGTACAAGAAGTAGCTCACCGGCGACCGTGTTGAAGGCATGCCATATACACCTGAAGGTTTCAGGTTAAACAAGTGATTAAACTCAGAGAGACACAACACAAAACATGATTTACAAGCCAAGCACAAGCTTCCAATCACGTGCTCGCCACACACAGAGAGAGATAAATGAAGCAAATTAAATGTTTAAGCAATTGCGGCTATAGATCTACGAACATTAGAACAGGCTATGAAGGCGAAACTACATTAATTGAATTCCTAACGCTTAATTAATAAAGCTTTTCGAGGGAAAAATTTCAAAAACAAAAAGAAATTTCGAAGCCTACACTTATCGGACACCGAATCAACGTCTGATGCACACAAACCACATCATCATCATCTAGAACCTAAGATCGTGACGTAATTTGAACTGTAAATTTTTTTTTTGGAAATTAACTTAAACTGTAAATATAACGGGGAAAAGATCGACCGAGATCGGACCTCAGGCACAGCTTCAGTTTCGTCCATTTCCTCCATTTTCGAGCTCTGAGTGTTTGGTTTGGTTAGTGAGGTTAAAACTGAATAACTGATCTGAAGAGATGCGAATTTAAATATAAATGGGTTATGGCGGGAACCGAAAGGATTGGATCAAAATTTTGAAAAGCGTTTTGTGAAATATGTACACTTTAATACGTGACAAAAGATGCGGGGGGATGAAACTTCTAAAATTTTCCCTTGTAATTAACGACATGAATACCGTTCTATACCAGCCAAAAAATATAATAGTATTACTCACTTTGGAACCAGCTTTAGGTATTGAAAGTTTCACCTGGTACTAACTAGTGTTTAAAATATTGGTCAAATATTAATCGGTAGCATAAATTTTGAAAAATATAGGGATTAAATAGCAAAAAAAAATTAACAAACCCCTTCAACAGTTGCATCTCTCACCTCTCTCACTCTCAATTTTTTCTCTCTCCCTCTCTCGTCACTCATTGTCGTTATCCTTGTGCTACATATTGCGTTGACTTAAAAAAAAATAGGAATGCTAGTTATTTTCCTATTATTGATGAGATTGTGCAGAAGCAAAAAATGTGACTAAGTTCATTTATAATTATGCATAGGTCTTGAATTTAATTAGAAAAATTTTTACCAATGATAAATTTTATGTCGTCAAGCTATTACAAGATTTTCAACGAATATCTTATCACTTCAGTATTTTGTTATGATGAAGAAATAGTTGAGACAGATGTTTACAAGTAATAAGTGAGTTGCATCTTAGCATGCTAGGTCTAATGATGGATTTGAGGTTTTTAAAATTATACTTAAAGATACTAAATTTTAGTCTCGATGTCAATTTGTCATCGAATTTTGTGAACTTTTGGTGAGGATGTTTCATTTGCTTGATAGTGATGAAAAGGCAACAATTGGTTATTTTTTGGATTCCATGGAGAGGGCAAAAGAAGCAATCAAGGTCAATATGAAAAATAGGTCTTCTTTGTACACACCTTATTTTGCAATCATCAATGACAGATGTAAAAGGCGATTTTACTTTCCGTTGTTTACAGTTGGGGTATTTTTTAATTTTAGTATCTATTTCAGACCAGGTTTTACAAATAAAACTGAATTTAATAGGAGAATACTATTAACTATTACAATAGGTATTGCCTATGAGATGATGTAAGATCTTCTTAGCTCACAAATAAAGCTTTATAAGCATTCTTTGAAGATTTGGGATGCCAATTGTTATTCAACAAAGAAAAAAAACTTAATCCAAGATTTTTTTTACTTTTGTTACTTGTTGAAAATTAATTATCATTTTTTTTGTTTATGAAGCTATTTTTGTTGTCTTATGACTTATAGTTCTTAGTGAGACCAATTCGAAATTGGTGTTCTCGAATTGCAATGGTTTGCAATTCGAATTCTAAGTTAATGTATGAGTGCAACAAGTTGTGAAAGAAAATGGAGCACATTTGAATTCATTCATTACAAGAAACGGAATAGATTAAAGCACAAGAGATTGAATGACTTGATCTTTGTTTGTTACAATTTAAAGCGTCGAAAAAAGGTATGTTTTTTAATTTTTAATTTACATATAATTTCTTTTTTAATAATTAAATTGAATTATTTAATATGACTCTTAATAGAATAAGTAGTTCAATAGATCAAATTTGTAGTGATAATATCGATCTTTTGAAGAATTGGGTTTCCGAAGAATTGGATTTGGTAAATGTGAGTAACTCGGAAGATAATCTTAGATGGGAAGCATTGACATATCATTTGATGCTATAAATTTGAATAATGAAGATGACAAAACTCCTCTCAATGATGAGATTTTGTATCAAATGATGATTGGGTTCAGTGAAGTTATAACAGGTATTCTACCATAGACGATTGAATGAAGTTCTACTTTTTTGTTTATTCTCTTCTTTCAATTTTTCTTATATTTGACGTATATGTTAAATTCTATAGATGCAATGTAATTGTAAATATTTTTTATTCAGATTTTGCTTCTCCTTGGTTTTTTTCTCATCCAAAACTTTTGTTTTAAATTGTAATAGTTAGAGAGTTAAGAATATTTATTGTTGTTTTTATTTAACGTTTTGATATAATTATGATTTATTATATGATGAAATTGTAATATTTTAAATACTTTATATTGTTCTTAATTTTATATTTATATGATGGTTATCTTTTTTTATATTAATTGTGATTATTATTTATAGGTGAAATATATGAAATTAATGTTAATAAAAATAAATAACTTGTTCTTATTTTAAAATTTTATTATTATAATTTTTGGAGACATAATTGATGTAAAATTATAAAGTATACATTACAATATACTAATAAATTATTTTGCAAGTTTTTAAAAATTCAGGAATTATTTCATAAATGTAAAAATTGCCCAAAACAATATCTAGTATTGACCAATACTAGCACAGTACCATGCCATAATCCAATTCAGTATTAGGGTTAGTACGGTATTCATAACATTGCTTGTACTTGAAATCATTTTTAGAATATTTATCTTATAAACGTCCACTGTATCTAACTTTTTTTTTTGAGTAAAATCAACATTAGCGCAAAAACAGACAACGGCAGGGAAAGCAAAGAAAACTAACCCAAGCTAACAGGCTTATCCCGTACACCTGGAACCTAATAGCCTTTCCCCCCTCAACAATAACAGAAGCCGAATAATCTGAATTTAAAAAGGAGACTAAACAAGAAGGACGATCAGTCCAGTGATGTGGGTTTGCATATAATAAGGCTACCCTGGATAAAGCATGAGCCGCCTTATTGGCAATCCTACGCGTCCATTGAAAGGACAAGTGAAAGACATGTCGCTTGATTGAAAAACAATCAAGGGTCAAAATTCCAATCTCAGACCGATTTGACGAAAGAGCTAATATTGATTGGACAGTTGCCAAACAATCCAACTCTACAATGACCTTCGCAAGCTGTTGGGCTTTTAGCCAAGAAAGAGCTTCCCTTATAGACATAATTTCGGCAAGAACTGGGTCAAACAGGACAGGGAAAAAATCTGAAATAGCAGTCACAAACCTACCTCGTGCGTCCCTAACAACTGCAGCAAAGTCTTCCGTTTGAATATCCTCTGGAGAAACAACGAACTCGCTGTCTTCTTTCTCCCCAATAGAGAGCCTTTGCAATCCTGAATCCATGAAGTTAAAACGAAAATCTAAGAGAGACCAACGTAGAAATAATACCTAAAACTCACCTTGCACATGAACGGCAAGACCAACACTTGCACTCGTAGAGAGAGGGAGAGAGAGGCAAGACCTAACTATCATCTTATATATTTATTGAAGAAAAATGGAAAACAAAACTCTGCACCCAAATAAGTTACTAAGCTTTACTTCACAGTTTTGGTTTAATAAAAGCCTCAAATTCAGTTTATAATTTTGACTTAATAACAGATGTTAAGTGGAGTATATTCGCAAATAATTTAAATCAGGTATCCTTTCATCCGGTGAAAATTAGGAGGAAAAAAAACTTCATTCCTTCTTTCAATCGATATTCCCCGTGTTGGTTAAAGGTGAATTGACGTTATATCAATGTTCATAAGAGAGATAAAACGAAACTGTGAGAAAATTTTCTAGAGAGATAAACGCTGCCTCTTTCTGCTCGCTTTGTTGTTGAGTTCGTTGTTTACTTCCGACAATGTCGGACAGAGAGCATCACCGGAATATGGAATCCCTCGAGGCTGAGGGACACCTAGCCAAGAAGGGTCGGACGCGTAAGAGGGATGAGGAACCTTCCCCTCCTAAAGTGTCTTACACTGCGGCCGTCACAGGGGGCATCACAACCGCCCCTTCCGCTGCGAAGGCGAGCTGGCCTGACGAGGTTCCTGTTGAAGTCGAAGCTGGCGACATCACGCCGGTTGCCGATGACAGTGGGCGCGGCCTGCTCCTGTCACCGAACCTGGAATCCAAACTTGACAAACAATGGGAGCTCGTTGTGGTCGTGAAGCTTCTGGGTCGCCGAGTCGGCTATAATGTCCTCATTTCCCGACTGCAGACCCTCTGGAAACTGCATGGACCCATGAAAATCGTCGATCTCGATCAGGATTTCTTCCTGGTTAAATTCCAGGAGGAAGGCGACTTTCTTCACGTACTTACTGCTGGTCCTTGGGTGCTTTTTGGGCACGTCTTAGCAGTCCAGTGATGGACTCCTTCGTTCCATCCTACTCAGGCCAAGATCACCCGAGCTGTTGTTTGGATACGAATACCCAATCTTCCGATCGCCCGTTACCACCCGAAGATCCTTACTGAGTTGGGCAACCTTGTTGGAACCATGGTGCGACTGGACGAAGCTACTTTGCAAGCTCAGCGCGGGCGGTTTGCTCGCCTTGCTGTGGATGTCGATCTATCTGCTCCTCTGACCCCCAACGTCGACCTCAATGGTGAAACCTTGCTGATCGCTTATGAGGGTCTTCCTCAGGTTTGCTACACTTGCGGTATAGTGGGTCACTCCCCTCTCAGCTGTTCGCGGAAAGCAGCCGCGTCTGGGGTCGTTTCTCCGGCGGCCGTCAGTGCTGAAGCGGGAGCGTCCGTAGATAGGGAGATGTTGGAGGAGGCTGGGGCGCGTACTGGTGAAGGGACTAGCAACGGCTTTGGGCCGTGGACTAACGTGCAGAAGCGACGTCCGAAGCATGTGAAAGGACAGGTCCAGTCGAAGGTCAGTGATTCGCGCGGGGCGTCTGCTGGAGGTGGCTCGCGTTATGATATTCTAAGTACAGTGGAAACTGTTGAGGAGGGGCCCACTGGGCCCACTGACCAGGTTAAGCCAAAGGAGTCCTTTGGTTTTGGACAGAGGATTTCTCTGCCCTCTTTCGGGGGCCCCGACAAGCCTCTGACTTTTACAGGCACCTTCTCTTCAGCTGCCCCCTCACGGAGAGCCAAGCCGAAAACCAAAGGCAAATCGAGTTTGGCCCCCCAACCGACACGGGCGACTAGGGGTTCACCTAGCAGGAGTTAGGACCCGGTTCCCGACCCGCCTCCACCCATCCGCCTTACCCCTACGCCCGATGACAGGAACTTAGCTGTTGCCATTCCGTCCCATACTGAAATGTTCTGCGATTCTCAAATTCTCGTGACCACCCTCCGGGAACCCGAAGCAGGACCTCTAAGCATGGAGGGGGTGGCGGCCTCCGAGGTCGACGCCGGCCTCCATACCCTACCGCCCTCGGAACCTCCTGATATCGCGATGGATCTGTCGGACTCGGGGGACGCCCCGACACTCAGTCAGGATCCAACCTTGTCTCTACCGGTCCCCGCCGAGGCCCTCGGCCCAGAACCAGTCGAGAGCCTGGGAGGGGCTCTGGTATCGGGTACCGCTTCTTAACCTTTGTTATGTCGATTTTATTCTGGAATTGCCAAGGGGCGGGCGGGTCTACGTTTCAGACCATTCTGCGTAATTATCTCAGTAATTTCAATCCGAGGATTTTGGCTTTGCTGGAAACCTGGATTAGTGGTTCCCGGGCCTCAGCTGTTATTCGCTCCTTCGGTTTCAATTTCTCTTTTTGGGTCGAAGCGGAAGGGTTTTTCGGGGGTATTTGGCTTTTTTGGAAGCAGCCCTTCGATCTCTCGGTAGTTATTGCGCACCGGCAGTTTCTTGATACTACCGTCACTTATGAGTCTTGTTCGTTCGCCCTTACTATTGTTTATGGCAGTCCGCAAATGTCCTCGCAGTCCGGGCTCTGGCCTCTGTTAACGTGGGTCGGGACCACTATTTCAGGGCCTTGGATCATAGCGGGCGATTTCAACGCTAAGTTGGAGCTTGCGGATAAACGGGGAGGTTCTCCCTCCGTTCCGGTGGTGAATGGCCGGTTTTGGGATTGGGTGCATCGGTGTGGTCTCCACGACCTCGGGTTCAGTGGTTCCAAATTTACTTGGCGGAGAGGTGCAGTCCAAGCTCGGCTTGATTGGGTGCTCGGGTCCTTCGCCTGGCTTCAGCAGTTCCCCACTACTGTTAACCAACATCTGCCCTTCCTCGGCTCCGACCACCGGCCCATGCTTCTTCATTTCCGTCTGTCCCCGCGGAGTTCTACCAGCACCCCCCACTTTCGTTTCCAAAATGCTTGGCTCACTCATTCCGAGTTTCAGGAGGTGGTTGAGGAGTTTTGGAGCCATCCTATCGACTCGATGAGTCGTTCGATAGCCCAGTTCTCTGACCGCCTCATGCACTGGAACACGAATGTGTTTGGGAATATCTTCCACCCGAAAAAGAAACTTCTCGCTCGACTGGGGGGTATCCGTCGTACCCTGACGGCCGCGCCTCGGGACTCTCTGCTGGACCTGGAAGACAGGCTGAGCCGGGATTTATTACAAGTGTTGTGTGAAGAGGAACTTTTTTGGCATCAAAAAGCCAGATGTGAATGGCTTTCAAAGGGCGACCGCAACACCAAGTATTACCATACAGTCACCTTGGCCAAGTGCCAGAAACTTCATTGTCGGAGCCTCGCGGACTCTACTGGGCATATTGTCACGGCCCCGGACCAACTGTGCCGCCTTGTCCAGTGCTATTTTGTCGATCTTTACACTGAAGCAGCGGGATCGGGTTTGCCGTTTCCGATCTCCGGTGCCTTCCCTCCCCTTCTCGAGGAACATGTTCACGCCCTTTCTGTCCCTGTCCTGGCCAGTGAAGTCCGGGGAGCGGTTTTCGCCATCAATCCCAACAAAGCCCCTGAAATTGCTGGTTTCAATGCCCTCTTTTATCAGAATCAATGGGGGGCGGTAGGACCGGCTGTGGTGGATTTCATTCAGAAAGTTTTCCGGATGGAACACTGGGAGACCGAATTGAATCACACGCTTCTAGTTCTCCTCCCTAAGAACCCCTCGCCGTCTCAGGTCTCTCAGTTTCGGCCGATTGGCCTCTGCACTGTGCTCTACAAGATCATCACGAAAGTTATCGTGAATCGTCTGAAACCTCACATGGCTCACTTAACGGCGGAGACGCAATGTAGCTTCATCCCGGGCTGTCATATCACTGATAATATCATCATTGCCCAGGAGGTTATCCATTCGATGCGAAAAAAGACTGGTAAAACAGGTTTTATGGCTCTGAAAGTGGATCTGGAAAAGGCCTATGACCGTCTTCGCTGGCAGTTCATCCAGGAGACTCTGATGGGGCTTGGTCTGCCTGAAAACTTACTCTGGGTCATTATGCAGTGTGTTACCACAACCTCTTTGCACGTTGCCTGGCAAGGCACGGTCTCGGCCCCCTTCGGGCCTTCTCGGGGTATCCGTCAAGGTGACCCTCTCTCGTCGTATCTTTTTGTCCTCTGTATGGAGCGGTTAGGTCACCTCATTTCGGCGGCGGTGGCTAGCGGTGCGTGGAAACCGATCAAGCTGAGTCGTACGGGCCCTTCTCTTTCCCACCTGTTCTTTGCCGATGATCTCGTGCTTTTCGCTGAAGCCGACGAACAGCAAATGCAGGTTATAGCGGGCGTTTTGGAGGCTTTCTGCAGCGCTTCCGGGTAGAAAGTTAGCACGGCCAAAACTCGGCTTTTTTTCTCTAAGAAAGTCTCGAGCGACACCGCCCGGCGCCTCAGCCGCGGGCTCTAAGTTAGTTGTACATCAAATTTGGGCCGGTATTTAGGGGTTCCCTTGATACATGCGCGTACTTCTAGGCGAACCTACCAGCACATTCTCGATAATGCTCAAAAGAAACTTGCTGGTTGGAGCGCCAGGATGTTATCCTTAGCAGGACGGGTGACTTTAGCTCAGGTTGTCTTCTCTGCGCTGCCTCAATTCACCATGCAAACGGTACGTCTCCCTAGGAAATTGTGCGATGACCTGGAAAAACTCATGCGGGGGTTTCTCTGGGGATCATCGCAGGATCACCGTAAAATGCATCTTGTCAACTGGGAGAGTGTGTGCCAGCCTAAAGCTACTGGGGGGCTAGGTCTTAAGCGTATTCGATCAACAAACGATGCGTTACTGGCTAAATTCGGGTGGGCCCTGCTCTCTCACCCCTCTGCCCTTTGGGTCCGAATTCTTCGTGCCAAATATAGACTGGATACTACTCATCTCCCCGGCACGATCGCCAGACCTGGAGCTTCGGTCATATGGAGGGGGATTACGGCTTCCTGGCCGGTTGTTCGGCAAGGTATTAAATGGTCTCTAGGAAACGGGAGGCGCATTTTATTCTGGCTGGACAACTGGGTGGACGGCTGGGGGCCCCTTATCCAAGTAGCTACCTCTCAGGTTCTTGATTCTCTTCGCTTAGCCACGGTTGCTGACCTTAGGGATGACAGGGGTCGTTGGCGGTGGCATACGATCCAACCTTACCTTCCAGCCACGGCGTGTCTGGACCTTGCGCATTATGATCCGCTTGTTGATAATATGGGGGAGGACCGAGTCTTGTGGGAGCCCACCGCTCACGGCGACTTCACCATGGCTTCCGCCTATGAGTTAATTGAAGGCCGCAATAACGCCTCCAGTCCTCACTTGTGGGAGACTATTTGGAAGTGGGCAGGACCCCAACGTATTCGGGCGTTCCTTTGGCTCGTAGCGAGACGTCAACTCCTGACGAATCAGCAACGCGTGGCCCGCCGTATTGCTTTGGACAACCGCTGTCCTTCCTGTGGTCAGAACGAGACCACGCTTCATGTGGTGCGCGACTGCCCGCGAGTGTCAGCTTTCTGGCGTAACTTCCCTCCGGCAGTGGTTGACGTGCGGTTTTTTCAGCAGGACGATGGTCAGTGGCTGGCATCTAACCTCACGAACCACACGTCGGTGCACCAGGAAGCTTGGGCCACTATCTTTGGAGTTGCGTGCTGGTTCCTTTGGAAATGGAGGAATAGTTGCCTGTTTGAACCTGGTTTCGTTTGCCCGTGCCAGAGCACTGGAACAGTGTGTGTTTCTGACCCAGGGCCTTCCGGTGGGCACTACCGTGGGGTGGTCTAAGCCTCCTGACGGTTGGGTCAAGGTCAATTCTGATGGCGCTGTGCGGCGTGGTTCCGGTCCGATGTCCAGTGGTGGTTTGATTAGCGATTGTCAGGGGTCTTGGTGTGGGGGATTTCAGCTGAGACTAGACAGGGGCTTGCCTTTAGCGGCTGAACTTTGGGGTGTTTTCTCGGGTCTTTCGCTTGCTTAGGCTAAGGTTTATCGACAAGTGATTGTCGAAGTCGACTCTCTCGAAGTCATAAATATCCTCTCTGACTCCCATTTTGTTTTGAACGAGTTTCCTTTTTTGTTGCCAGGTATCCACGAGCTCTTGCATCGGGATTAGGTGGTTCAGGTTCAGCATACCTTCTGGGAAGGGAACCAGTGTGCTGACGGCCTCGCTCAGCTTGCTGGCGTGTCATGTCCGGGACTGCATATACTTCAAGTGCCTCCGCTCGGGATCCAGGAGCGTCTACGTCGTGATGCTTTAGGCTTAGTCTACCCTAGGGCATTGCTTTAAGCTTTTTAGCTTTCCTTGTTATAAAAAAAACATACACCTTAGCATTCTTTTATTATGAATCGCAATCTTGATGAGTGGTGAACTCATATGCGTTTCATTATAATTCTTTATATGATCGGAATGGATTTTTATAGAGCATCAATCCAGTGTATACATGTTGGAATTATTAATTGAAAAATGTATCAGGGAACATTCACTCAAATAAAGAGTTTATAGTGATATCATCATTTCTAGATGTTTTACGAAGATTGCGGATTAAACTGGCACCAGTAGTTTGATGGACTAGCTACCCATCAATTCTTAACACTATGATGAGATCTTCTGTGTTAATCACCATATAGAGTAAAACGGGAGATCTAGAAGGAAAAACTAACATAAGGGCAAAATGGTAAATTTATCCTTTATTGTGTAGGTGGCTGTAATATGGTTTGTAATAGAGTTTGCAATTGGACATCTTATTTGAATCATGTATTCTCATAATATTTAGTAATTCAAGAATTCAACTAATTGTCTTTAGTGGAATGACATTTGGTTAATAAGCTAGAATTAATTCTAATGAGATTAAATTAATTCGGGGCTTATCGGAGCTTGAATTATATAAGTCCAATTAGATTCTCCATTTGGCTTCTAGAAAGGTTATCAAGCAAAGTAAGAAATATAAATAGAGGTTTTAAAGCCTATGATTGAATGTTAGTCGTACTTTAATTAATTGTTAATTAGAAGCCCAAATGAACATTTAATATTGGGCTTTCCTTTGGTTTGATTTGATTAATTAGATTAATTAAATTGAAACAAAGTTATTAAAGAAAAAAGGAGGGCATATTTCAGTTTTTTATAGCTAAATTTACAGCTGCACATTTAGCATTAAATTGCCAAATTTAAGGTAGTTTTTATCATGCTTTATCATCATTAAATGGTTTAATGGTTGTCTTTTAATGATGACATGTTATGTAACCTTTTAGCATTCATTTGATTAAAGAAGGAGGAGTTGTATTTGATGTACTCTCTCCTTTTTTTCATCTCATAACTGAAAATGAGATGGTCTTATTTAGATTATTGGTCTTTTCATATAGCCATCTTAAACAAATGAGAGGGTCTCATTTATTGGCGTCTTTATGTTTGATGAACGAGTGAAGTGATGCATTGGATACACTTCACTTCTTTCTTTCATCAATAACCAAAACTGAGAGAGTGTGAAGAAAGGTTGTTTCATTTTTGACTCACTCTCTCCTCTCTTCCATGTGCTAGCCGAAACTTAAATGAGTAGAGTCTCATTTTTAGCTTCTTTCATCTAAAAAAATCTCCTCAAAATATTTCTTCTCCTTTCCCACCAAAGGATCTTGTTAACTAAGTTATCCAAAAAGAACAAATGGTAGCTCGAATTGGTCAAGGATACAATAATGAGGAGAGGATACATTGACAAGGAGAATACAAAAGCGAGGACGCAAAGCTGTAGCAAGGAGTCGGTATAATTTCCGTCTTGTTCTTATGTTAATTATTTTCCTTATACAGTATCATGTATGGCTTGGCATATTGATTCGGTTATTATACTTCCGCTGCATTTTGATTTCAGAAAAAGTTTTGAAATCTACCGTTTTAGTCAAATCTCACATGCTTTTGTTTTCAATCCAACACGACTATCAGGTGTTGACACTAGCTTTCACCTCTGCCTTCTCTCTATTTATTGTTTCTCTTTTTCCTCACCACCGGCTGGTCTTCTCTTTTCTCTTCTCCTCTTCTTTGTCTCTTTTCTTCATTTTTTTCTCTCTGGTGTGTCTGTGTCTGCTTCCAACGTTCTTTTTTTTTCTATTTGTAGTGGGAGGCTAGGTTTAGGTTTTCACGCTGTCAACCCTACATATGACACATAATATTAAGAAAATTATGCCACACTCATGATTCTGGGAGTCACGGTCACGTTCATATTCATTCTTTCATGCATAATTTTTCTTATTTTCATGCAACATTCACAAGACAATCCATTCAACTCTCATTCCATTTTCACTCAATTAATTTCAAATTTAAATTACAACATAAGAATTTGTAACCAAAATCAAGATATGAAGGCGAACAAAATCAATAGAAATTAAACATAAAAATTCCGCCCACTTAAACTATGCTTGTCCCCAAGAAAAATAAAGAATACTAGATTATTCAAGAACAAACAATGAAAACAACGATTTTCGCAAATAATAGTCAAAGATATCAACGATCATTTTAATAAACTCATCCTGAGAACTTAAAACTCATAATACTCCATGAATAGACTATTCTCCGAATACTTAGCCAAAATTAACAAGTACTTCAACTAAAAAACCATTAACTAGTGTGATAAAAACTCACTCCACTCTCCATCCTCTCAAGCATTCAAAGGTAGAATATATTCACTCATAACTCATTTCATGTAAGGCATCTACCATAGGCTTGCTTACTAATCCAATCTTTACTACTCATATCAAAAACAAACATCAATCCAAAAGTCTTTATTTTGGTTGTAATGGGGTCAGGCTAAGGGTAGGAAAAAGAAAAATCACAGTTTAAAACTATAGAATAAATTGAGTATTTAAAGTAATATAAACAATGAAGCATAAAACACTCAACTCTTTCCTTTCAATTTAACAAGATTAGCACTCCCCTTTTATGTCTCTCCTATTTCTTTTCATTTTTTTTTGGTTTTCTTTTATTCCTTCCTTTTCTTTTCTATTTCTTTTTTCTTTTTTCTTTTCTTTTATTTATTTTCTTTTTTATTAATTTTTTTTAGAACAATATCAAGTTTAGAAGAGGAAAAATGTAGAGGAGAGATAAAATTTGCTACAACTATACCCATCCCTAACTCAATAGCCAACTATATCATATGATTCCCCTACACTTATTCAAGCAATTATTCCTTAAACCCAATTATACCCATTCAAATGCTCAACTTGCCTTGTGGTAGGTACAATGAAGAGGATAAATAATTAAGGTCAAGGCTTACATTTTGGGTTTAAAGAAAGAAAAGTTTTTATGTTAAGCTCAAAAGGGGCTCACTAAAGGTAACATTATGGTGGCTTTTAAAACAAAATCCGTAATTCCTAATTGTCTTCATCATTTCAATGTTGGCATAAGATTATGTGATCTCAACTAGTATTTGCAAGCAAGTTCTAAAGTTCCTTAATCATGAAAGAACACTCTCAACAAAGAATACTTGAATTTGGTGTTAAATATTTCAAAAAGGCACAAATTCTTACCAAAGAAGGTGCTATTCATCTATCATAACAAGCTAATGCCCTTTTAATCGAAATCCAAATTAATTAGTCTATACATACAAGTATACTCATTCACTCATATTATGCATTTTTTATCCCGATCAAGTTTATTTCACAACCATGCGTCTCTAACTATTAACTGGAAAAATAAAAAAAACAACACAAATTCAAAATTTTTAATTAAATATTACTACCCCCTAAACTTAAATATCACACTATTCATAAAGAAATAAGAAGATAAAGAGGGATCTAAGACGCAAAATAACACAAACAAGGAAAAACATTAAAACTAAAAGAAGTTAAACAAACAAGCAATAAAAATAATAAAAAAGGAGAAGGATAGAAATATGATACGAAGGTAGGGGTGTGGTTGTGTTGATACAATGTAAAGCGTGTTGTACTACATCGAAGAGCGGAGAAAATTTTCTAGGAAAACAGATAAGAGATATTGAAAATTAGACCTACGTACACAAAGTGTCGGACCCCGTTTCCGGAGCCCGACGGATTGGGACATGAGCCTCGTACTTAAATTCAATTAACCTTAATTAACCTTAATTA
>JAOSBM010000005.1:20704381-20722957 GCA_027568955.1 Erythroxylum tenue | reverse complement strand
TTCATTAATTTGCTTATAGATCAATATCAATTCATAAATAATGAACACCAAATTAATGAAATATGCCTTTCTTTATTTATTCATAAAGTCTGTACACAACTTTGTACAATGAGCGCTAAAGGCGATTGCCTTTAGGGCACTACTCTAACAGTAGGTAGGCCCTCCATTCTGATTGGTATATCATAAAAAAAAAGCCATTTGCATCAGGTGCACTGCGCTTTCCCTTGCCCAGATGTTCGCTTTTCTAAGTCAAGTAATGGTGACCCGTCGAAGACTGGAGCCTTGTAACACCTCGATGAAGACCTCGATGATGACTTTATGACAATTGTGAATCTAGAAGAAGAGAAAAATGGGAGATTTATTTTTTTTGATATTTATAATTAAATTTTAGATTAAATTATATTGTGAATCATGAATCCAAACTTTATCCAAAGTTTAAATATTTTAAAAAATTAAGCCCGCTATAAAATCTAGTCAACTCTAATCAAACACGTTGATTTCATATAAAATCAAATTTGACCTGAGGTGTTTTGCTAAACCTACTCAAAGTTGGTTTATGGTAGCCAAAAGTGAAATTTAAACTCCACAAAAATATAAAATGGGTACAAAACAATTTGTACCCCACAAAATCAACGTATCAGGTGGAAAAATAAATGCTTAAGAATAAATAAATATTGCCCACATTAAACGTAAGTTGAACGATAGAAATTGCCATTTTGTTTGCAAATAATCTAAAGATACATTACATTCTAAGATTAGTCTCACTAGCTAAGAGGTCATTCTTGTTTGAATTTAATAGTGATTTATATAGTAAATTAAAAAGGGTGCACTTATTTTGAATTTCAAATTAAATTAGAACAATATCTTTATTTTTTATTTTTTTTGCAATTTATAATCAATTTTGAAAAATAAAATTAATAAAAATTCAAATGCAATTGCAACAATATATTCATATAAAATACACATTAATATATCAAATCAATAATTAGTGACATAACGAAACATTATAATTTCATAATTTTATGCATATTAAATTTCACAATCTTGTTTTCAAAGACTAATGAGAAATGTCTCTTCCTATATCACAACCTTGAAAATATTCAACAAACTTTCAGGTTTACAAATAAACAATGACAAGAGTGGATTATACCTTTCTACGTGTGCAAATCATCAAACTGCATTATTAACCTTGCTACTGGTTTAAGGTATTTACAAGTTTCTATAATATATCTTAAAATATCAATAGCCTCAACTAAGCCTTCATACATGGATTTTACTCTCTTCTTGAAAAGATTCAACATAAGATTGCCAGCTTAAGCAATAGGACATTATCATTGGCAGGTAGAGCACATATAATAACCCGTTTTCTATATTAAGGGTTAGAGCTTTATATTGTTGCACATGGCCATATCATTGAGAATTCATGAATCGCATTTCATTCACATACATATCATTAGCATATACCTATGAATTATGATTTAATAAATATTGCAAAGATAGTATATGCACTCAATTGATGTATTCCAAGGTATGAAAGGTTTTAAATGATCATGATGTGAATTATGTATTATTTATGTCTTGAATTTTGGTTTGGTGGAATATAATTATTAAACTTGGAATTTATTGTTACAATTGAAAAATTGATGAATTAATTGTATATTTAGTCTAGGAAAAATGCCAAGTGGTAAGACAAATTGATACATAAAAAATTAGGATGATTAAGCTTATAAATGAGTGACATTTGGCATATGTAATTAATTGAAAAATGACAGCAATGAATGAATGACAAATGGACTAATAACTAGATGACATTTGGTGGCTTATGAAGAGGATAAGTGGCTAGCATGCTTAAGGACACATGTTAATTCAAGTTAATGACACCTTGCACCTAGTTGAATTAAGCAAATGCTGGAAAAAAGTTTTTGTTATGTTTTCTCTTCTTTCTTCTTCTCACACCATCGAAACACTCTCACCTGCATATCCTTATGTTTTGCTTGAGCTTTGCTAAATTATCACACCAAATCCAAGCTTTTATCCTTTATAAAGTTAGGTCAAGAATCAAAACATAGTGTTCTTGTTATAGCCTTTGATCCTAGTCGAAAACCATACAATTCCCACCTTGAATTTGTGATGATTTTGCATCCATGGAGATTTGAATTAGCTTGATCTTTGAGCTGGAATTTGAGCAAGACAAGTAAGTAAAAGATTGATCTTTATGGCATGTTATACTAGAAGGATTATGATGACTGAATTGGGATGGAATGCAAGTGGCGCTGATGATGATGTTGTGCTGGAATGTGATGGATGAATTGGTTACTTTTCTGTTATGTTTTTTATGATAGAATTTTATCATAATTGTGGACTAGCATAATAAAATATTGTGTACAAACCCCGATTAATTAGATGTCAATGGTAATTCTCTCTTTAATGTGTCATTGGGCCTGTGTTCATGGGCCTGCTATGATGGGTAGGCTTGGCCCATGTATTATAAAACACAGGAGGCCCTATTGCTAGCCAACCTTTAAATACAGTCGCCCCATTGAAAACTGTACGCGCTTTTGCTGATCAAGGTTTAAGATAGCAGTAGTAAATCCTCTGCGTCTCGATCACGTCGTTTCACGGAAAACAACAATGGATTCAATATTTTTCCAATTTCCAGGTATTTATCCAATCAATTATTGAATAGAGTATGTTACAATTCTAGGGTTAATTGATTGTGCTGATTAATTATACAATTAATCTATAATTTCGTATCTTAATTTCTTTCATTTTATGCATGAAAACAGTAGGTTATAGACTATTAAATGGATGATTTAGGTTGAGATTTGAAGTATAAATGAAGGTGAATTCATGGTAAAGATAGGTGTTATTGAAGTGTTCTTGAATTTGGAAAATTAGAGCTATAGGTGTGTTTATAAAAAGGTGGCTGTTAATGACATAAGTGAGCAAAATTTTGTAAACCTTAGTGGAACTAATATGGAAGTTAAATTAACCTGAAATAAACTAACCTTAAAGGACATGAAATCTGGAAAATTTCAAATGTTAGTGATGTCTCTAAGCTTATAAAATTCGTGAAGCAGTGAAGGTAGTAAAGTTACACACATTATTGATGTTGATGACAAATTCTAAAATTTTAATTTAAGCCTTGTGTACATGTTAAACCAGCTGAGGAATGTCACTCTAAATTGGTATATTTAGACTTGATTAAGGCTGGAAATGAGCCTAGATTGTTGCTTGATTAATTAGTTAAGAGCTTGATAAGTTTATGTAGTTAATTGATTTCATTACCTAAAGAACGGACTATTTTGATGTAGTTGAGTTCAAATATGGAAATTATGATTTGTTAAAGAAATAAATGAGTTCTTTTAATTCCAACATGATCTTAAGGACATGAATAATGTGTATAAGGTATGGACGAATGAGCATTCAAGAACATGGGGTAATTATGAATAAGAATTGGGTAAATGTATGAATATATATTGCTGGAAAAATTTCGGTGAATGTATAGATCTAACTTGTTGAAATTCCTGATTTAAAGTAACAATTGTATATGTGTTATAAGAGGCTTTGATCATGAAAATATTCAAGGATAAGTGCAAAGTATGGTTGATGAATTTGGAGTGAATGAAGCTAACTTAAAGGTACAAACCTGATTGCAAAATGGTAGTATACAAAATATAATGTTTGAATGGTCTTAAGGTGTATAAGCATAAATTGAATAGTTAAGATTTATTTATAAAAATACATACCCGGAAAAGTCAATTGAGCATGCATTGAACATGACACATATACATGTGTATGATTGAGTACTTATTTGATTAAACAAGTTAGTAATGTGTAAATATGTGTGTATTGCATGATATAAAAGCACAAATTGAGCGTCCACATCCAGACATTACTGAATCGTCAAGGAAATATCTTATTTGGAACATACTGTGAGTTAACTTATATGTTTCTCAATACAATTGATTTTTTTTTGCTTAAATTTCAATTACTGAATTGTTACTTATATAATTGTGATATTCCAGATATTGTTGGTCCGAGGAGTTTGATATTTGAGATTGTATTGGAAGTGTTTACAAATTGAATGTGCAATCTGAAGTGTGTTCTCAACTAAATGTTGAATGCCGGACTTAGATCCAATGATTGTGATAAATGACTATGCATATTAAATGAAAATGATCGATAGCATATTATGTGAAATGATGCATTTCATCACATGAATGGTTGTTTATGTGAGCTGTCATATCTGGCGTCTTCATCTTGTAGCAGTGAACTAATACTGGTATTTGCATAGATCAACCCATAATTTGTGGTGACAACTTTCAGACCATTTTAAAGGAGCGGAACTCATTGAGAAGTTGTTATTGTTTATCTCAAGTGTATTCAGTTTTTGTTCTTTATTATTTTAATTACTTGAGTTATTCATTTATTGTTCTTTCGTTAAAATATTAATTGAGAAAATCTTTTGTTGAGATTAGTACGAGGTAGTCGTACTATTGGGTGTGAAATTCTTTCACTAATAATGAAGACGAAGGATAATGTCAAGGGTTGAGTGTTGTCAGTTTAGTAAAGTCTTGTATAAAATTATTGTCGTTAGTAAAAAATTGAACTAGGTGAGAGCACCACAAATGTAAGTAAAGTGTGCGTAACTGCTAAATCTCAATTTTGTTTATCTTTAATACTTTTAATTTTTATAATTTTTGTATTTGTCATAAACAAATTGAAAAATTTGCGAAATATTCACTTCGATTATTTCACTTTCCTTTGCAGCTTTGTCGTCAGACCAAACATTGGGTAAACTCATTTACAAAGAAGCTACGTCAGGTGAGTTCATCAATACATCAGGCAGAAAGATAGTCCGGAAGTAAACTGGCGTGGACTAGTCTAGGATAAAATTCTGCTCCCAAAGCTTCACATACTATTTGGTCGGTACCGAAAACTAGCCTTCCCACTTTAGAAAAGTTGAACAAGTATTCATCTATCCCTAATTGGTGCTCTCTTTGTAAATCCTCTAAAAAAAAGAAAACCCTTAACCACCTGTTGTTTCAATATGATTACACTAATGCCACTTGGATTGAGATGTTGTGTAGATGTATTATGGACACTTAGCAAGAAATACTAGATTGGTGCTTGAAAAACAACCATAAGAAAGGGATGGATGGATATTTGGTGTCACCTTATTACATGCAGTACTCACTTTCATTTGGAAAAAAAAGAAACAGGAGAATTTTTGTAAATCAATGGGAAAGCAGAGAAGTTTTTATCAAGACGCTAGTCAACAAGATAAGATGCCACATCTATTTGAACAAAGACAAACTCAACCGTAGTTCAGATGTCTCCTCGGAGTGGAACATTAGTTAACATGTAGATTAGTTCCTCTGTGTAATAGATTGGAAACTAGCTAATCCTACGAAAGGAGTAATCTAGTGTAAAACCTAGCATCAAACTAGCTATTCTTCATTGCAGACTTTTTCATAGCTTTTTTGCCTTTCAAGGCTTAATATATTTTTATAATTTTCAAAAAGATCATATTCTTGCTAAATTAGGATGGAAGACATGATTAAAATATTATAAATATTTAATAAAATATTATTATCAATCTAATTATTAATTCTTTTGCGCGATTCCAACTATATAATGAAAATTTTGATGGATTACATATTGTTTATTATAGATTAATAAGAACTTTAACTTTTATACTGAATATTATTAAACTAAATAAACACCAAAAATTCTATAGTTTTGAACTTTGTATAGGAAAATCTCCATTATCATTTTTAAAGGGTTTGAACTTTGAATTGAATAAACCTTTTTAGATTTTTATGTAAGCCATCATTTCATCTTAAATTTGTTTACGATTGCATAAGCTGTTTTAAAGAATTCTTATTCATTTTAAAAACTCAAATTTTCATGTTATCAAATATTTTTTCAATTTTAGTATTATAAACAAAAGCCTAAGTGTCTATTCTTTCCATTTTTTTTCATCTTTTTAGTTTTATAAAAATATATGAACTATTTCTTTATTTTTTATCATAATTTGATTCATCATAGATTAAGTATGTAAAAATTATTCACTAATAAGAAATTTGATAATAATAATAATAATAATAATAATAATAATAATAATAATAATAAATATTTTAAACTTTATAAGTATTTAATAAATATATTTAAATATAAAATATCTTAAAATAAATGTATTTTAAAATTAAAATATGCTAATAAATTCATCTTACTTTACTATTTATTTTAACAAAATAATATTTATTATCATTGTGGACATACGTTTAGTATTTAATATCATACAAATAATAAATAATTTCTCATTCAAGTATTTTAAATTAAAATAAGAATGAGCTCAGTCATAGGAAGACTAAATCTCCCACTTCAAATATAAATTGTAACAAGAGTGTAGGTAATGGTTTAATTAATAATGCCATTTCAACTTGGTGCCGCAGCCAAATAGCGTGTGGGAGACCAAGACCAAGGAGGAAGAGCATTACGCAAATCTTTAATCTTTGGACCTTGTCAATTCCGTCCAATGCTACTAACTACTAAGTACCGTTTTATTAAAATTTATATTAAGAAGGATTATAATATTAAGTCATCTTGTTAATTCAAATCTAGATACTAAAATTTTAATACAAATTTTAAAATTATATACCATTGATTGAACTTTTCTTTTGTCTCAAAACGAACAGTAACACTGCACATATTTTCATTAGTTATTTATTAACCTTTCTATCTCCCTTTATCTTTGTGCTTTGGAGCGAGCCTCCTCACTACTGCACACTCCTTCCCCTGATAAAACCAGCGCAAGCAGCTAGGCCCCTCCATCGAAAAACATGCCTTCATCTTCGTTCACCTCTCTCTGACCGTCGCCGTTGATTAAAAATGGAGGCGCCGTCATTTGTTTCCAAAGCAAGGACTGCCTTCCATTCCGCCGCGGCTAAAGCGGAGCGTGTTCTCACCGATATTAAAGCCGACTTTATCTCCGATCGCTCTGGTCCTCTCTGATTTTCTACCTTCTTTTGGTTTTATCTATTTTTCCCCTCCTTTTTATCTTCCTGATCTTTTTCCTGCTTTTTCCACTTCTCTTACACTTTCCTATTTTGACCTCGGTTTTTGGAATAAAATTGTGCTTGTGTCTGCACGGATCGTTGACTTTTTGCCTTCTGTCTTCGTTTCTTTCTTTTCATTCGGAGAAGATTCGGAGAAACAATCACCTGAGGAGTCGGGAAAAGAATTGGAAGACAATTCTGTGAAAAATGTCGCCGAGTCAAAGGTGAGTTATTTTTGTTCCTTCCTTTTTTTTTTCCCAATTCTAACGTTATTTTTTCCTAATTCAACGGAATGGATTTTCTCTTTTTATTGGTTTCATCTGGAGCGCAAAATTTTTGTTGGAAAACTTATTTTTACTGCGATGCTGGAAATGTTTTGTTTGGTCGCCGAGAAGAGAGAAAACATGGAAGCTTCTCGCTTCAGATTGGGTTACAGATTGTGTTCGTTTAAGTTAATCCGAAAGGTTTTCTTGTTATATATGTATCTATATTCTTTCTTTTTTTTGGTTTCTCAATATCGTTTTCTAAATTTTCTTGGCGACCAATCAGGCCATGAACTTGACTCTTTAGACGCGACTTAGTTGTACATTTGGATTATACATTGTTGTGTTCGCTAGAATGTTGAACGTCGAGGCGTGCTTGTTTGATATTTTGGTTTTGATGTTATTTTTCATTTTTGTTTTGTCTATACGTTAACAGTTCAAAGCGTACGTATTCTCATTGTTTATAGTTTTTCTTAGATTTCATAATATGTTGCGAGCAAAATATTGAGAAAGCTGCTTTCTTCTTGTTAGTCGCTCCGTATATGTTCTTATGGTGGAATTTTGGTGTGATTTTAGGGTAACAAAGAAGGAAGGCACTCCAAATGGAGACCTTCACCTATAGGGACAAAGCAGGATTGGCAAGATAAATTCAAGAACATAAGGATAGGAAAGAGACCTCCTGAAAGTCATTCTGAGAAAGTCGAAAATTTGCCAATGGCTGTTCCATATTATGATGAGAACTTGTACATTTTGAACATGAAGAATGATGCTGAGGGAAAGGTAATGGTGACTCCAATGTGTTTTGTGTTTGTGTGAAAGCTGATCTACCAGGTATCATGGTTTCGATAATTCTATGGTAGATGAAATTGATTTGAAATGCTGTTTTTAGTCGTTTCATTAATAGTAGTAATTTGTTGATATATGGGTGCCTTAACTTTCTATTTTTGTTTGTCATGTTATATGGTCCTAATTTATATTTTACATCTTTTCTTTATTTTCTTCTTTCTAATTTTGTAATTGATATTGGCAGAGTTCCCAAATTTCTTACATATTAGAAAGATTGAATGGCACCAACCAAGATGCCATTCCCTCATCATCTGTCTTGAAGCAATTGGCCATAGCTGTTGAGTAAGCTCTTGTTTTTGTTTGTATAATTTTTTAATTGAGAGTATTCCAATGTGGCATTCTGCTCAGGGAATAGTTGCTGGCTCCAATTGAGATACTCTTTCCATTGCTTTTCTTTTTATTCTCTAATTTCTACATAACATTTTGAGACGTATTGTCTCTGTTCTTCAGTGCTGGCAAGAATTGTAAGTCAATGAAAGATCTTTTGGCACCATGTGGTGGCTCGTCACCAATCAGGGAGAGGGCAAGCTTAAGCCTTGCAGCTGTTAAGTCACTCGTGTGCCGTGACAAAGAGGATAAACTCACATCTGAGCTTGGTGATGATGAGAAAGTTTCAGTGCTGATGCAATCATTATTTGATGCAGGTAGAAGGTCATGTTGAGATTTTTCTTTTCATGATTAACACTACCTTGTGTTCTTTTGCGCTATCCTGTGATGATCTTTACTTCCGTTGTAATATTTGCAAGATATTCGCAGAGGGAAACTTTCTCAGAAGGAATGTCAACTCTGGCTCTGAAGCATTGTTGTTAGCAAAAGACATTCATGGTGCTCCTCCCATGGGCTTTCTTGTTAAACTATCTGAAGTAATTGGAAGCTTTAAAACCCTCCAGAAAATGGCATTATTGTGGTGCAAAGTTGTTTCTGAGGTAAGTATGTTGTGATTAAAAATTGGCAGTGAGAAATTAGAGGATTTTGTTATAGTATCTGAACTTCTATTGTAATTGCTGAATTTGTCAGAATTTATCCATTTTGAAATGAATAACATAATCTTGATGAAAACTCGTTGGTTTTTCATGCGGAACTATGTGTAAAATCTTAAGATGCTGTAAACAATTATCATGCAGAAGGAAAAAAGTATTCTACCTTTGACAGCTGCCACTACATCCTAGAGTGTGCCTTCTTCGAGATAATTAGTAATTTGTACTTATATACATTCTATGTTAATTTAATATTGGAACATTACCATACTTTATAATTGTAGCTTGCTCATACGTATGTATTTGATCTTTGAACACATGCAGCTGAGAAGACATTGGTCTGAAGAACTTCATATACCTGGTGTGCCTCTGGATGAGGTGCCAGATTTAAAATGCTGTCTTCTGTACCAACAATTTCAGGTTATAAATTGTTGCCTTTCCAGAAAAAAACGACGTGATCTAGCCATAGAGTCACTAGAATCAATTATGAAGGATGCTGGTTTACAAACTGAAGAATCTACAATTTTGAAAGGCCCAGTTGTTTCAAGCCATATCTTTTGTGCTAGAATAAGCAGTGGAGAGCTTGTTCTGAGATTGGGAGCTAATTGTCCAGCTGGTAATTTGACCATGTTAGAAACTGGGGAGCCCATATACACTCCAGTTACCCAGGTTTGGCTAGCAAGTAGTTCAGATGATAACCATGTCTTGGAACCTACTCCAGTTGTTCATATCAAGGTGCTTCTGCTTATGTAGGAAGGACCATTGCTTACTGAAGATCTCATCAAAGAAACAGAAGAATTTGTGCTACGAACAGGCAGGTTAGTTTGTTGAGTTTGTAACATCTTATTGGACAAATTATATCTTAATTGCCAGTCTTTGTACAATTTGACAGTTCCTTCTATTTGCACCTTTTTTTGATGAACCCTTCTTAGGTTAAGGTTTTTATACATTTCTTGAGTGAGAAGACTCAAATAATCCCGATAAATGAAATGGTTCAAAGGTCTATATGCTTGTTTTAAATATGTGCCATTACATTCTTGTTTGATCAGGTGTGGAAAATGTCTAGTACTCAAGTCTTACGGTTGACTATTATCTATCTGATAAGTTGATGATATAGAAGATAGTAATTGAGGTTAATGAATTGCAATATTTTTTGTGATTAGTGTTGGTGCTGGATGTTCTCAACTCCTGTCAGACATGCAGGCGTTCAAGGTATATTTCTTACAAAAAGAAAATCTGCCTTGTTTACTTACAAAATGTATGTACTAACAATACATGCATTAGGCTGCAAATCCTGGTTGTATCTTGGAAGATTTTGTAAGATGGCACTCCCCTCCAGACTGGACGGAAAATGACTCTAATGATGTGGCTAAAGAGTCTACCAGTGGATTTGATTCATCTTATTCAAAAGGGCAATTAAGTAGTCGAATGCAAAAAGAAGGTTATTCTCATTCTTTTGTCCCATAAGTTGCTGATTCCTTGACTCTTTCTGAACATCAAGGTTAACAAGTTAAAAATTTGAATGGTGCTGGATGTTTTTGTCCTTTATTTGGATATCACCTAGAAATAAATCTGCTACTGTGTAATCCATTGTACTTCAATTTGATCTATATAGGTATAGTTTGTCTAAAGTGCGCATATTGCTTTGTGAACTTTTACATGTTGATGGTAGGTAACTTGTGGCGTGAACTCTGGGAAACATCTAAGCCAGTGCCAGCTGTTAAACAGGCTCCACTGTTCGATGAGGATTTGGCAATGTATGTTGAAATGGCAAATGTTCCATCTTGTTTAGATTCTAATTTGTTACTAAAGTTACAAAAGCTTGGTGTGTCAAATCTGCAGGGAAGGTATACTGAACGACTTGGAGGATATCTCACCTTCTGAGCTTTTTGAACAACTGTTTATTGCTTTGGTAAGATGGTTATTCAAAACCAGAAGTTATTGTCATACACAGGGCTATGCCAGAGTAAATGGGCCATAACTTATTAAATCCCTGCCATCCATGTTGTCTTATTACTTTGCCATAGAAAATCCGTCATTGTTCAGTTTAACAACAAATATTTTATATTTTGCAGCTAGACATTCATATTAATCACGTCAGCTCCTTTTTTATCAATTTCCCTTTGGTGTCATTTAAGACTTGTCCCTTTTTTGTTTTTCTCATCTCTTCCCAGTCTCTCATATTTATTGACTCCTGGATTTGATGCATACAAGCAAGAAAGCCTATACCGTTCTCCCAAGTAGATTAGGAAATGCTTAAAATCAGAAAAGAGCAATTCCACTTCTGTTACTTGTTTTTCCAGTGTCAGTTGAGGCTTCTTATTCTAATGTTTGCATTTTCGGATAAAGTCAATCATGAACCTTCTGTCTTCTTTTCTTTTAATGATGCGAGATCTTCTAAACATTTCAGCTTGGTTTGGGATTTGTAATGGCTGAGACAAAACTCTCCAATAACACTGATTTGTCAAAGCTTTTTCAAGAGTGCAAAGACTACATTATCATCACTTGTCAAGGAAGCAGTTGGGGGGAGAAATTGGATGATCTATGCCAGGTAACCTTTAGCAATATATTCAATATCAAAATTTTATGCGACTGAGAACAAGAAAAATGTTGTTTCTTTTGAATCTAAGTAGCTCAAGCTTTAATCTTTAATATAGGTTTACGAAACGGTCGAGGCCATGGTACTCAATCCGGAGGAAGCCATGAAGACAGTGAAGCAGACAGAAGAAATTACCAGTAATGGAGCTGAAATGAAACGTAGGTTCATGCGTCTGGGCCTGTACTTTGGAAACAAGGATAAAACCCAGAAGAAAATATCACAAAAAGAAAATAATTCAGAGGAGAGCCAACCTCGGCAAGCATTTGCCAATTTCTTCGACAGTAAGTCATCTATATTAAGAAAGAAGCCTCCTAAGCCCGATGGAGTATCCCCACAGTGGCAGGAGACTTCCCCAGATGAGAGCGAATGGACAGTTGTGTAGCGATACTGTTCTGGTGCCTTTATATTCCTTCCAATCGTCCTGTTTTGGGCTTATAAAATGCAGCCTTGCGTTAAGTGTATATTATTTTGAATACCTCATTTTTTTTTCTGATGCAGAGAAAAGAAATAAGCAAATGAAATAGTTTCTTTCTGGTCCATTTCACTCATTTCTTTGGGCACTAATGCTATTGCATCGCATTTCAAACAAATATGTCACTTGATGACATCATTATTCCATTCAGGACTTGCATGTTCCAGCATAAACTACCACCAACGTCCAAAATTGCAAAGACTAGACGTTTCATAGTGTCCTGTCCTGGCACTGCTGATTCTATCTGCTCTCACTCCTGTTCATCGTCGGAGGAACTGGCGTCATCCACCGCGGTGTCTTCGTCCATCGTATAATCTTTGGAGATGAAACTTGGTACAAGAAAATTGGCAATCCCATATACGAACAGGAGTAAACCTCTGCCCATCACAAGAAAGGCATTGGATTAATAACAAATATGAGTAAGTATATGGGTTTTCGCTATTACCGCATAAGCTAAGTAACTACCCGGTTTTAAACAAGACCGTTAGGTCACCGGCTTTATCTGGAGAAGTTGCTGAAAGTATGAAGTAACGGGCGATGCTAGCCCTTGTCGTCATTGACAATCTTGGGCGACACTGGAGAACCCTCCTCGTGGTGGGTTCTTGGGTAGAACTTACTAGGAACAAGCTTGCCTTAGTTGGATACTTAGGTTTGGTCCGCCTTTGCAAGGTAATGATTGGAGACTGAAACTGGAGCTGGAGGGACTTCATGTGCATTCCTTGGAGAGTGAAACCGTTGAGCTGTGGATAACGTTGCAAGATATTAGCTCTTCCTTTCCTCGGCTTCCCATAATGATCCAAGTAACTTGTGGACTCAAAAACTATTATCTTGGGCCGGGTTAAGCTTTTGACTCGGCTGTAAAGTACTTAACGTCTACTCTTTTTCATTCACACCTTAATTATCGGTTTCAAGTATATTCCACGATCCATTTTTCGTTTTCTTCACTTCCGTGCTCGATCCTAAATAATTCTTTCAAACGATTGGCACATATGAATTCCACTTTGACGGAGATCTTAAGCTAAACGTGAATGGAACTAGTCTGGTGGTCGTGGGAGATATGAGGACAATTTTGAGTTTTATCAAGTGAATTGAGTACTAGGTGTTTGAAAGACGTTTTCTTGGTTATGAGCTAGGAATTTGGTTTTGATAAATAAAACAAGTTTGTAGAACTTTTTGTGAACTACAAATTCGTCTCAAGGTTTGGCTCAACCAGGTGAATGGTTGAAAAGTTATGGAAAGTTTTCTGGGAACATGTCTGACTGGGCGATAGAATGAAGATGGACGAGAAAAATTGGCGTTTTTGGTCAGGCTGGAATTCGAACTAGGTAAAATAGTTAACAGGTGAATTGTAGGTCTGGATGTGTAGAACAAACTTGTTTTTGAAAGTTTTTCGGTTTGGAAAACATGTGAAAAGATAAACGGGATTTCGTGATTGGAATTTGGACTGGACAATATAATGAGAATAGTTGAGAAAATGGGTGTTTTTGATCAGTATGGGATTCGAATTGGGTAAAATCGTTAGCTAGAGATTTGTAATTCAAGATGTGAAGAACAAACTTGGTTTTGGAAGTTTTTCAATTCGATGAACAAATGAAACAATAAACTGGAAATCGTGACTGTAACTCGGATAGAATCTGGAAATCGCATAACACAAGAACAAATTGAATGTTTTTGGCAAACAAACAAACCCAATGATTATTTTCGGAAAACAATCAATCAAACCCTACAGAACGTGATCTGCCAAATGAGAGAAAATCTCATGAAAAAAATCATTCATTTTTCTGGTCCTCTTCCAAATGGAAACAAACTAGCTTAAATAAGGAAAATGCTGAGAATGAGGATAGTCACATGTTAACTTCTCTTATTCCTTATAACAGTCGAATTTAACACACTAAATAATAGCTAATTAAGTTTTTGAAACCACATAATTAAAGTCACAAAATTATAATTTAAATGACAATAGTAAAATAGGAATATAGCAAAGTAAATAGGTGAAAATAAGTAGTAAAGTTTGCAAAACCGGACCAAAATCAGTAAATTTAAACCAAATCAATAATTCCTGACCAAAGATAAAATGGGATCACTTTAGCCGGCCTTCTCATCCTTCTTGGGCAACATTTTGGGCTTCTAATTCTGCATCAAAGTGCTCCACACAAATCCAAGCCTTATAGTCACTAAATGACTTCAATAAGGCCTGAAATGTAAGAAAACAAGTCAGCTCAATTTCTTCTTCAATTGCTTGATCAACAGTAGCTTCTTTTTCTTCACCAAGGCCCATATCTTCAATGTCTTAGATGGATAACTTGGATGGTCCTCCATCATCCTCTCCTTCTTGAGAACATGCCTCACTTGTTGGACTTTTGTCATGGTGTCTTCTACATAAAACTTCAAATCACTAACATTGAAAGAATTGGACATGTTGTAGTGACTAGGTAGCTCTATTTTGTAGGAATTGTTGTTGATCTTCTTCAGCACTTTGAATGGACCATCTGCCTTATTACTAAGCTTAGACTTCCTAGCCTTGGAAAACCGTTCTTTCCTCAAATAAACCCATACCAGATCTCCTTCCTTGAACTCCATGGGCTTCTTCTTATTGGCTTGTCTTTTGTAAGATTCATTATGCTTCCTTATGTTCTCCTTAACCTACTCATGCATGTTGACAATTTCCTGGGCCCTTTTCTCAGCTTGTAGGCTTTTGAAAGGCCCATCTTACACAAATGGACTAAGGCTGATTGGAGTCAATGGATTGGCCTCGTAAACAACCTCAAACGGTGAGAATTTAGTTGACTTAGACCTGGATCAATTATAAGCAAACTCGGCTTGTGGCAACATGGCATCCCAATTCTTTGTTTTTCCTCTTAAAAGACTTCTCAAAATTTCCCCAAGTGACCTATTTACTACCTTGATCTGGCCATCAGTTTGTGGGTGAAAAGCTGTGTTAAATTTAAGTTTTGTCTCTAATCTAGCCCATAACACTCTCCAAAAATGACTTGCAAACTTCACATCTCTATCCCTCACAATACTCCTTGGAATGCCATGTAATTTGACAACATTATGAAAATAAAGATCCATCACATGTTGAGCATCATTAGATTTAGAACATGGTATGAAATGGGCCATTTTAGAAAATCTATCCACAATTACCATTATGCTATCAAATCCCTTCTTTGTTGTAGGCAATCCTAAGACAAAATCCATACTTACATCTTCCCAAGGGTTATTTGGTACAGGTAGGGGTGTGTAAAGGTCGTGGGCTTGGGATGTCATTTTGGATCTCCTACATGTGTTACAACCACTCACTAGCTTAGCTACCTCTCTAAACATTCCCGGCCAAAAAGAAGTTAGAATGGGCTAATTTAAAGGTTTTATTCCTCCCAAGATGGCCAGCAAGTCCACCCCATGGACTTCTCTCAATATAGCTTCCCTCAACGAACAATTTGGAACACAATAAGAACCAGTTTTGAACAAGTAACCATTATGAAGAACAAAATCCCTTAATGCGCCATTGTTTTCTCTAGTCCTAACAAATATTCCTCCAAAATCTTTATCACTCTCATACAACCCCTAATATCATCAAATCATATAACATGTGCATGCATTGAGCTCAACAAGACAAATTTCCTAGACAAAGAATTTGCAACAACATTTGTAGTCCCTTTTTTTTTATACTTTATGACAAAGTCAAAGAATTGAAGATATTCTATCCAAGTAACATGTTTATGACTCAGATTGGATTGACTTTGGACATATTTTAGAGCATCATGATCAGTGAAAAGAATGAAAGGATTGGCCATTAAATAAGATCGGAAATGTCTAATAGCCTTAACAATAGCATAAAACTCTTTGTCATATGTTGAATACTTTTTCCTAGCTTCATTGAGTTTTTCACTAAAGAATGCTATTGATCTACCCTTTTGGCTTAGAACAGCCCCTATTCCTACCCCACTTGCATCACACTCAAGTTCAAATGGTGCACTAAAATTTGCTAAAGCTAAAACATGTACTTTTTTCATTTGATTTTTCAAGGTGTTAAAAGAAATTGTAGCTTGATTAGTCCACTTAAATTCACCTTTCTTTATACATTCAATTATATGAGCAGTGATTGAACTAAAATTCCTAATGAATCTCCTATAAAATGAGCAGAAACCATGGAAACTTCTAAGTTGGGACCGGCCATTCAAGAATTACTTGGACCTTTGAGGGATCCATACTAACTCCTTCATGGGTAATGACGAATCCTAGGAATGTCAGAGATTGATCACAAAAATGACAATTTTCAACATTAGCATACATAGACTCATGATCTAAAACCTCAAAAACCATTCTCAAATGCATGATATGTTCTTCTAAAGATTTGGAAAAAAATCAGAAGGTCATCAAAATAGACTTCATCAAATTTGTGAAGGAAAAGTTTAAGTACCTCATTCATCAATCTCATGAAAGTTGATGTTGAATTTGAAAGTCCTATTGGCATGACTAACCTTATCTCCTTCTCTCATTCGAATTTGATGAAATCCATTGGCAAGATCAAGTCTAGTAAAGATGGTTGCTCCATGAAGATAATCAAGCATGTCATCAAGTCTAGGAATTGGATGCCTATACTTGACTGTAATTTTATTCACTGCTCTTGCATCAATCACCATTCTCCACTTCCTATTTTTCTTTGGAACCACAAAAGTGGGCACAACACATGGACTAGTTGATGGCTGAATGAAATTCCTCTCCAACAGCTTATCTACAATCTTTTGCGACTCCTCTCCTTCTTTAGGACTCATCCTATAGGACTATCTGTGTGGAATAATAACACCTGGTACAAAGTTGATTTCATGTTCATGCTTCTCATAGAAGGCAGCCCCTTTGGAAGTTCTTTTGGAAAAACTCTAGGAAACTTTTCAATCAAACTTTACACCACATCAGGAATTATTGGCTTTGGCGTCACATCATCATCAACATCTAAAGGCATAAATGATGGCAATTTATCCACAATAAACTTCTTTTCTTCTATGCTCGTTAAGGAAACTTCATGATCTGCCCTTCCTTTTACCTATGGTTTCATTATTGTAAGTAGAAATTTGATGCCCTCATATTTCAAGGAACATGTATTGGCTCTTCCTTGATGGCTAACATCCCTTTCATACAACCATGGTCTTCCCAATAGCAAACGACAAGCTGATATTGGAATAACATGACACCACTCTTCATCTTCATACTTTCCAATGGAAAAAGGCATAAGACATCTTTTTGAAACTTTGATCTCATGCTTCTTGTCAAGCCAAATGAGCTTGTAAGGGCTTGAAATGGGCTCGTTTTTCAAGTTGAGCTTGTCCACCATTGTAGTTGAAACCACATTCTCACAAGTACTACTATTAATCACAACATTGTACTTCTTTCCCCATGTAACACATTTTTGTGTGGAAAAGAGTTTTTCTCTTCCAATTTTCACCTCCATTTTCACTGTTAAGAAGTCTAAGCAAGACTAACATTTCAGCATCTACTTCTTCTCCACTAGCAACAATTGTTTCATCACTTCCATGTTCATCTCCATTCACTTCATCATTAAACTGGATAGATTCTTCAAGTTCATTGTCAATTTCCTCCATTTCTTTTAAAGTCATAACTTTCCTATTTGGACACTTTGATTGAAAATGTCTATAGCCTTGACATTTAAAACATCTAAGTTTGGAATTAGGACTTTGTGAATTGCTGGGCATATATGGAACTTTTGGAGTGTAAGGTGAAGGTGAATTACTTTGCTTTGGTGGTGGAATTGGTGTTCTTTGTGGTGAGCTTTGAGGTGGTTGAAATTTTGGCTTAAAGTTGGATTGAAAAGGGCTGGCTTTTTTGCTGAAAGTTGGGCTAGGTTTGGCTAATGGTTTCTTGGCTTTTTGGTGTTTAAGGCTGGTCTCACATCTAAGAGAAAGCTTCTTCAATTTAGCAAAAGTGTCAAAAGGATAAATATTTACCATATCTTGCAAATCGATGTCAAGAGCTTTAATAAACCTTGAGATGATCACTTCTTCAATTTCCTCCAAGCCACACTTTAAATATACTGCTCAAATTCTATAATGTACTCCTCTACTAACCTGCCCTCTTGAGACAGACCAAACATTTTTTCTAACATTTTTTGCCTATATTACGGAGGCAAAAAAGTTTCTTCTAATTCAATCTTCATTAGGTTCCAATTATCAATTTGAGGCTTTGTTGGGCACCATTTTCGGAGCCCAACTTCGGATCATGAACGTGAGCTTATCCGATGGAATTTCCTTGACATCATCGGCTCATCTTCTTGGCTTTGATACCACATTACGAGGGAAACAATATAATCATACATCCCTAACTAAACAGCGGAATATCA
>JAOSBM010000005.1:20668134-20685355 GCA_027568955.1 Erythroxylum tenue | reverse complement strand
TTCATTCATTTATTCTTTACTCGTAACTAATCACCAAAATTTCTCATTCAATAGTTCTAATCTTTCACGAAAAGTTCGGGGTCCAACAGGCTTCCCTTCTCTAACCCTCCTATTATGCAAATTATCCCACCATAGGGCAGTATACCCTTTGAACTTCATAGCCACAATCTTCACTTTCTTATCCTCATTTACATCTTTCAAATCAAAAATTCGTTCAACTATATACAACCACTCTTGAAAAACATCAGCATCTTTTCCCAACAAATTCAGGCACATCAACCTTAAAATTAATCATATCATCTCTATCATTTTGAGGTTGACCAACATTTCTAACAGCAGTTATATGACCTATATGATGAGGGCCTCTCCCTCTCCCTCTTGTACCAGCTCCTCCTAAACGCAAAACATCATGACCAGAAGAGTTAAATTGAGTTACCTCATCATTGAATTCATCTTCCATGGACTGGTTGGTTTGGGAATTATTTCTAGGGGCTTCATAGGTGCCCATAGCAGCAAAAACAATGTCTTTAGCCTTCGTAGCCTTAAACTCTAGGCGTGTAGCTTCAAACTTCTCCATTTGAAGGCTCATTTGATCGATTTTTGCAAACTATTTCTCCAAATTGTTTTGTGTAGGTCCTCATATGGCTGGGTGTCGAATAACCTGGCTCTGATACCAAATCGATGGAGATCTTAAGCTAAACGTGAATGGAACTGGTCTGGTGGTTGTGTGAGATGTGTGGACAATTTTGAGTTTTATCTGGTGAATTGAATACTAGGTGTTTAAAAGAAGTTTTCTGGGTAATGGGCTGGGAATTTGATTTTGATGAATGAAATAGGTTTGTAGAAATTTTTGTGAACTACAAATTCATCTCAAGGTTCGGCTCAATAAGGTGAGTAGTTGAAAAGTTATGGAAAGTTTTCTGGAAACATGTTTGACTGGCCGATAGAATGAAGATGGTTGAGAAAAATTGGCGTTTTTTATCAAGCTGGAATTTGAACTAGGTAAAATGGTTAATGGGTGAATTGCAGGTCTGGATGTGTAGAACAAACTTGTTTTTGAAAGTTTTTCGGTTTGGAGAACACGTGAAAAGATAAGCGGGATTTCGTGATTGGAATTTGGACTGGACGATATAATGAGAACGCTTGAGAAAATGGGTGTTTTTGATTAGTATGGGATTCGAACTGGGTAAAATCGTTAGCTAGAGATTTGTAATTCAGGATGTGAAGAACAAACTTGGTTTTGGACGTTTTTCAATTCAATGAACAGATGAAACAATAAACTGGAAATCGTGACTGTAACTCAGATAGAATCTGGAAATCGCATAACACAAGAACAAATTGAATGTTTTTGGCAAACAAACAAACCCAATGACTATTTTCGAAAAATAATCAATCAAACCCTACAGAACTTGATCTGCCAAATGAGAGAAAATCTCACGAAAAAATTCATTCATTTTTTATGGTCCTCTTCCAAATGGAAACAAACTAGCTTAAAAAAAATGATGAGAATGAGGATAGTCACATGTTGACTTCTCTTATTCCTTATAACAGCCGAATTTAACACACTAAATAATAACTAATTAAGTCTTTGAAACCACATAATTAAAGTCACAAACTCAGAACTAAAATGACAATAGTAAAATAGGAAAATAGCAAAGTAAATAGGTGAAAATAAGTAGTAAAGTTTGCAAAACCAGACCAAATTCAGTAAATTTAAACCAAATCAGTAATTCCTGACCAAAGATAAGATGAGATCACTTTGGCCGGCCTTCTCATCCTTCTTGGGCGGCATTTTGGGCTTCTAATTCTGTATCAATGTGCTCCACACGAATCCAAGCCTTATAGTCACCAAATGGCTTCAATAAGACCTGAAATGTAAGAAAACAAGTCAACCCAATTTCTTCTTCAATTGCTTGATCAATAGTAGCTTACCTAGGCCCATAGCGTCAATGTCTTGGATGGATAACTTGGATGGTCCACTTAGAAAAAGTTCAAAATTCTGAGATAGAATCCAACTTCCTTTTCAAGTCCTCACAATATAAAAACTCCTCAGTTACTCTTTGTACCTTAGCTAATTATATAAAATTTGATCCATTTTCTCATAAGCATTAGATATTCTTGTCATTAATAACGTCGCAAGTGGAGTCTAGAGATTATTTTAAAGTACTTAGGAGTACATACTGGCGTGACGCCATGTCAAAGAACAGGGACGGAGCTACAATGGGGGCAAGTGGGGGCACTTGCACCCGCTGGCTCCAACAAATTTCATACAAAAAAAATATTATTTTAAATTTTGCTCTCATAAAAAAATAAAATTTTGCTCATATTAAAATTTTGCCCCCATTAAAAATAAAATTTTGCCTCTATTAAAATTTTTCCCCCACTCAAAAAATTTTCTGGATCTGTCGGTGGAGAATCTTCTACCTGGAAAGAGACATATTGATTGCAAATGAGTTTACGAAGTGAAATACAATTCGAATGGAATAGTGGGATGTCATAAGATTATATTTGTGACGAAGGAATTCACTTTGATTGAAAACTTAAATTTCTATAAGACCATACCAGTTGTAGAACTCATATCCGAATTTTCTTGGCAACAACTGTCTCAAAAGGATGAAAGCTACACCATATGGAAGGACGTGAACAATGTCTTTTAGCACTGTGATTTGTAGGAAGAGATTTACATAAGTTTGCCTACGAGTTTGTTGACAGATAGAGGCAACAAAGTTCATCGACTTACAAAGTGAAACCTTTAGGTATTATGAAATTGGTTCTTCAAGTTAACAACCTTAAAAAAAATATGAATTTTTTCAGCTATTCACATATCGCAAAGGCAAACTCTTCGGATTCCTTCTTGAGTGCACTAAAGTATACTATAATTAACGAGAATTTATCATTTTCGGTTGAATGAGGAATGTGGATAAGCGTGGCATATGACGATACTTTGGAAGTGAAAATGATTATAGGTTTAAAAGGTCTCAGCATAGGTCGATCGGTGGTTTGTTACGATGTATTTATGGCTACGATAGCTAGCAAATAAGCGAAGGAGTTAGTTAGTTCGTTACGTAGTTAAAATAGCGATTTCTATTTCAGCTTGTATATAGGCTACTGTACAGTTGATATGAGATATACGAAAATCATTTTTCCAGTTCTCGACTTCATTCACGTCTCTATTCTCTTTGCTACATGGTATCAAAGCTTTAGGTTACTTAATCGCATACGGTGTTTGCTTGCAGATCTAGCTCCATTGCAGTTATGACTACTTCGTCTGATAGTCTTGGTCATGATGGCCATTTTGCTGCGATGCATCGTGATGTTGATGGCGATCCTTTGCTTTTATAGAGTTCGGATCACCCAAGCATGATTTTGGTTGCCTCTCCTCTCACAGGTAACAATTATCTTACCTGGAGTATAGCGGTTAAGACTAGTCTAGAAGCTAAAGACAAGATTTGTTTTATTGATGGGAGTTTTTCGGCTCCTACGAATCCCGTTCTTTTTAAGAAGTGGAAGAGAGTTGACTCCGTGATTAAGGCATGGCTTTTGAATTCTATGACTAAGGAGATGTCCGATACTTTCATCTATTGGTTTAGTTTAAAGGTCTTGTGGGATACAATTGAAAAGAGGCTTAGTGAGAACAATGGTCCTCTTCGTTATCAATTGTAGAGAGAGGTTTCTTCTCTGGAATAGGGCAGTGATTCTGTCACTGCTTATTATAGCAAAATGAGTCGGTGTTGGGAAGAATTGAATCGTCTTTTGCCATTACCCAGTTGTAAGTTTCATGGATGTAGTTGTACTTTATCAGTTCAACTGGTTGAGCGGGAGGAATCTACCAAACTCATGCAATTCTTAATGGGTCTGAATCCAACCTTTGATAATGTAAGGAGTCAGATTTTGAATCTGGAGCCCTTGCCTCATATAAATAAAGCATATTCTATGGTTCTGTGAGTGGAAAAACAGAGACAAGTAAATATGGTTTATGGCAGTGCTCCTACTGATGGCAGTGCTCTTTTGGCAAAAGGTTTTAATACTAAGGGTGGTAGTTCTAAAAAGAAGGAGGTTAACAAGAAAGACAGGTTTTGTGATCATTGTAATGTGGCTGGTCATACTAGAGAGTCTTGTTTTAAGATCCATGGATATCCAGATTGGTTCAAAACTTTGAAAGAAAAGAAAGAAGTAGAAAAGAGAGGGGAAGTGGCTAATATGGTGCAACAGGAACCGTCTGATGTCACACCTGTGGATAATCTTGCTACTGATGACAATCTTGCTAGTATAGTGAATTCGCTGATACGAAAGGAGATGTCCAGGATTCTTAAAGGTCAACAACCAGCTTCCGATTATGTGAACATGGTCACTGATCTTGCGAATTTTACAGGTCAAGTTGCTAAAATACAACATACTCTTCATGCTCATTCCCTCCATTCTAGTGATGTTTGGATTGTTGATAGTGGCGCTTCGAATCACATGTGTTTTGCTGCAAGCTCTATGATGAATGTTACACAACTCCAGTATCTTATCCCTATTCATCTACCTGATAATAGTCTTAAACATGTTGCTTATTCTGGTCATGTGACCCTACATTCTACCCTTACCCTTAAAGATGTTCTCCTTATTCCTTCTTTCAAATTCAATTTGCTTTCTGTTAACAAACTTACTAAAGAGGCTAATGTTTTAGTTTCTTGTTTTCCTTCTTGTTGTTATATACAGGACCAGCAGAGTAAAGCCATCCTTGCTGTTGGTCAGGTTGTACGCAGTCTATACGTCCTCACTTCCAAATCTTTCCTTATCCCTTCTTCTTCTTCTTCTGTCAACTCACCTGATAATTCACATACTTGTAATTCTGTTTCTTGTTCTACTGTAATTGGTAGTAATAATGCTACTTTATGGCATCAAAGGTTGGGTCATGCCTCTTTCCCTGTAATACAACATATTCCTTATATTTCCTTTTCTAAAGATAATAAAATTTGTGACGTTTGTCATTTTTCTAAGTAACATTGCCTTTCATTTCCCACTTCTTCCATTCAGACCACTGGTATTCTGGAGTTGTTACACATTGATCTTTGGGGGCCTTATTGCCCATCTGCTATTAATCAAGCTCACTATATGTTAACTATTGTCGACGATTTCAGTCGAGCCACTTGGTTGTTTTTGCTTCAGTACAAGCACCAAGTTTCGCATACTGTTGAGAAATGTTTCCTTATGTTGCACAATCAGTTTAACTGCAAGATTAAGAGCATTCGAACTGATAATGGATCTGAATTTGTTAATCGCGCATGTCAAGTTCTGTTAGACAGGATGGGCATTTTGCATCAGAAGACTTGTGTTTATACGCCTTAGCAGAATGGCATGGTGGAGAGGAAGCATCGGCATTTGGCTCAAGTTTCTCGTGCTCTTTTATTTCAAGTAGGCTTACCTAAAACTTTCTGGGGTGAGGCTATGCTCACTGCTGCCCATATCATTAATCGTCTCCCTACTCCACTTTTGCATTGGAAGTGTCCTTATGAGGTGCTGTTTTAGAAGACGCCTGATTATGGGCGTTTGAAGAGCTTTGGATGTTTGTGTTTTGTCACAGATACTCAGCCCCATCGAGATAAGTTTTCTCCTCGCTCCATCAAATGTGTTTTCTTGGGTTATATTCCGGGTCAGAAGGCTTATAAAGCGTATGATTTACAATATCGTAGAATTCTTATTTCTAGAGATGTTATATTTTATGAAGATCAATTTCCCTTTCACAATCCCTCGGAGCTTACGGCGAGTGATTCTTCACCTTCTCTTCCCTTTGTACGTCTTACTGACCCTGTCCAGGAAGTGTTGTCGTCGCACCATTCTGATGATGTTGTGGTTGATTGCCCTACTCCTTCTGCTTCTCCTCCGGCTGATGCTCCTGTGGTTAGTGGGCCACCTCTTAATTCTACTGACCCAGTTTCTGTAGTGGGGAATCAAGGGGCTTTGTTGCGCACCAGTACTCGTCCTCTGCACCCTCTTGCATGGATGCGTGATTTTGTTTGTGAAAATGTGAATTTCATTTCCAGTGCCAATACGTTGATTTTTCAATTTTCACCAAGTTATTTGGCTTTTATGTCGAATATTGATGAGGTCAAAGAGCCAGGTACTTATCGTCAGGCCGTCTTGCATCTTGGGTGGGTTGCGGCGATGAATCAAGAATTCAAGGCTTTGGAGGATAATGCTACGTGGGAGATCACCACTTTACCAGCCAAAAAACAGGCTATTGGTACGAAATGGGTTTACAAGGTAAAGTATAATCCTGATGGGATGGTCGAAAGATTAAAAGCAAGGATCGTGGCACGGGGTTATCACCAGAAGGAAGGGGTGGATTACTTTGACAGTTTTTCTCCGGTTGCCAAGCTTGTCACCGTTCGAATTTTCTTGGCTCTGGCTGCCAAGAAGGGTTGGTGTCTCCATCAGCTTGACATTAACAACACCTTTCTTCATGGGTACTTTAAGGAGGAAGTGTACTTGGGTCCACCGGAGGGTTACACCAAGGCAAAACCTGGTGAAGTTTGTCGCCTACGAAAGTCTCTCTATAGGCTGAAGCAGGCGTTGCGTGAATGGAATGCAGAGTTTACTAACCAGTTATTGTCATATGGTTTTACACAATCTGCCCATGATTATTGCTTATTCACGAAATCCTCTGGGAGTTCTTTTCTTACTCTAATTGTGTATGTAGAAGATGTTTTAGTCGCAGGGACTAATGAAGCGGACATTATTGCAGTGAAGCAGTTTTTGCATTCCAAATTCACTATCAAAGACTTAGGTTATGCAAGATATTTTTTGGGCATCGAGATTGCGAGGTCTGAAGCTGGGATTTTTGTTTCTCAGTGCAAGTACTTATATGAAATTGTGTCGGATGCCGGCTTCAATGATTCCAAGGTTGCTTCCACGCCGTTGCCTTGGAATCATAAGTTTGAAGAAGTTTCTGCTCCCTTTGTCGACCCAGAGAAGTATCGACGGTTGGTGGGGCATTTGCTATATTTGAATATGACCCGACCCGACATCTCTTACAGTGTTCAACAGCTAAGTCAGTTCTTATGCAATCCGTGTGAGACTCATTGGCTTGGTGTCTTACATGTCCTTCGTTATCTTCATGGTACAAGTTCGCATGGTTTGTTTTATTTAGCTACGCCCAACACGGATGTCGAGGCTTATTGTGATAGTGATTCGGCGGCGTGTCCTCTGAGTCAGAAATCTTTAAGTGATTATTGTGTTTTTTTGGGTGGTTCGCTGGTTTCCTGGAAAACCAAGAAGCAGAATACTGTTTCTCGCAGCTCTTGTGAAGTAGAGTATCGAAGTATGGGTTGTTTGCGAGCTTCAATGGGTGTCTTATTTACTTCATGATTTCCACGTCCATCGGTCTGCCCCGATTCCTTTATGGTGTGATTGTAAGTCCGCCTTATACATCATTGAAAATCCCGTGTTTCACGAACGTACGAAACACCTGGAAATTGATTGTCACCTTGTGCGAAACAAGTTCAAGGAAGGATTTATTGCTCCTATGTATGTTTCGACTCGTCACCAACTTGCTGATGTTTTGACAAAATCACTGGGCAATCCACAGTTCGCTGTTTTTATTGCCAAGTTGGGACTGGTTTCACCACCACTTTCCACTTGAGGAGGGGATGTTACGATGTATTTATGGCTACGATAGCTAGCCATAAATAGCGGTTTCTATTTCAGCTTGTATATAGGCTACTGTACAGTTGATATGAGATATACGAAAATCTTTTTTCCAGTTCTCGACTTCATTCACGTCTCTATTCTCTTTGCTACATGGTTGCAGCTGGTTTGTGACTGTAAGTTGTGACAACAGGTATGTAGAAATTAACAATCAATAAGCAGCCTATTTGTGGTAACTTTTCTTTACAGTTTTGAATAATGATCATCAGACATCAGCCCCAGTCCCCACCAACATTGGAAGTGTAACGTTTTTAAGTGACTACATATTTAATGTCACTATTCCTCCGCTAGCAAAGAATGTATAGCATTTACACTTATCATAAATATGACTATATTTATAATATCTTATAATTATCATGTTAATTATACTCATCATCATAGATATCATATCTTTTTATTTTATTTGCATTACATGTATTTATATTATTTCTCGTATTTATCCTTTGTTTAAAGCTATATATAAATGATTTTCATATTCTTCATAAAGTCATTTATCTTGGTTGAGTTATATATATTACTTACTATCAAAATCAAATGTGGAAAATTTCCAAAACCGCACTAATCTACACCAAGCTTAATCTTATTTTTTGCCAAAATATTGAAAAATTTTGATTGTTATGATGCACTTGTCATCCACGTACAGATTTTCTCTCTACATTGCATAATCTCCAATTCTATTTTCTAAGAGTTCTCGGTTAATCTCTATTTGTTTATGTGTGTGTGTGTGTCTATATATATATATATATATATATAATTAAGTTGGTTAACTAGAAGTGATAATTTAAAAAGACAAGAGTATCTTCAACCATTAAGGGATGGAATGCTTCAAATGAAGACGGTGGTTTGACTTACGTAAAATGGCTTTCGGTTGCATACTTTCAACCAACCTATTAATGAGAATATTAGAAGTGGTTGAGATAGAAAGGACATAAACTCAAATTGTCCATTTGAGGGACATATCATGTAAATACTTTATTCCTCATATGTAGAAGCATAAAAGTTGACCCATTTACAGATCAAAAAGAAAGCGATTGCCCCTTCCCCTATTTAATGTGTAATGGTTACGGAATCGAGTCACGAGTAGTATACTGTTTTACATGATTACATCCCAACTTTACGTGAACCACATTAACATTCTCCCTCTGCCTAAGGCATAAATTCTTGTTGATAGCTATTGAAACGTACCTTCTAACAAAAATTAGCCTGCACAAGAACTTTATTATCATCAATTTACATGCAGCTTCTTATTTATTTTTTCTTGTATATAGATTTTTCCAGTTCACCATCATTTTGGTATTTCAATTTTTGAGCACTACTTTTGGCCAAGTCTTTGTGAAACTAATCTGTAATGTGATAACACTTAGTAATTATATATGTTCGGGGATGGATATATCAATTGTTATGTATTTGTGAATAGCATGTCATCCAGGAAGCAAAAGGAAATAAATATAGTAGCATTTTATACAACAAACAGCTGCAATTGCAAAAAGAAAAATACAAATTCAATACCATAACAGGTTCTAGGATTTCTTTCGAGACTAAAAAGCTGTGGAATCCAGGAGCTACGGTTGCTATAAAATGAGAAATTTGAGTAATCAGAAAGGGGTGCCAACTTTGTCAGATTGCTTTCAGTTGATTATCCCGATATGCCTAAACCTATATCTATATGGCTATATCAACATATATATCATATAGACATTTGAAGACAAATATGATCGTGTGAATAAGGAAAACTTACTTTCCAACCTTTCAATACTTGCATTTCTTTGTACTTAAACGTGTGAAGAATTTATTGCTTGGTCTCTCGTTTCATAAACCTTTCATTCCGATCCAAAGCATACCAAACTCTTTATTCACTGATTAATTATGTAGTTTCCACAGCATCACGTACATGTATTTCAAAGTTTAACCTTGTTTGTTGCTTGCATAAGTTTTTGATGTCTAGATGCAAGGTTTCAGTTTCTATTAATTATGTTTAATTGAGTAACTGAAGTTTGAACCTCGTTATTGCTTGATCAATTTTCCCTAGAGGTTCCAATTTGGGATATGCAAGTGCTGTGATATTATTAATATATATATATAATTATTAGATTTAGCCATCGAGGTCCGTTGTATAGCTAGTCTTAATAACATACGTGAAGTCAATAGTACTAGCAATAATAGAAAATTTATTATTGCTACAATAAGTCGCTGAATCTTTACTTGGATAATGCAATATCATTGGTGGGACATCGTTAAGTAGTTTCCATTTTCAACAGAGACAGTTGGGTCATATGGGTTGCATTAATTCTCAACACGGTCTTCTTCCGATGAGAAGATAAGCAAAATTTAAGACACTTCTAAATTATCTTACTCAGCCTCTCATGGTGCCCTCTATATTAACCCCTTCTACGAACCTCCATTTAGTGCCAGAGTCATCTTTAGTTGTACGTCTAAGCATTGGCAGCAAAGATGACTTCTAAGTTGTTTCTTGTTTTTCTTCTTGCTGCCCTAGTTTGCACTATCAATGCTAGGAAATTTGTGAATGAAAAGGGTTCTGTTGAGGAGCAAAAGAGCTTCTTTCGCCGTGGTGGTGGTGGACTTGGTGGAGGAGGTGGTGGTGGGTTTGGTGGTGGAGGGGGTTTAGGAGGTGGGGGTGGCCTTGGTGCTGGCAGCGGAGCAGGATTTGGGGGTGGTGCTGGTGGAGGAGCAGGAGGTGGTCTTGGAGGAGGTGCTGGTGGTGGTGGAGGTTTTGGAGGAGGTGGCGGTGCCGGAGGAGGCGTAGGTGGTGGTTCTGGATTCGGAGGGGGAGCAGGATTTGGAGGCGGTTCTGGTGGTGGCCTAGGTGGTGGAGGAGGATTTGGAGGAGGTGGCGGAGGTGGACTGGGTGGAGGATCTGGTGGAGGATTTGGTGGTGGTGCGGGTTCTGGGGGTGGTTTTGGTGGAGGCTTGCCTTAAGTGATTGTCAGTGTTGAAGCAATAAGCAAAACGATCAGTTGGTTATCAAGTGTTGTTTAATTAAGCTAAGCTAAGTTTGATTGTCTTAATTTTCTGCAAATGTTAATAAGGAAATCAACAAATTAAAATTCTATATAGATATCTTTTTTTGCGTTGCTTTCTATGTATAGTAGTTTTAGGTAATTAATTAATTGGCAAGGGAAGGGAACTTACTTAAAATATACATTATTACAATGATCAATTATTATGAGGATCGCATTACGCTTGTTCTATTGAGCACAAGTGTAACAATTGGTGCATTGCAGATATATAAAATTATTATCATTCCTCTTCTCACTACAGGAAAATAACACAATTTGCAATATTTAAAAAATATTACAAAATGTCAAAAAAAGTCATAGAATATAATTTGCGACATTTTAAAAATTGTCAAAAAAAATATTGCGAAATGTGGTGTAGGCAAAAGGTTTCTGCGACGTTTCCCATAAAACGTTACGAAAAATACGGACATTTCGAGACGTTTTAAAAAATGTCACTAAAAAAATAGTCTTTTCGTGACGTTTTTTGAAACATCACAGAAAGACGTCACGGAATGTCTTCCGCGATGTTTTTAATTATTATTATTTAATCATTATTTTTCCATTTTTTAGAAAATCATTTTAATTTAATAATTTTTAATTTTAATAATTATTTTTAAAAATAATTTTTTTAATCTTATTTGTTTAATAACTATTCAATATTATTTATAAACTTTATTTATTTAATAATTCATCAAGCGCCAAGCATTTTGTTAGATCAAGCGCCAATCATTTTGTTAGATAAAGCGGTTCACCCCAAAGGGTTATAACAGAAACCCATGCATCAATATAGAAATCACCATACAAAACTATGCAATGGCTAGTGTATTAAATGCACCATTTAATTGAACAAATCCCATCGATGAATATAAGTATTCTAACCAAAAGTTTAACCATAACACTATTTGGACGTACGTGTCTTGATTGCTTAAAATGTTCCAAAAATAAGGTATGTAAGGTGGAAACAAAAGTCTGATATATAAAACTTAGGTAGCACCAGCTCCCATGCCCTTCTTCCTCTAGATCTTCATGTAAAACTCCAACTCTTTGCCTTCCCATATGTATCTGTCCACCCCCCACACCCGCTCCCCCCAAAAAAAAATTCACATTAGCCCACCAGGAAAACATTCCTACCGAATGATTATTGCATTCATAAGAACACGCTAATATATTGGATTGTACAATTGTACTGATTCAATTCCAGTTGCCATCGGATGAGGCGACCTTGGTTATAATTGGTCTTGATGTTGTATCTAATGAATCCACATAAATACTTTGAATCGGTTTGAATTGTAAATTCAACTGGTAATAGATCTATACGCCATTTTCTCAAAATTTTGAGACAGGCTAATGTTTCCTTTTCATGAATTGGATACTTAATTTTGGTGAGATTGAAAGTCCCATTTATATACTTGCAGAGTAAATACTTTTTTTGGTTGGGTGGTTGTGCCAAAAGGCATCCTGCCCATGTATCTATGCTGACATCAATTTGTACCAGTAATGTGTCCTTTGGTAGATAATTATGTAAAACAGGTAAATGCTTGCATAATTCCTTCAATTTCTGGACTGCTTGAGTATCAGATTGAGTCCAATTCCATTGATTTTTTTGTACTACATTTAATTTGTAATAGTTTTCTTTCCTTTGCTAATTCCTTCAGAAAACCTTGATAAAAATATAATTTAATAATCTAAGAAATTGTTGTACGTGAGTTCTATTGGTTAATTGATCAGGAAAAAGCTGAAGTTTATATAATATGTTAGGTTCTAATTTTAGATATCCGTTATGAAATTTAATTCCAAGATATTCAATATTTTGTTGCGCTATTTTATCCTTCTTTTTGCTTAAAATTAATCCTTTCTCTTTACATCGTTGAAGAACTATTTTAACCTTTTTTAAATGATCAATTTTATCTTGATTTGAATAAATAATAATATCATCAATATATACAAAAGTGAAATCTTTTAAACCGGTTAAATTATTATCCATAAATTGTCGATAAATACTAGATGCTTGTTTTAAGCCAAATGGTAAAACGTTCCATTGATAATGTTGTTGAGGTGGACAAGTAAAAGCTGTTAATTCTTTCGTATTGTTGTGTAATCTAAGTTGCCAATATCCTGATTTAGCATCCAAAGTAGTAAACCAAATAATTTATTACCATTCGTCTTTTACCTCGTTTTTGTTCAACTGAGTTATTTACATAGAATGTTGGAGCTGAATGTTTACTAGTACTTGGAGAAATTAATTGTTTGTTTAGTAAGTCTGAGCATTCACTGATAAATTCTTGTACATCTTGTTGAGTATATGGAATATTATTTCAACTATTAACTTCTTGTGTAGGATCTTTGAGATGAATTTCTATTAAATTTTTATTTTGGTTTTTAACCGGATCTAATGGATTTTCACTACAGACTTCATCTAGTAAAGTTTCTATTTCTATTTGAAGAGACATATTGTTTAGAAGATAGAATTGAAGAGAATCTAATTTATTTGTGATAATTTTCAATTGCTGATAATAGGTTGTATGATAGATAGGAATTTTTAAGATAATAGATTTTTTTGATTAAGAGTTTTAGTGTTGGGTGTTTTTAAAGTAATATAATGTAAATACTGACAAAAAGGATTATATAATTTGAGAAAATTATTTCCTAATATTAATGGTAAACCTAATTCTTGTTGATATATGGAGGGAACTGAAAAAGTGAATTTTTCTATAAGGATATTATTATAATAACTGACATACCATATACATTTAAAACTTCCATCTGCTATTTGAATTTGTAAAGGTTTATCTAACTTTTTCCAATTAGTTAATAACTGTTTTGAAGAGATACATATAGTTTCTCCTGTATCAATATAAGCATTAACTCGTTTAATTTGAATTACTACTTGGATAAAAGTTGTATTGGGATTCAATTGATGGTGCTGATGAGTCTGAGTCTGTTGGAGATTCATAATAGTAGATTGAAGAAATACTAGAATCAGTATCATGGTCAGATTCAATTGGTTCTATGTGATTTTGAGTTGCAGAATATAATATATTAAGTTTATGTGTATATTTTTTGTCTTTTTTCTTTGGACATTGGTTGGCATAATGACCTTCTTCTTTACACAGCCAACTCCTACATGTTTTCTTCTTTTGTGGACAATCTTGCTTCTTTGGTTTAAATTGTCTATATTTTCGCCGTCGAAATTTTTTCTTATATGGTTTGAATGGCTTATTTTTATAATATTTTGATGAATATTGTTTCCAACAATAGGGTTTATAATAGTGTGGTTTACTTTTTTGTTTATATTTTGCTGTATCTACTGAATCACAACCATAGTGTTGTGGTACTTCTACATTTTTAGCACAGGATAGAGAAATATTCATTAAAATTTACGGCAGTTATCCCATCTTCAAGGAAGCAGACTCCATCACTAATGCTGAAATCAAGCTCTCCAAGATGGCTTATCTACAAATTGGAATCAGTAATGGTATCTACCCTCCAATAGATGAACCACCAAAGAATGAATTCCACTGGGAAACCATTAATCAGTTCAATCTACACTGTTTGGAAGGAGTATTTAACCAAGGCAACCTTGTAACAAAGGATTCAATGATCAAGATCAACTACAAAGGACCCAACATGATCATGGTTTCGTCCTATAAAGCACCCATCAGTCTTGAAGCAATCCATATTATCCAACAGTTTACACAACCATTTACCCATTTAGATGGAATTTTTGCAGATTTATCCACCCAATGGAAATATGCAAAAGTCGTATCAGAGCTCAGGTATGGGCCTGAGGCTTAGCCCCACGTCAAGAGTTCGAATCCTTCATTGGATTGGCCATAGGTTCACCCATGCACTCAGAAATGACGCCGGGTGACATTCGCTTCTAGCGGATACGTGGTGGATTTAAGTAATTTGGTTCTGCCCTACCTTCAACTTGAGTTTTGGGTAGCAAAGTGGTATCAGAGCCAATAATAACAACAAAACCATGGAGAATTTAGATAATTCATCTAATTTCGAACCATTAGAAGATGTCGAACGAAATATTCAATTACAATTAGCGGAATTAACATCTCTAGTTAAACAATTAACATTACAACCCGAAGAAAAGATTCCATTAAACATGTTGGGTTTTCCACTGCTTATCTGTTCCTTTAATCACAAAAGAACTTGACAGATTTTGTTATTTTGCAGAAATCGAAATGCAGAAAATAAGAAGACACAATTTTACTTGGTTCGATAGTTTGAAACTATCTACATCCAAGGTTCCCACTTGATAGTGGTGGAGAGATTTCACTATGAAGAAAAAGATGAAACAAGTTACAGAGTTGAGTGATTTTCTGAATCACTTGCAAGAGGCTTTCCCTCCCCTAGTACTCACTGGTAAGTACTCTAGCTAACTCTCAAACCTTTTTCACTCTCTCTTCTTGCACTCTCAAAGATTGAATACAAAGAGAATTGAGATATGAATTTTCTGTGTGTGTTCTGTATTTTTCTTAAGTCTCTGTATTGCTTTTATATTTGAAGGAGATGAAGAATGAGGCTTTCGGATGCTTCTTGGTGAACTAGACCACCAGCATGTGCTTTTCACGTGACTGTTTTAAGTGACTCCTTTCTCTGCTGCGTTTTGAGTTGTCATATAAATGCTTATGAAGTGCTGCCGTGTTGTGTGTTGATGACAACTAAGTTTGATTTGCCTCCCAATGCATGTAATTGGGCAGTGAAACCTTTAATGCTTCAACCTTGTATTGAATGACAACATATTGTGTGTTTTGTTGTCAAGTGAGTTGTCTTAATCCTTGCCTTTTGTTTTTCTGTCACTTTGTGAAATAACCCAACAGCTTCTCCTTGTCTCCTTCTTCATACACATTCACACACTCAACTTCTTCTTGTCTTCGATCCTACTTGCATTCTTGTCTAATCTGAGTTGAAGTGTTGGAATACATGTGATTTCTGTCACAAATTTCCCTTCTATTCCATCATCTTAAGCTCAGAGCAAATACCCGAGAGAGTTAGAAAAAACCCGAAAACCTACTTCTCCCAAAAACTTTGTGAGATCTGTCGAAATCTACTTCCATTTCATGAGGTTTCCCTTCTATTTCACCTATCCTAGCTGAAATTGAAAAAACCCTAAGCAGAAATCCCCAAATCTGAAAAACCCCCAAATCCCGAAACCCTAATTTCTACCCCTTGTGAGATCTGCTGGTTCTGACTTCGGTATCATGGGGCCTCCTTGATCTGTAAGTAGTCGATGCAAAAAATTAAACTTTTGTGTCATAATTTTTGTACCGAAATCATATGGGTTCCTTACTCCTGTGATCTTTTCCAGGTTGAAAATTCCCTTGGTGATTTGATCTCTGACAAAGTGTAGACGCACGTCTATATACTTGGATCTCTCATTGAGGATTGGATCCTGACTAAGATACCAAGTAATTTGACTGTCTGTGTAGAAAATTGGTGTTGTAATGTCTGTGTTGATTTCCTTAAGTGTATCCGATAGCCATGCTAGCTCTTTTACTCCTTCAGTAACTGCATAATATTCTGCTTTTGTGGTAGATAGGCTTACATCTGATTGCTGCTGTGATTTCCAGCTGACTGTGTTTGCTGAAATTGACTTTTTTGAGTCCTTATCTGCTGTATAGTCTGCATCCACATAACCACATAAAGACAAATATTTGCATTTTGTTAGTTCTGTTTTAGAAAAACATAAACCATAGTTAATGGTTCCAGATATATATCTGAGAACTCCCTTAAGCCCTTGCCAGTGTTCTAACCCTGGATTGGCTATGACTTTACTTAGGATACTAATAGCATAGGCTAGGTGCCTTGTGCATAGCATGAGGTACATTAAACTTTCAACACCTACATCATAGGGGTAGTGAGCCATTGCCTTCTTTTCTTCTTCTATCTTAGGACACTTGTCAGAAACCATCTGCAAGTGTGAACCTAACAAAACTGAAGTAGGTTTAGCTTGCTCCATATTAAATTGGGCTAGGATCTTTCGGATGTAGCTTCTTTGGACTAGCCATAGCTTTCCTTCCCTCCTCTTTCTGACAATCTGCATTCCTAGAAGCTTCTGTGTTTCTCCTAGGTCCTTCATTTCAAAGTGAGAGCATAATTCAGCCTTAACCTCTTGAATTTTATTCAAGTCCCTCCCTTTGATGATAAGATCATCTACATAGACTAACATAAACACTACTTCAGTCAACCCTAGATCCTTGCAATATAAGCAGTAATCATATGAACTTTTGATGAAGTTCATACTAGCAGGAACCTCATGGAACTTCTTGTTCCATTGTCTAGGTACTAAAGTCCAAGTGTTATTCTTCATTAATAAAGAATATTCCTTCTCACAGGCTTCTTTCCAATTTTTAGCTTCCTTACTTCTCATGGCTTCATCATAGGTTTCAGGTACCTTATTCTCTACATTTTCAGCCATGAAACATGCAAATTCAACCATATCTAATTCAGTGTACCTACTGTTAGGTATGCTGATTCTTGGTTGCCAATCCCTTGTG
>JAOSBM010000005.1:20629953-20640697 GCA_027568955.1 Erythroxylum tenue | reverse complement strand
CGTACAAAGAGCCTCTTTAAATCTCTTGGTCCTAGCTTTGGTCATGGACCATTCTGGTATGACTAGCTCTCTGCCTGACCTTGCTCGACTGTCCATGGTCCCGCTTACATCAGGTTCCCGATAGTCTAGTGGGAAACTTCAGATCTAATTAAGGTGTGGATAGATTGCGAATTGAGAAATTGTAATTTTCCATAATCTAATTAGAGTTTATAATTTAGGGCTTTTGGTTTTAACTCGAGAGAGATTAACCAACCCTAGGACATTCCAGGACCAATAATCCGACATTTCATAATTAATTAAGTTAGTATTGAAGACAGGTAAAAATTTATGCTTTCTCTCTGTTGGTAATTCTTTAAGTTGATTCGAGGTGTGTGCATTGCAAGTTGCTGAATTGTTAATATCTGGTGATTAATTCTTGAGTTGAATTGGTTGATTGGATTTATTGATTGAATTGCATTATTGTGGTAGTTTAGTTGAATTAAAATTTCTGCGTTTAGTTTGGCCATAGATTTTAGGATTAACTTAACCCTCCTCGTGGGATCGATACCTTAGATACTACGCGAATGACCTGTACGCTTGCGGAATATCGAGGTTAAAAATTAAAACTTACTTATATCAAAAAACCACGATCAATGGCTTAAAAGTTGTAAGAGTAAATAGGTCAAAACTTGATAAGTTGGCAAAAGGGTCACTTTTGACCCTAACTTTTTTACCAATTGACAAGTTTACTCATAACATTTTAAAGAGAACAATTATAATCATAACATTTAGAAAATGCTAATGTAAAATTTAACCCCCCTCTGTTAAGTGTCAGCTTAGCCATCATAACAGAAAATTTAACCCCCTTTGTTAAATGTCAGGTCAACGTTGACCTAATATTTTAAATTATTTTTATGGGGACCAATGCCACGTCAGTAATGAAGTGGCAATGTAAGACCCACCTTTTTTATTTAGTTTAATTATAAATCTAGCTCTCCTGACCTAACATTTTTAATTATTTTTATGGGGACCTATGCCATGTCAGTAATGAAGTGGCAATGTAAGACCCACCTTTTTTATTTAGTTTATTTATAAATCTAGCTCTCCTCCTTTTCTTCTTCTTCTTCTTCTCTTTCTTTCTCTCACACACACACGCGCGCGCGCACACACACACACACATACACACACAAGCATCCACAGATGCGCACGCGCGCGCACGCAGACAAGAGAGATAGTTCACTTTGGCATGAACCTTTAGTCCAAGCATTAGTTGGATTACTACTGTAGTTAACGAATTGTCCATGTATTAACATGCAAAGTAGCAAAATGAAAAATGAATGGCTTAAAGGTATCTTTCTATAGTTGAGACTCTCCTAAGACACCTCACGGGCAACTAAAAAAAAAGTAGCAAGACAAAACAGCCTAACAACCCAAGAAAACTCCTGGCAATATGTGACATGATCGTTAAGAAACAAGACTACCCTGAATCCATGAATAAAGGCGCTAACTAAAGTATGGTTTAATGTGTTTTGTCTTACGTCATCATGACCCTAGCTTTAAAGGATTTACTCCAGACAATCTCCTAGTACTTACCTTCTTTGCCATATTCCCTTTCTACCACGTCCTTTATATGTTCTTCACCATTCTTAGAACCCTCTACATTTTTTCTATCGTTGATTTGCAAGCACAGACTCAAAGGGTTATTGATAAGTGGGATAACGATGTTTATGACTATTCAACAACTGTGGTTTATAAGTATGACAATCTGGATTCTCCAATGCTCAGACAGGTTTGTAGTTATAGAATCAGTGAGAGTTCCTGCGATGTTTATGTTTGGAGATTTGTTGGTTGATGTGGGTAACAACAACTACCTCAGCTAATTATTACCTTTATGGTATTGACTTCCACTACTGTGCTACTGGAAGGTTTTGTAATGGACGAACGTTTGTCGACATTCTAGGTATGTAATCCTCCATAGAACTGCAGCTAAAGTATAATACCAAAATAATACTCCACTTCAGTCTAGCTTGCACCTTTTTATGTATTTAGAGGCAAAAAAGAAGAAGATCTAGTTCCCCGATTGGGATAGTTCGTAATTAACAAGGTTTTATGAACATAAGGTTTGTAGGAGAGATATGGGGTGTGCCTTATCTTGCAACTTTCTCGGATCCTAATATGGCTGGATATAAATTACTTACAGGAGTCAATTATGCTTCAACGGCAGCTGGAATTCTTAATGAGATAGGCCAACACTACCAAAACCTACACACACAAACTGAAGTTCCACCATACTTTTACAGTGCATGGGAGCTTGATTAGTCAACATCCTTTTTCCGTTTGAAGCTATCAAAATGGAGGATTATATAGGCACAATAATGAGAATTGTTAACTTTCTTGCTTTCATAACAATATAGTAACAACTGTAAAAATATAACCGTCATCAACTGTCAGGAATTTGCAACTTGGGATGGGTTGAAAATTGTTTTCTTGTCCTTCAGTTAACAGAAGATTCATTCCACCAATTAAATTCCCATATAATCCCAACCTCCAAGATCATCATCTTATAAAGTGTCTGATAAAGCCTTGGATTTTGAAAATGGTGATCCTTTTCTTTAGATATACATGAATATCTCGAAGCAGAAGAGAAGGTGGACTCCTGTTAGAAGTGTAGTGATTTCAGAGAACTATTTGATTTTGCAGTCAGAATGATTCCTGTATAAAGCCCATTCTTCTGATACAAAGATCAGAAACGCAAACATCATGGCCAAGACTCAAGTTTTGTTACAGTATTCTCTCTGATTCTGATATCGGCTTTTGCATTTAAAGTTCAGGGAACAAGGAATGAAGCGTTTCGCAGTCTCTGTAACATCAATTTGAAGGTAAGTTCCGGCGTCGACACTAGTGATTTTCAGGCACCTGAACAATCGAATGAGTTCCATATATATTGCAATTCACAAGTTGGTTTGAAGGAGAAAGATAGAAGCAAGACACTGTCTGGACAACTACCTGTTAGATTCTATCAGTACGGTGGTGACAATGAGTGTAAACTACATCTTCTCTGGCTCAATGTAGGTACGCAAATTCTGAAGATTGATGACCATGCTGTTTCGTATTATTAGAAAGTGCCTAACTCAACCCCAAAAGCTAGCTTAAGAGGGGGAGGTTTGCACACTATTATAAATTCTTGAATTTCCTTATAGTTGTCCGATGTGGGATTCCTGACATATTCCCCTTAGTCCAAAGCAGGACTGGACATCTGATGAACATATTAGGCAAAGGGACATAACCGGACACCACCCTAAACTATTGAGACAAACTGGCTCTGATACCATGTTAGAAAGTGCCTAACTCATCCCCAAAAGCTAGCTCAAGAGGGAGAGGTTTGCGCACTATTATAAATTCTTGAATGTCCTCATAGTTGTCCGATGTGAGATTCCTGACACGTATGTTAACAGTTGATTAATTGGTGACTCCATTGTCAGGCCCTGATTGTTCATCTTTGGCTTACGAAACCATGCATTGTAAAAATATGGTGGAACTTTAGGAACGGGACTCAGATCTTCTGTCCAGTATTACCTTGTTCTATTTTGTCCATTTGAATCTCAGTCATTTATTTATATGGGTCCCACATAAATAAATGGTTAAGATTCAAATGAACAGAAAATCCTAACTCGAACTTTAGTTACGCGCATGTGTGTGCGCGTGAGAGAAAGAGAGTGATAAAAGGAGGAGGGAGGAGATCTAGATTTATAAATAAAGTAAATAAAATGTGAGTCCCACATTTATAATTAAATAAAATTTAATTTTAAAAAAGTAAGTTTTGCCTTGCCACTATGACTGATGTGACATAGGAGTTATAAAATAACAAAAAATAATTTAAAAAATTAGGTCAATACTAACTTAACATTTAATTAAGGTAGTAAATATTTCATTAAAATTAAGTCAAATTTTAACATTTTTAAATATTATAATTATAATTGTTCTCTCTAAAATATTAAAATTATCTTGTGTCTTAATAATTTTTATTTATTCTTTCACGTAGAAAGGGATGATTGAAACAGATGGCAAGCGAGAGTAAACTTGCCAATTTATTTTCTAGTCTCTAACAAATAATACTTATTTTAAGCAGTTTAAATGTAAAATAAATGTTTAATAAATTCAAGTCGTTTTGTATATCTAATACATAAATTGGACTCTTAATTTAATATGATATATCAAACTTTCAATTAGGGAAAAGAATGATTGACACTTTTATCTCTTACTTAACCTAATTTTTAATTTTTAAAAAAACTTTATTTTCGATAAAATTATGTCGTTTTGTTATTACATGTCAGATCTTAAATTAGGTCGAGCCTAATCAGCACAAGCTCTAGCACAACTAAAGATCCAGTCAATATAGATCTAACTTGTTAACTTTAAGTTTTGGTCATGTCAAGTTGGGCGAATTGTCAAGCCTATTTTTAATATAATTTGTAAATAATTTAAGGATTAAGAAAAGCTTTAGGATTATAAGGTGAGGAAATTGACAGTTATGCAAGTTATGTATTTTATTGTCAATTAAAAGAATATGCATACTGTTTATGATAATCATTTTCTTTGTTCATAATTGCAATCAAATTCTTCTTAGTGCTAAAAAAAAGTATTTTAGTTTGATATAATTATGCATTTTATAAAAAATATTTTATTTTTATATTATATTTATTATATAGCAAATTTATGAAAGTTTAATAATAGTTTAATATCCTTTTTTTTCCTTAACCGGTTAATGGGTTGATTCAATTACATTGTCTTATAATCATGCAACTAACATAATTACCTTTTCTTCACTAAAAAAGGAAAAGCCTACATTCGCTAAGTAGGAACCCTAGCTTCTGTGTAATTACTCGGTTCAAAGACTCTTGATCAGACTCCAATCAGGTCAATACTGTCTTACTCTCAATTCACTTGTATACGTACACACGTATATGTATTGAATAATTTGATTTAAAAATCATTGAAGTTTGAATTTCGTTTCATTTCCTGATAGGATTATTCAATATTCTGTGTGATTGGTGAAGCCAGAGATCGAAAGTGTTCAAACTGACAAACTATGTGGGGGGTTTTAAGGAGAAGAGTCGCAAGTGGAGGCTCGTCTTCTTCGGTTAGTTTACTCGTCATTTGTTCCTTCGTTTGTGTCATGAAGTTTTAATCTTTCTGTTATTTTTGGTTTTAGACTTTTTTTTATTAAATTTTGTTGATTTTGATGGAATTTTTTCTTTTTGGGCTATTGTGACAGATTCTAAATCAGTTTCGGGCTGTAACTTCGGCTTCTAGAGTTCCATCTTCTCCGGAGAAGGAGGTGAGTGCTGGTAATATATTCTTGTGTATACATAATATGTGGTTGTGGTGATGAATATGAGATGGGTCATTTCAGCTTGCAGAATGTGTGCATTTTGTTGATTGCACGGTAAATTCATCTTATCCGGTTGTTGGGATGTGGGGACGGTGGAATTTTCCAGAAATGATTGGCAATCAAGTATTTTGAACACTTACAGTTCGTCCTGGATTTTATTTTTTAAATCTTTATCTGTTAAAATTCTATCCAATCATCAACTTGAACTTAGTTGCAAGCTCTGCCCCCATCGAGTTCAGCTTATTTTGTCTTTTGTTCTTTTGGTGCCATAAGTGGGACTCTCTCTCTCTCTTTTCTCTGTGAGGTTTGTAACATCTTAACTTGTAAACAGATTTTACTTTTTCAAGGGGGGATTGGCCATGCCAGGAATATCACACATCTTATCTCACCAGGTAACCTCAGAGCTCATATTTGTGTTTTTCTGGTGTGGAATTAAGGTCGCTTAAAAATCATGGTTTTTTCTCTTTTGCTGTTATAGGTTATTCAGTCAGTCCGGCACCAATGAGGTTAGTGATATTATTATTTTCTTATGCGTCTAGTGCCTAAGTAGTGTCTTGTACTGGAGTATTGAGTGGAACTTTGTGGAATTGGAAGAAATTGTATGCGATTATATATTTTTGTAGACAAAATTGATATTTGATATATAAAGAAAAATATTTAATTGAGAGACTCAGAAGCATGGAATGCATCTATTATGGGTTTTCTTGCCTCTTCACGTTCCTTTATTTATTTTGTAACAGTCTACTATGAGGCGTGGTTAGAATTTGAAAATCCTCTTCTTTTTCTTTTGAGTTCTTATAGTCAAGTTGCCTTCATGATGTTTCCAGTGAAGTAATTTAATACTTACAGTTAATGCTGAACTGGTTAATCTGCACCACTTTGTATATACCTAAAACTCAAACCCTTGTGCGTAAGCAAATGAGTAAAAATTGAGATGTAAATGAGTTCAAGTTATGTAAATGTAGAGTCTGTTAGCTAGGAAAAAGGAACTATGTTTATCCTGCGATCAGCTTTTTCATGTGATCAATTTTTCTCTCTTGTTTTTTCAGAGATGTCCTTTCCAGGATTCAGCTTGTGGCCAACAAGCAAATGTTGACCAGACCATTTTCTACAGACAGTGGTATGAAATCAATTGCTTTGTCTTACTAGATTTTCCTAAATTTCTTGTAGACATGGATTTAAATATCTGCACCTGTGTATTTTGATCTACTCTTTGTGTGGGGGCTGGGTCCATATTATTTGTTGAAGAGTCTTTTTCTTTGTTGGGGATATTTGATGCTTATGAACTACGATTGTACATTTGATCTCTCCTTCATTGTAGATACCAATATCTCGGTAAATGACGATGTAGCTGAAGAAATTTTGTATCTTTCTGATGTCCTAACTATAATAGTATTTTTTTTTTGTCATTGTTACACATTATATTAGAGGAAGTGTTGGGCTGATTGGGGATCCCAGATTTACTTATTAGAGGAAGTGTTGCGCTGATTGGGGATCCTGGATTTACTTTTTGTTATGGCACATTCTACTTGTGCTTTTATTTTTAACATTTTTATGTTGTCCATTCTGGTTGTAGAGGATTTGGTTGATGCTGTTGTCCCTTTTATGGGAGAATCCATCACAGATGGCACTTTGGCAACCTTTTTGAAAAGTATGGATTTCTAGTATCAATTCCTTATTGCTGTTGTTTCCTTTGTTATTTGTTTGGAATCTCTTGATTGCTATGCCTCTTGAACAGAGCCTGGTGATAGGGTTGAAGTTGATGAGCCGATTGCTCAAATTGAGACGGATAAGGTGTTGTTTTCCCGTTGCCATCTTTCTGTTTTTCATTTCAAGTTGACGGTAATCATGCTTGTCTTTTTTATCCTTGAGACATTTATTTTCTCCAGGTAACAATTGATGTCGCGAGTCCAGAAGCAGGTGTGCTAAAAGAGGTAATTAGTCGATTGTGTTTGTTAATATTATTGTCATCATTTTACTTTTCTCTTCTCCTGTTTTGTTGTTGGATTTGACCATTTTGATAATAAATTGAACACCACGTGTGCATGTTTGCAGTTTGTAGCCAAGGAAGGAGATACAGTGGAACCTGGAACCAAGATTGCTATAATTTCAAAGTCTGGTGAAGGTGTAGCTCATGTTGCTCCCTCGGAGAAAATTCCCGAAAAAGCTGCTCCCAAGAAATCAGCTCCTTCTGAAGATAAAGTTAAGGAGAAGACAAAGCCTAAAGTTGAACCAGCTCCTGTAGCGGAGAAGCCCAAAGAACCAGCAGCACCATCACCACCAACTCCTAAACGCTCAGCTACAGAACCCCAACTTCCCCCTAAGGAAAGGGAAAGACGAGTAAGCTTTTTTTTTTTTTTTCCTGCTTCTGTACACTTGTAACAGTGTCATGTATTGTTTTATGTTTAAAATTTAAAGATGTTTAGAAAAGAGTGGATTGTCTGACTTAAATACCTTAACTATTACAGGTTCCTATGACAAGGCTACGGAAAAGGGTTGCAACCCGATTGAAAGACTCCCAGAACACATTTGCTATGCTAACAACATTCAATGAAGTTGATATGTAAGTTCCACTTACGGGTAATATGGTTAGCTGTCTAATAAGTTCTCCTTTATTGTGCTGTTACTAATCTTTGGGTTTGAGGGTCCTCAACATGACTAGTATGTCACCAATGAACCTGTTTTCTTCTCTTTTGGGGTTTCCTCTTTACAGAATTCTGATGTATTCTTTTTCAATTGAAATGGAGAAGTATATATGTTTCCTATTGGCATTGCTTTATGATTTAATTGATATTAATTCTTGTATCAAGTGTTTATGCTTTCAAACAACTGGTTTTAATGTGACTTTTGTTGCTTTTGAGATTCATTCCTTGGATTTATGTCATGATATACTCGGATTTCAAATTGGTGTTGATTTATAGTTTACTGCTTAAAAACCTGGCCTGGGTGAGTGTGTTGGTGTAGGAAATTGATGTTTGGTTCTTGCATTGCTATGAATCAGGATAAACAGCTATTCTGCCACCATCCCCTTATATTGGCAATTCCTTGTTGTTTTTGTCATTATAGGACAAATTTGATGAAGTTGCGCTCTGATTACAAGGATGCTTTTGTTGAAAAGCATGGAGTGAAGCTGGGTTTGATGTCAGGATTTGTCAAGGTTTGCTTCACTTGTTGTTATGGGCATAATGGTTAGAATCTATGATTCTTGCAGTCTAACATATTTGAATTCCGTTTTCTTTTTCGTTTCCTCTTTTCTGTAAAATGGTTCAGGCTGCTGTTACTGCACTCCAGCATCAGCCTATTGTAAATGCAGTTATTGATGGAGATGATATTATCTACAGAGATTATATAGACATCAGTATTGCAGTTGGCACTCCAAAGGTTTATTTTCATCTAGTTGATTTTCTATTTTTATGGTCAATCATTTATCTGAAATTGTTAAAGCGTCTACTTCCATCCAAATAGCTATGTTTCTTTCTGGAATCTGCATCAATTGTGTAGTGTGAGTGATCTTTCAAATTGTTAGTGTTTATGAAAGTATTTTTTGGTTCATATTAGGGTAGCATAAGTCAAATATGGGAGGTATTCTGTTGCATAATGCAAAGCATCCACTTTTCTTATATATATGGGGACATACACACAAACACCAAAAACTGAATCAGTGAGAAATTTTTTAGGATGGTTTGGCTTGTAAGGAGTTAAAGCAGGACTACTTTGTGAGTGGGAAATCAAATTACTACCTGCCTTTCTTCTTTTATCTGCTGGTGGATGATATGGTCCCGGGTGTAGGATCTAGTGATGGGACAATCCACCAGGGAATCCTCTTGATTTTCCTTGTTGGAGTTCTTCCCTTTTTTTGAAGACCCTATGTTTCTACGCAAGAGGGAGACCTGTCCGTGACAAGGTCTCATCCTCCAAGCAATATTTCTCTGATAATTTGTCTAATGCTTTATTCATAAATAACGTAGCCTTATATAGAGGCTGGTTACATCAGTTTATTTAGGATAAGACTTCTAACAAGAATAGACCCACTAGTTTATTTAGGATAAGACTTCTAACAAGAATAGACCTACTAGACTTCTAACAAGATAGGATAGGACTTCTAACAAGAATAGATCTACTAGTTATGATACTAAATATTTAAATATTTAAATACTCTTTCTAAGGTAAGATCTCCTATTTTAAAGGGACGTTGTAAATCTCCTATCATTACTCCCCTCCTCGACAAGGAACTTGTCCTCAAGCTCGAAGTGGTTCATCTTCCTCCTCTAGGTCTGCCATTTCAAGCCAAAACAGCTGGTTACAATTGTGTTCCCTAGAGTATGGCTCATCACAATTAAAACAAAGTCCCTTTGCTCGTCTTTCGGTCATCTCCTCCCTCGACAAACGCTTAAAGCTAGGCTACTTCCTATACTGGATTTCGATGTCGGAGAACCTCCCAGAGGTTTGTTGTGTCGATTGTTGACAGTCATAGGGTTGGCCCGAGAGCTTTTTGGCTGCTGCCCAAGTTTAAGCGTTGCTTATGGCTACTGCCCAGGTAGAAGTACGCCGAGCTCCCCCTCCGTAGTCTATCAACTGCTTCCTTTCAAAAGCCCTTGCCATGTTCATGGCTGTCTCTAGGGTGTTCGGCCCTTGCCGCTCCACTTCTATCTGTATCCTGTCAACTAATGTAGTTATAAAGAGGCCCACCTGTTGTTCGGGTCCGAGACCAATGGTGCGTGCTAATAAGGTTTGAAATTGACACTGGTACTCTTCAACAGTACTCGTCTGTTTGAGATTGGCTAATTCTCCTAACGGGCTAGTGCTTAAGGGGGGACCAAATCTTGTGTTACATTGTGATTTGAAGTCCTCCCACGACATTCCTGGTATCTTCTGTTCCACCTGGTAATACCAGAGTTGGGCCTCCCCTGTTAAGTGAAATGTAGCCAAGCCTACTCGGTCCTCTTCTGCTGTCCATTGGCTCTGGAAAAGCTGATTGCAGCGATGCAACCAAACTAGAGGGTCCTCTGAACCATTGTAGGTGGGATTCCAACTTCGAGTAATACGACACCATCCGAGCCTTAGGATGCCCTTCGTTCGGCCTCTCCCCTTGGCTAGCCAAAGCATGGCTGCTGCTCGCCCCATCTCAATGCCCCCCACGATTCAGTTCCTTTCCTAGCTCCCAAAACTGGCGATTCATCTCTTTGAATTGGGCAGCTGAGTTCCTCTGCTAGAGCTCCTGCATCTGTTGGAAACGCTGCTTGTTAGGATCGTCGGGAAGGATTATACCAGAGGAAGAACAGGGGGCTAAAGAGGGAATTAGTTAGCAGCTGAGGTGGCTAGTTTGTTAGGTTGTAATAACAGAATGTACGGGTGGTTAGCATAAGTAGGGGG
>JAOSBM010000005.1:20608287-20618429 GCA_027568955.1 Erythroxylum tenue | reverse complement strand
TATGGATATGAGTTGAGTCATAAAAAATAGATATGGATATGGGTAGAGTAATACCCGAACCGAACCCTACCCATTGCCATCTCTAGGACCATGGTAGATAATTATTGCCATTCAGTCTATAACTGACTATGCTGGTTTGGAAGTTATCAACATTATTTTGGAGAGAGGACGGGTTCGATGCTCGCGGAGCCACACCAAACGAGCTAGCGATAGAGATCTACTCTGACTTGACCTACATGGCTCTGATCGACCCAATTGAAATCATTCCCGAGTGTTTTGCTATGGCTTTGATACCATGAACAAAGTGGGGAATAGTCACTTGAATAGAAAGTATACAACCATATATAGGCTATTTATAAGTAGAAGTTTAAATCTGGAAAGTTATCCAGATCTATCTAATCTCTTAAATTAAGGGATTTCAAACTTATTCTGTATTAACTATATACAACCTATCTATATCTCAATATAATCTAGTTACAGTTGTATAATATCCTGAAAGGAATATTAATCATAATATCCCACCGACTTTAGGGTATTGGTATGAGTTAAGACACAATTATGTCTTAGACTATAATGTACTTTAAAATTTCTATCTATCATACAGTCTCCATCCAAACCATTTATATGATCGTGTCTTCATTTTTAAGTGGTAAATGAAGGATACAAGTTGGCACACATGCTTAGCTATTCCTAACTAATAATTGTATTTTATTTTTATTGCCACTTGAAATCTTCTTCAATTCTTAATAAAGCTCATCTCGAGGTAATACTTTCACAGTTATTAAAATAAGCACATAAAATGAGTAAAAATAAGGTAATTTAAGCATGCAAATTAAGTAAAAGACTAATGAAATATGTGTGTGTGTGTGCGTGTGTGTGTGCGTGTGTGTAATTTAAGCATAAAAATAATGTAAAAGACTAAAGAAATATATATATCTATATGATATATACATCGATCATGCTTATGCTTTTTAACGAAAAGCTTACCTTTAATAAAACTATTTTCATAAGAACTGCACTTAATCATACTAAGCTTTAAGAGTCTATTTTAAATTATCAGAATTTTTAGAGAGTTTATATACATTGTTAGGTAGATCATGAATTATTAAGTTTTTGTATCATTATTCTTTATGTACGCATTTAAAGGAATGATTATAAAATTTTGACTAAATAAGGTCTTAACTATGGTTTTAATGATAACAAAATATATTGCTATTAATGAATTTACTTTTAGTGATATTAATAGCTCTATTATTATGGAATCAAGTAATAAATGAATTATGAAGTTTAATAGAAAGGTAAAGTGAGAAAATATGCCATTTGAATAAAAAGAAGAAGAAAATGAGAAAAATGGAGCGCATATGTGATTCAAGAGAAGAATTAAGAATAAAAAGGAATCAAGTAAATCACTATAATCATTCTTGTAACCTTATCTTAGTTGTCTAATTAAAGACTCAATAATCGTATGATCATTTTGTACATAGGGTATAGTATATATATTTAGTCATAATCAAGAGGAAATTTAGTAAGTTTTAAAGAAAACTCTCTTGAGATATTAAAATAATTTTAGGAAACTTTTGAATGGTTTTGGATGAATTTTTTTGTTAAAAGAATGTATTTTGATCTTTGAAAAACTTATGAAGTTTTGGAAAACTTATTTAAGAAAGTTTAGTCGACTAGTATGGTTAATTATGTGACTAATTTTAGGTGGAAGTATAGCCATCTAATATCTTTTGATAATATATATTGTAAGTTTGTGAAAATATTGGTTAACTAATATGCAAAATAGTTGAACAATGCATTACTATTAGCTGTTATAATAGCTAGTTTTTATCTCTAAGTACTATTTTACGTTACTTTTATTATAAGGAGACCACATACGAGTTGTGGAAGTAACCTTGGGTGTACTAGAAAGTTACTAAGAGCATTAAGAGGTTCGAGAGTGTATGCGTACATTACGTTATATATAGTGAGTCTTGTTGATCAATATAAGCAAGAGAAGGAATTTTTAAGTAGTATAATTATTAAAATTGGGAAAATTATAAGGGATGCATTTTTAAATGGTTCCTCTTAACCTTGAACAAGATTTGTAAAAAGTTACTCTTCATTCTTGAAAAAGAAAGATGATTGCAAGAGTTTCTTTTTGCCTGTAGCAAAGAAAATGTTGTATGGATGGTAACTCTTCACTTATTAAAGGAAGAAGATAGCGAATTGGGAAGTGGAGCTTGGGAAGTGGATGTAGGCTAAGGGGAGTTTGACAAAACCATTATAAATAAACTTTGTCTCTCTTTCACTACTCTCTTTTATTTATTATTTTAATTGGTTTGTGATTATATGTGATTTTTTTCGTAACCATATATTAATTTAGATATAGGAAAAAAAGTGAATACACATAATTCACTCTTCTATTACCTTCCATTTAAGATCAACAATTTTTTATAGTACTCTCACTTAAATAGAGCCCCTCTTCCTGATTTTATGTAATAAAACTAGAGAATGTGATTCCTATCTAAGTTATAAATTTTTCTATTATTAATGTATTACATAAAATTGGGGCAAGTGCTCCTTTCGTTAACAATAAATTAGTAAGTAGAAGTCAATCCCTCGAAGAAATGATATGGATGAGAAAACCTAAACTACTAACTAGTCTAAACTAAATAAATAAAAAAAGTTATGATGTTAGATTTTGATTGAAGAAAGATAAAATAAACACAAAAGTAAATATGTAACCAAAAGAATCAATAACAAGGTAAATTAATAAAAGATAATTCAACTATTAATGCTTAAACTAGTACCTTCCCTAATATTACTTTTGACTTATGAATTAATTAATATAGAATAGATATATTTATCTAGACTGATAGGATCTTTTAGACACTAAAATTGCATTCTTTTAAGCTACAAGCATCTCATCTTTAATTAGTTAACCCATATCTGTATCAAGTTAACACACTTTTGAATGTACTAAGATATGTGAAATCTCATAAAAGTTTCCACATTAACACTAGAAAGATCAGAAACAATCTCTCCTAAGCACCCTATTTAATCTTTATTAGCTAATTCTTGGTTCATTCACATGTAAGCTCTCTAGAGGCAGATAGCTCCATCCACCACCAGTACTATCACTCACTATTGTATTACTATAGCATTATTCTTCTTTTTACAGTTTCATTAAGTTATCCATATATATATATATATATGAGGTTTCACTTAGGAACGCCTCTCTCAAAGAAATGCAAAGGTCACCTGTCTTACTTCTGGCTTCATCCACCATCTTTTACTTGGAGCTAGGCTATTAGGAAAATGGCTACTTTGATCGTTAATCTTCCATTTTATGTCCACTTTACTCTATCCTTTCTCTTTATTTTCCTTTAGCTATATCTAATTTTGGATTTGCAAACTTACTACTATCCAATCCACTATTTCAACCTCAGATCTTCTTCTCACTTCTTCAAATTTCTTTTTTTTTTTACCTTAGTGACATACAAGCTTCACATATTCTAAAGTAATGCTCCTTAGTGTACAAAGACACTTCAGTCCCTTATCTTTTTGCTTTTGCCACCTAAAGTTCTTGTTGCTATTTTTGGTAATTACCTTACAAGCTTTTCTCTTTATAAAATTGTTTAGTGCCTACTTTATTATGACTTCCTTTAATAAAGGTTTGACTCCTACCCTATCCAAACTAATTTCCATCTTTGCCCTCATCTTCCTTTACCACTACCCCCATTTACTGTAGAAACTTGCCTTCCAGCCCTGTTGTTAAGGCACCTTTTGCCCTTGACAACTAAAGTTTTGAGTATACTTGCCAATTATACTAGAAAGCTACTATTAATGGATGAGAACATGGCCTAAAGATAGATAATTTGGTTTATAAAAGTATGCATCAGTATGAAAATATCTAAGAATCTACCCGACTACATCCCTATTATAAGGTTAAGATAAAACAATGTATTATATGAGGAATCTATTATGATTACATACAATTCGACACCATCACTTAAGATGTAAGGTAAGCAATGGAGACCTATTGCAAAAATGTTCAAAAGGGGAGATTATAATAAGTCGTTGGGGTAGGGGAGGAAAATTTGGAGAAATTGAAAGAATATAAGTAACCAAATAGCATAGATTTGCCTAATGGTGACCTATTAATAAGGAATGCATAATTTAGAGGAGGAAAAGCATATTCGTGGAAAAGAGTTGATCCAGGTTTTGAATTGTGCTAATGGTAGAAAGTAAGGAGAATTAGTATGTTTAAGGGGCAATAGAGAACGTGTATTATAAGCAACCTATTATCCCTCATATTATAAAGGATACAAAGCCAACTATCAAAACTTCATTGGATTTAAAAGATTATGGTTTCTAAACTGTTATAAGGAAGAAGTTACAAAGGGGCACTCAAAGCAGGAGCTCCAAAGGTAAGTCCATCTCAAAATGACTTCGTTAGTTTGAAATGTTTGAGGATTAAATTGCCTTAAAAGGCTACAAGCTTTAAAGGATTTTGTCAATTTGTAACATCCTTAGTTCATAAGACTTTTTGAAATGAAGATTAGATAAGCTAATTTGAATAAATTAAAGATTTTAGGTCCAATTGGAATTTTCTTTCAAATTTCCGACACCATTATTTTGGGAGAATTGTGAATGTTGATAACAATAATTTTGTAAAAGTGGAAGAATTGTGGTCTTATGATTAAGCTATGCATGTATTAGTTCAGTTTTCACTTTAAAATGCAAGTTGTATATTTCTATTATTTATGGCTATAACCTTAATTTTCGAAGGGGACTACTTTGGGAGGGTCTACTACAAAATAAGGTTAGTAGCAATTCTCTTTAGATTGTTTGTAACTTTAAAGATTGTGTGGAAGGGTTAGGTTTGTAGGACCTGAGATATAAAGGGAAAATATTTACTTGGAGAAACAAATAGGAAGGAAGGAGTTTTATTTGAAAAAAATCAAATAGAGCTCTAGTTAATCTTGCATAGCTCACTAATTTTCTTGAGAGAAAAGAAAAATTTATGGAGCCATTGTTTTTAGGTCATACACATATCTGGAATAGTAATTTGTTCCAAAAGGTAAGCAAAAAGTTCCCCTTTAGATTTAACAACTTCCTTGCTTTTAATGATGGATTTCACGAGGCAATATCGAAAGGGATGTCATCTAGGATATATAGCTCTAAACAATTTGTATGTATGTAAAAATTTAAAGGTATCAAGAAGGATTTGAAGAAGTTAAATGCTACAAGGGCCCCTAACACTATGGACGTAGTCAAGAGTGCAAAGGATAAACTTGAAATAATTCAACATAGTTCGTTTATAAATCCATCTAGTAAGGAGCTGCTAATTAAAGAGAAGATGACCCTTAAAATCTATTTAAGTAAATTGGATGATCATGCTACTCTACTCAAGCAAAGGGATAAGAATAATTAGCTAAAGAAGGGAGAGAGGTTTATAAAATTCTTCTTTAACTCTATCTTGGCTAAGAGGAACTTTAAAAACATGTGCTCTATTGTCTTTTAAAATTGTGATTTCATCACTAGCCAAAAGGGGTTGCTAACTGAGGTAGTGTCATTTTTTAAGAACTTTACAGGTTATCATTCTCCTAGCTCTTGTTCAGTTTCTAAATGCCTTTGTTGACAAACAAATAAGGAAAGACGGAGGTCTTCTACCCTCTAAACAAGTTGGTGATGTAGAAATTGAGCAAATAGTCTTCTAGATGAATGGTCAAAAGGCTCCTAGACTTGATGGTTTAAATGGATTCTTCTTTTATAAAGCTTGGCTAATGGTGGGTTCTATAGTGAAACAAGCTGTCAAGGATTTTTTTAATAGTGTAACCCTACATAAGGAAATTAAAAAAACATTTATATGTCTTGCTCATAAGATTCCTAATCTTTCATCGTTTAGGGACTAAAGGCCAATTTCTTATAGAAACTTTTTGTTTAAAATCATTTTCACGATATTGGAAAATAGACTAAAAGTGGTGCTTCAGTTTATCATAAGCAATAACCAAGGAGCTTTTCTCGAAAAGAGATTAGTTAGTGATAATATACTCATTACTTAAGAACTCTTGAAGGGATACACTAGAAAGAAATCATTCCAAAATTTTGTTATTAAGGTTGACTTCAACAAAGCATTTAATTGTATAAGCTAGGAATTCTTATCTAACTTACTTCAGGTTCTCGTATTTCCTTATACTTTTAGGAAATAGGTGATGGCTTGCTCCTCCCCTTCTGGATCTTATAGTGTATTGATCAATAAAGTTTCCTTAAAGTTGTTTAAGGGATAAAAGGGTATTAAACAAGGAGACCCCCAATTTCTTTATCCGTTCATCCTCTCTATGGAGGCATTGACTCTACTATTGAAGCATAATATCTTAAAGAGTGCCATCTTTAAGTATCATAGCAAGTGTAAAAGATTTAGTAAGTTTACTTTAAAGCTGATGCTAAATCAATTCAGGTCTTAATTAAGTCTCTAATTTATTTTTGAGTGCTTTCTGGATTAGAGAATGACTATAACAAAAGTTATCTTACCATAGTGTTGTTCCATATGTAAATAAACTAAAAGCGTTGACTGTCAATTCTATTAAAGGCCCTCCTTTAATGTACTTAAACTACCTTTATTTATAAGAAGGTTATAATTTGAGTATTTACCTCTAATGGAGAAAATTCCAAAGAAATTAGGTGTTTGGTACAATAAAGAGCTTTTTTTGGGTGCTAAACTACAATTGATCAAAGCTATAATCAATTTCATGTATATTTACTAGAGTACACATATGTTCTTATCTAAGGTCTTAATCAAGACTATTAAAGGAATGATAAGGAAATTTTGTGGGGTAAAATTGTAAATGCTACACTGAGGTCAAATGGCAAGAAGTGTGTAAATTGTTTGGTGAAGAGGGTCTTGATATCACTCCTATAAACCAATAAGATTTTGATGGCTAAGAGGCTTTTCTGAGTATTAGTGGATAAAGAATCATTATGGATGCATAGATACATAGCTATATACTCAAGGGGGAAATTATTTGGGCAGTTAAAAATAAATCTTCTCACTCTTGGTTTATCACCTAACTACTTAAGCTAAGGGCCTCTATTGAACCTATTATAAGTTGTAGGATTTAGGATGGTGCATTAATGCACAAGTAGAAACTGTCCAATTCATAGATCATTTTCTAACTCGAGCAAAGGTTAGGATGTGGATTGTGGGTGGATGATGACACAATTATCCAAGGGAATTAAGCCAATTGGTTCCTAATTGTACTCTTAATAATGAGTGGGATGATTGTTATATTTGGAACAATCAACAAAGGGATTTTCTCAAAGAAAGCTTATAGGGAATGGCTTATACCAAGAGGCTCGATAATGGATTGGCCCGAAATCATTAGGGATAGAAGTCTCTCACCAAAAATTTCATTCCTTATGTGGCTGGAAGCTACAAACAAAATTAGCATGATGGATAGAATCCACTTCCCTCAAGAACTCATGTGGACTATGTAAATTAGGAGCTAAAAAATTATCACATTTATTCTTTCAATGCAATTACTCTAATGCCATTTAGAAGCAAGTTAAAGGACTTTTGAATTTGAGTTTAAATATAAAAAGCTACCCAGACATTATTCGATGGTTGAAAAAAAATTACTACATGGTCTCTAGAGTAGATATGGTTGCTTATGTAATATCCCTTGGAATCTGCCTACAATCAATATGGAAAGAACAGAATGCTAGGATATATGAATGGCAAGAGAGGCAACCAAAAATTACACTGAAGTAGATCCTTACTTAGATAAGAGACCTTTGTGCATAATTTAAGGTATTAAGTGGGCATATGCTACATGTTTGGAGAATTGAATAATTTCACAATCAATTCTAAAGCAGAGTAGTATATGTCTAATGTGGCTAATAGCAATTACTTCTAGGGTAGGAAATCTCAATTGAAAAAAAAAGCTATCTATTATAGAAATGTCACATTTAGAAGGCAGATATGAGGTAGTGAATTACAAGTTACTTGGAGCATAAAGGGGAGCTATTCGACTCAAATCGAGATTGGTTGACAAGATGATTCAAAATTAGTTTAGTTGTATTGCATGTGACCTTAGAATTATAAGATGAGTTATTAATCTTGACATTCTTATCCTAACCTAATTAGTGTCTTTGATAGTTTCCTCTTGTATCTCACAATCAATAGTTGAATGCACTATTTCTTTGATTTAAAGTTCGACTAGTTTTTATCATCCCCAAGTTCTTGATTTAAGCTCAATAGCTTAGTGTATTCTTGTTAGACGAACTTCCTACTTATGAATATCTAGATTTTAAGGAATAAGGGTTTTGAGGGTTTTCAATGATAAGAGATTACTATTTCTATTTCTTCCAACTTTCTATCTTCGTTAAGCTTCACTAGGTTTATTCTTAAGCATATTCTTGCATAACTCTATCTCTTTAGTGCTACAATATGCTAATCTAGGCATATCAAGGTACCTAGTGAGTTTTCCACAATACAAACACAAATTTAAAGTGGATCAATGCTCCAAAAGATAAATTATAAAAGCTTATATTAGAATTCTTCTCATCATCTATTTCACTAACATCATTCCAGGTATCCCAATTGGTTCCAAAAATAATGTCGTTTTAGTTGCACTTTTCAAAATATGGTTTTAATTTTGACTTTCTTAATGACAAAATATTATCTCTTTGAGAAGTTAAATAAAAAAGAAATCGTTTTGTAAAGAAAGTTTTAACCTTGTAAATCAACCATCAAGTCGAGTTCTACTCAAAGTCTGAACAATTTAAACCTAATCTATTAATTTCAGGTTAAGTCAGATAAGGATGAAAGTTACCTTTAATTCTAGATTTCTACTTCAGTTATATGATAAAGTTTACCTTATATACGCTACCTCAAGTTCTTTCATCAAATTTGGTTCACAATTTAACTTGAACATAAACATATCTTCCTCATTCATGCATGTGTTGTTCTATCCAATCTTGCCCTAATTAGAGAAAGCCCAAGTTTGGGTTAAAGGGAAGACAAATCTCTCATCAATAAACCGTCTTACCATTGTTGTTGTGAGGGAAAATTTTTACTTTTGAAAAGCTGATTTATCACCTATTAATTAACTCCGTGTGAGTTTAGAATTAGAGTAGGAGGAAGAGGTAACAGAGGATGAAGGATTGGCAAAGACCATCTGCAAATAGCGACTTGGCTTTGGTACCAGAACAAGGTTTGAGAGTCAAAGAGTTGGAGGAGCCAGATGAAATTAAAGGAGGTTGGCAATGAAGATGCTGGCAGGGGAAGCAAAGAAAGGAGAAATAAGTTTGATGGAGATGATTCCAGCTCGTAACGACCAAAAGGAGAAGCCTTTGGCGGTGAGAGTTGAGGAAAGCGTCACTTCTTAGGAGTTTACTTGATTGTGGCAATGTACCTGGCAAATAACTAAGGCAAGAGACTTGAAAAAGCTTGAAGGGGTTCAAGAACACCTAGTTCTATCGAATTTGACCAGACCTAATCTGATATTATAACTAGGCAATCATATTTCCTCACGATTCAAAGGTAATGAGTATATTAATAGAATAAGAAATTTACCTGGAAAAGTCCCTTGGGCAAGTCCAACTGATCTTTTAACATCTACTGTTAAGTCAAAATGACTTTACGTTTAAATAATTTTGATGATGAATAAAAGCAGACGAAGCGAAGTAAAGAACAAAAGTAGACGAAGCGAAGAAAAGTAGACAAAGCGAAGTAAAGCAAAAAATCAGACGAAGCGAAGTAAAGAAGAAAAGCAGACGAAGCGAAGTAAAGAAGAAAAGCAGACAATGCAAAGTAAAGAAGAAAAGTAGACAATGTTAAGCAAAAAGCAGACGATGCGATGGTAAGCAAAAATCAGACAAAGCTAAGAAGAACAAAAGTAGACGGAAGCAACAGTCTGAAGACAGTTACAGAACGTAAACTGAATAATCGTTTCTTTAAAGAATCAAGAAGCAGTTGCAGACGGAGACTATATATACGAGTCGAAGTGCAACACTGCAAACGAACTGAAAAATTCAAGAGCAAAAGCTTATCAATATCTGTGATATTATTGTGCAAAAAATCGAGAGCTATTTTACTGTTACAAGCTCAACATACTTTTTATAAGTATCTGTGTACAGATAGCCTGAAGAGG
>JAOSBM010000005.1:20585076-20608187 GCA_027568955.1 Erythroxylum tenue | reverse complement strand
GCTGAGGTTGAACGTCGTTGTTTTGATCCATGGCCTGTGCGATTCTGGCTGCGAGATACCTGCAAAACAGACAACGGTGGGCCGGGAATTGTTTCCTGGGAGGCCCCTCCGACACTCAAGTCAATATTTGTGAGAGATTTCGGGTGAACAACTAGGGTTACTGTCCATACCTGAATCATGGTGGAATAGTACCTTATATATGTTGTGGATGCTAGGTTTACGTAGATTCTTATGTTTGCATGGGAGTCTAACTCTTGACGGGCCGTACGGGCCATGGACGTCCGAAGATGAGCCTGAGCCTAACACAGCCGACCCAACCAAGTTGTGAAGAAGAAGAAAATCAAAATCTTCTGTACAAAAGCAAAAAAAAAATTCTGTACAGAGGGAAAAAATCTTCTTTACAGTAACAGAGGTAAGAAAATCTTCCGTACAGTAACAAGGTTCGAAAAAGAACATGCCGGAGTGACCAAAATTTCTGTACGAATCAATTGGACAGATGCCAAAATCTTCCCAAATCTTTTGTACATAAACAAAAATCAATTGAATAGACAGCAAAATCTTCCAAATTCTTTTGTACATGAATAAGAATTAGTTGAACAGACAGCAAAAGATCCTTCATTCAACCAAATTTTGCCGGTCTTGAAAATTTTTTAACTTATAAATATTTTCCACATTATAATACGAGTTTGTCAAAGGATCCTAAATAAGTATATTATTAATCATTGTAAGATTAAAGGTGAGTTAGTTTTACTGCAGCTTAAAATTTTGTACACTTCGTTATTACTTTATGTCTATTATTGCCAAATCATTCAATTTTGGGATAGAAATGTTGGAAGATGGGATACGAAAATGCTAAAAGATGACATTAAGGATGAAGACATATGGAATGTTTTTTTTCTCTCTTGAAATTACAGAAATGAATTGTATTATGTAGAATAAAATAAACATGAACATCGTTATTGAAAGAAACTAAAGATTATTATGTCATAAAAAAGTGAAATCTCCACTATAAGAGACAAAATTATATTTAACAAAAGACGGTGAAGGTGAGTAATATCTTTTAATCAATAAATAAAATTAAGACTTGATAAGCAAGGATTCCCACACTTGATAAATAAAAAAATTGAATAAGATCATATTTTTCAAATCAATCTAAGCAAGCACAAGATCAATGAAGTTCTCTTAAAGTTGTTTAAGGGATGAAAAATTATTAAACAAGGAGAACCCTAATTTCTTTATCCATTCATCCTCTCTATAGAGGCATTGAAGTTATCTTAAATAGTGCCATCTTTAGGTGTCATAGCAACTGTAAAAGATTAAGCTAGTAAGTTTACTCTAAAGCTGAAGCTAAATCAGTTCAAGTCTTAATTAAGTCTCTAATTCATTTTTGGGTACTTTCTACATTAGACATTAACTATAACAAAAGTTATCTTACCATAGTGTTGTGCCATATGCAAATAAACTGAAAGCATTGACTGTCGTTTCTATTCAAGGCCCTCCTTTAATGTACATAAACTACCTTTGGTTACAAGAAGGTTATAATTCGAGTATTTACCTTTAATAGAAAAAAATTCAAAAGCAATTAGGTGTTTGGTATAATAAAGAGCTCTTTTATGGTGCTAAACTACAATTGATCAAAGCTATAATCAATTTCATGTATATCTACTAGAGTGCACGTATGTTCTTATTTAAGGTCTTAATCAAGACTATTAAAGGAATGATAAGGAAATTTTGTGGGTAAAATTGTAAATGCTACACTCAGGTCAAATGATTAGAAGTATGTAAACTGTTTAGCAAAGAGGGTCTTGATATCACTCCTATAAACCAATAAGGTTTTGATGGCTAAGAGGCTTTTATGAGTATTAGTGGATAAAGAATCATTATGGATGCATGGATACATAGCATACTCAAGGGGAAAGTATTTAGGCAGTTAAAAATAAATCTTCTCACTCTTCGTTTATCAGCCAACTACTTAAGCTAAGGGCCTCTATTGAACCTATTATAAGTTGTAGGATTCAGGATGGCTCCTCAGTTTTTCTTTGGTAGATAATTAGATAAGTAATAGTGCATTAATTCACAAGTGGAAACTGTCCGATTCATAGATCATTTTCCAACTAGAGCAAAGGTTAGTATGCAGATTATGGATGGGCGATGACACAATTATCCAAGGGAATCAAGCCAATTGGTTCCTAATTATACTTTTAATAATGAGTGGGATGATTGTTATATTTAGAACAATCAACAAAGGGATTTTCTCAAAGAAAGCTTATAGGGAATGGCTTAGACCAAGAGGCTCGATAATGGATTGGCCCGAAATCATTAGGGATAGAAGTCTCTCACCAAAAATTTCATTCCTTATGTGGCTGGAAGCTACAAACAAAATTAGCATGATGGATAGAATCCACTTCCCTCAAGAACTCATGTGGACTATGTAAATTAGGAGCTAAAAAATTATCACATTTATTCTTTCAATGCAACTACTCTAATGCCATTTAGAAGCAAGTTAAAGGACTTTTGAATTTGAGTTTAAATATAAAAAGCTACCCAAACATTATTCGATGGTTGAAAGAAAATTGCTACATGGTCTCTAGAGTGGATATGGTTGCCTATGTAATATCCCTTGGAATCTGCCTACAATCAATATGGAAAGAACAAAATGCTAAGATATATGAATGACAAGAGAGGCAACCACAAATTACACTGAAGTAGATCCTTGCTCAGATAAGAGACCTTTGTGCATAATTTAAGGTATTAAGTGGGCATATGCTTCATGTTTGGAGAATTGAATAATTTCACAATCAATTCTAAAGCAGAGTAGTATATGTCTAATGTGGCTAATAGCAATTACTTCTAGGGTAGCAAATCTCAATTGAAAAAAAAAAGCTATCTATTATAGAAATGTCACATTTAAAAGGCAGATAATGGGGTAGTGAATTACAGGTTACCTGGAGCATAAAGGGGAGCTATTCGACTCAAATTGAGATTGGTTAACTATATGATTCAAATTTAGTTTAGCTGTATACCTTAGAATTATAAGATGAGTTATTAATCTTGACATTCTTATCCCAACCTAATTAGTGTCTTTGATAGTTTTCTCTTGTATTTCACAATCAATAGTTGAATAAACTATTACTTTGATTCAGAGTTCGACTAGTTTTTATCATCCCAAAGTTATTGATTTAAGCTCAATAGCTTAGTGTATTCTTGTTAGACAAACTTCCTACCTATGAATATCTATATTTAAAGGAATAAGGGTTTTGAGCGTTTCCAATGATAAGAGATTATTATTTCTATTTCTTCCAACTTTCTATCTTCATTAAGCTTCACTAGGTTTATTCTTAAACATATTCTTGCATAACTCTATCTCTTCTGTGCTACAATATGCTAATCTAGGCATATTAAGGTACCTAGTGAGTTTTCCACAATACAAACATAAATTTAAAGTGGATCAATGCTCAAAAAGATAAATTATAAAAGTTAGCTCATATTAGGATTCTTCTCATCACCTGTTTCACCAACATCATTCCAGGTATCCCAATTGGTTCCAAAATAATGTCGTTTTAGTTTCACTTTTCAAAATATGGTTTTAATTTTGACTTTCTTAAAGGCAAAGTATTCTCTTTGAGAAGTTAAATAAAAAAGACATCATTCTGTAAAGAAAGTTTTAACCTTGTAAATCAACCATCAAGTCGAATTCTACTCAAAGTCTGACCAATTTAAACCTAATCTATTAATTTCATGTTAAGTCAGATAAGGACAAAAGTGACCTTTAATTCTAGATTTTTACTTCTGTGATATGATAAAATTCACCTTATATATGCTACCTAAAGCACTTTCATCAAATTTAGTTCACAATTTAATTTGAATATAAACATATCTTCCTCATTCATGTACGTGTTGTTCAATCTAATCTTGCCCTAATTAGAGAAGCCCAAGTTTGGCTTAAAGGGAAGACAAATCTCTTATCAATAAACCTGTTGTTCAATCTAATCTTGCCCTAATTAGAGAAGCCCAAGTTTGGCTTAAAGGGAAGACAAATCTCTTATCAATAAACCGCCTTACCATTGTTGTTGCGAGGGAAAAAATTTTACTTTTGAAAAGCTGATTTATCACTTATTAATTAACTCCATGTGAGTTTAGAATTAGAGTAGGAGGAAGAGGCAACAGAGGACGAAGCATCGGAAAAGACCATCTGCAAATAGCCACTTGGCTTTGGTACCAGAACAAGGTTTGAGAGTCAAAGAGCTGGAGGAGCTAGATGAAATTAAGGGAGGTTGGCAGTGAAGACGCTGGCAGGGGAAGCAAAGAAAGGAGACATAAGTATGATGGAGATGAGACCAGTCCGCCACGACCAAAAGGAGAAGCCTTTGGCGGTGAGAGTTGAGGAAAACGTAGCTTCTTAGGAGTTTACTTGATTGTGGCAATGTACCTGGCAAATAACTAAGGCAAGAGGCTTGAAAAAGCTAGAAGGGGGTTCAAGGACACCTTGTTCTATCAAATTTGACCAGATCTAATCTTATATTATAACTAGGCATTCATATTTCCTCACGATTCAAAGGTAATGAGTATATTAATATAATAACAAATATTAATAAAATAACAAATTTACGTGGAAAAGTCCCTTGGGCAAGTCCAAGTGATGTTTTAACATCTACTACTGTTCTGTTTGTACATTTAATTATTATCTTTCTTTGCAAAAAGGTAGAAAACAACTAATACTGCAAGTATCAATGTTGTTAACTTTGCTTTGAACTTCAAAGTAAAAAGTAGCATATGAAAAGAAAGCAACAGAAAAAATATTCAATCAATTTATCGAAAGCATGCCTAAATTAACCATTTCAGGAAGTCATGAAACAGTACAAAACTTGTCAAATCTGCCAATTCAGTTGTTGCCCGAATAATTCAGACGGCCAGACATAAGAGTTTCGTGATTTCGACTAGATTCTCACTTCTATGCCTTCCTTCACCAAGTGCTCTTTAACAGATCGCAGAGGAACCTGCATACCATAAAATTGAGGAATTTCAAGATACGGGAAACAATGAAATGTCAATATATACGTGTCATAGTACATAAAGCTAGACTTCATTTTCCATGAATGCAATCATCAGAACTTTCATGCTAGTAACAAGGGTCCAGTACAGGTTTTCAAAGTGAACCAAATTTGTGGCTTATCAGGTGGCATATAGCCTACCACTTAAGAAAACTAAATGACAGGTTTTGCATAACGCTAAAATCATAACAAATGTCAATACGACACAGTCATACCTCCTTTCTGTGGAAGATCCCAGCAGCGAGGGCGGCTGATGCATTTGTTTTTGTGAAAACTTCTGAAAAGTGTTCAACAGAGCCTGCACCACTGCTTGCAATCACCGGTATGCTAACAGCATCAGAAATCAACTTTATTAGATCTACATCAAATCCTTTACCTTGACCTGAAAAACCATAACAACGTCCGTGAAATATGCAAACACCTCCAGTTTCAGTAAAAGAAGATTAATTTATAGACATATCACAAAAAAATAGTGGTCCTGTAGTTCTATATTGAAGATATCATTAATCTAGTCCAAGCCTAAGAAAAATTCTATTCATCAATAGTGGCCAAGAAAAGGCCATCAATGCAAATAGGAACTGAGATATCACCAAAGATTTGTGGATCATCGTACAAGATGAGTATCTCAAAGCAAACATTAAACAATGGATAAGATGTTAGGATTGTCTGTTGCAGATGCTGAAATCATCCAACCTAACCATTTTTGTAAAATAAACGTTTCACACTTCTGTTTCTTAAAAACTTCAAATATAAACACAGTAACTTACGACAGGAGAGAAATAATCCTTACCATCGCAATCAATGCAGTTCAACAGTATTTCTCCAGCTCCAAGCTCTTCAACTGCTTTTGCGAGTTCATAAGCTCCAATTGGCCTACCTTCTCTTCCCCCATTAACCTTTAAGGAGGTAAACATTGAGCTGTATCAGGAATTTAATTGTACAGAATACTGAGCCACATCGAAGCAATAGATGAGATTCCCATTAAGGTAAAGTGCTAGTGATCATGGCAAAATGAATTTGATTCACATGTCATTGCAAAACTAGACTATGTTGTTCCTCTGCTTGTCCTATCCGAATAATGAATCCAGATATATAGGGATGACAATAGGCTGGGCCAACCTGCCCGACGGCCCAGCCCAAGCCCTATCGGGCTGAAAGCAACCCGGCCCAAATTTTATTTTTTAAAAGAAAGTGCAAAATGACGTAGATTTGCTGTATGAGACCCGGGCTCAGCCGTTCAACCTTTTTCCATCCTTACAGATATATATCTCTATTAATTGATAGGAAAACATTTTATATTCCTTTTCAAGCTGTCATATGAGTTCAACTTGTCAACAGAATTCTTCTTTCGTTTCTCGACGGTGAAGTAATACCACGCTCATGAGCTTCTTATCCTAGGTCAGAACAAGTTGATAGGATCCCCCTTTTTCTTTTCGCCCCCATATCGCCAAGCAGGAGGGACATGAGGACGTATAAAAGGAAAGAGGGGGATGAGATTTCCACCCAAAAGACGGGCTATTAGTTCAGAGGGGTCGGGTTTGGGCTTGGGCTCAGACTGCCAAGGCCCAAGCTCTATTGCCATCCCTACAGATATATATCTTTATTAATTGATAGGAAAACATTTTACATTCCTTTTCAAGCTATGACTTTCCAATTACGAAATGTTAAGTTGTTCATCTCAAAGAAGACTCCAATTGGATAATTTCTGAAATCTAGTTTCACGCTTAGTTATTTATTTGATTTTATGCATAGATATATATTCTGATACTATGTATATGCACTGTCTCTATATAGCTTTTAATTCTAATCTATTTAATTAGTTAGTCCTGGGTAGCAAGAAAAGCTAAACTTGAATCAATATAGGAAGCAAAAAATAGTTTCAGAGCTGACTGCACACAAAAGAAAAAAACAAGGCTTACCGTGCATTGATACCAGGCATACACTTCTCCATTTGGACCTGAAATCAACATAGGAGAAGACAACATTTCATTTCATTTAACCAGAAAACCGACGTAGTATAAGACATCTTTCCCTCTCTTTTAGTGCATGAAAAAGATAAATGAAGACTATAATTAGAAAGACTTAACTGCAGAGTGGAGGATGATTTTATGCTCAGCAAAGGTAGGAAATTATGATGAGAAACGATTGGAACACAGTATCTCAATCTCCAAACCTCAGCTAAGGGAAGTGGCGCTTTAGAATTTTCAAATTTAAGAGTAAGTACTTTTTTCAAAGCTACAATATCATTATTCACTTGAATAGGTCTCAATGGCACATTAAATCTTCTGTTTTTAATTGAAGATAGAATCAAAATATAAAATAGTTCAAGTTACAAACTGAGAAGCTGACAAAAAATATAAAATAGTTCAAGTTACAAACTGAGAAGCTGACAATGGTAAACATGTAGAAATTATCCTTACCCTGGTTAGTTACTCGAATAGCATTGAACTCCACATCATTGGGACTTCTGAGATAAACTCTGCGAGGGTCTATACTTACAACCACTGCCTAAAATAAATTGAGACAAGTCAACAGATAGAACCATCCCACACTGAAACCAACTTTAAATACAAATAAAAGGTACAAAGGCAAGACTATGGATGTCTTTATCAGAAGTTCATAAGGACATGTTATGTAGGAAAGAAGAGAAATCATTCAGGGCATTAGCATACATCATTCCAATTTGAAGATTTTTCCCTTTTATTGTTGGCTCTTCCAAATAATGTGGAAGTGAAGAGAAATATGGATTTTAAAGCATTTCAAACTGTATAAAATACAAACCTGGTTTCCATAAACTCTAGATATCAGTTCAATGCTGGTCTTTCCAGTCTTAACCTTCAAGAATAACGAAAAGCTATTACAAAGGATAGACTAGCAATAGAACATGAAAAGACAGCAAATCTGCTCCAATTAGCTACTGGCATTCATACTTTAGTTCCTAAATATTCTTCTGCAGCATAGACAGCATCACTTCCAATAGATACCTTATCTGCCCCAGACCTGAAATATTCTGAAGCTACTTCCAAACTAGAATAGTACCTAAATGAGAACCGAAAATAAGCAAGATTGATCAAAAACTAAAGAGTTTGAGAAAAACCCAATGTAATGACCAATATGCCAGCTAAACTGTAAAATAAGTGCAAGATTGGTCTATGGTATGATGGAAGAATCAAACCTTCCATTTGCATCCGTAAAATCTCTGATCCCACCTCCCACAGTCAATGGTACAAAAACATTTTCTGAAGTGTGTCTCAAAACCTGCACAGCCATAGCAATGATAAAAGATGAGATATATGATAAGCCATCTCAAGGAAACCAAAGGAAAATGGCCAAGACTAGTCATTTTTCATTGAATAACTGATTGTTAAATAAGTCACCTGCAACATGGGCAAATCACCTAAAGGAAAGTCCCGGAAACCAGTAATATTCAGGAAACTAACCTGAAATTCAACATCAATATGTTTCAAAACACAGAATCATTACTCTGAAGACAACATAACCACTCAATTTATTAGATCAAAAAAGTCTACCTCATCAGCTCCATCTTTATAGTACTGACCAGCAAGCTCCACCGGCTTGCCAAGGTTTCTAACCTGCAGAGGTTTGCACCCATGTAAAGCAATTGTTGATTTTACAAAATGATCCAAAACAAAAAAAAAATCAGAGACTGATTTGGTGAAGATGTTTTTGAATTTCATGATTAAAATTTTTATGCCAAGATATTAATCTATCATATAAAGGACATGCCACCATAAGAAATCAGCTCTTACATGACCAAGGGTATTTTAGTTCAATGATTTAGATAACCATTTTAAGATGTGAAAAGTAGTTTTTTGAATTTTATATTGGTATTCCTATGCATACAAATAAATGGGAGTCTCTGAAAAGAGAATGCTGTCAGTAAACAAGATGATTATCAAGAAGTATAAGTGAAATAAAATTTGAACGACATAAGTTAGATGCCCCTTTTACTTCAATCTTTCATAAATTTTCTAACTCTGTTTTAGAGATGCAATGCCTCTAGCTATAATCTAGCCTTAAGAGACATATTAATATGTACTATCATAAGAAGTTGGATTCTTTGACAAACCTCATTCTCTTGTGTATGTTCTCTCACATCATATTGGTCTCCTTTCGTTACTACAAGATCTCCTTTATCATTTGTTCTCACATCAAGACAAGCAATTACCTGGAAGGAAGCAGTATGCATGAGTACAATATACAATGCTTTAAAAGTTTGTTATATACAATGCTTTAAAAGTTTAACTCTAAAACCAGAGATCACTAGTTATACTAATGCACCGTTTATATCATAAAAATCCTGCACAAATTTGAAAAAAAAAAAGGTTCAAGGATGCATTACCCTCTTTGCGAGTTTGGATGCCTTCCCTTCAGGAGGCTTCTGTATTCAACCCAAGTTACCATTTCATTAGATAAGGAAACAAAGAAAAATAAAAGATGCATAAGTTTCAGGGTTAAAAAGGCTACCTTTACAAAGGATGTCTTAGGATGCAAAAACCTCCTGAGTACAGAGAGCCCAACATCTGTAAAGAAATAAAATGATTATCAGTAAATTGGTTAAAAGATTAGTAAATTACATAAACAATTTATGGAAATCAATGAGAATCGACAACCTCTTGCACATCTCTTTAAATGACTTGAAGATTACAAGTGCAAAATATTACAAGGAATTGTCAGTTTTTATTGCTAGTGGAGAAAGGCTGAAATTTAACATTTCAAAAGAGAAGAAACAACAGAGCAAGGTTGACAGTTCTTACCTCCACTCTTCTCCGGATGGAACTGAACTGCATAAACATTACCCTTTCTGACAGACGCTATAAACTTGTCGCCATAATTGCAGGTGGAAGAAACCCACTCTTGATTTTCATGTGACTTGAAAAGAACAAACATCAAACATAGTCATCATGATTCCACACATCAAAGATCACCTAATGATGCACATGTTACTTTTGATGGTTGATCAAGTAACAACTGTAGTTTTTTCATTATTGATTAATAAGTAATTGGTTGAACACTACTTGCAAAAGAAAACAGCTCTTATGTTCAAAAATAAAATGTTCCAGAAAATTCTTCCTCCCATTAGACCATCTGTATCTATATGCATTACGATCACAATTCATGGATATCTCAATTGAAAAAAGAATAATAAAAGGATTGAACCATTACTTGCTAATATCAAAGTCCAAAGATCTAGAATTATCCCGTGTTTGACCAGTCAACCGGACAACTAATCTGCATCTTTTTACGCTTCCCACATTTTTTTATGACTCACTGTTATGTCTTTATTTTGTACAAGACTTTCACAAGTAAGATGAAATTTCGGAAGATTGACCCTAATATCACCATAAAAAGGGACGAGGGAAAAGAAAACTTACAGGCATTGCACGGTAAGAGTGAACAAAATATACATGGCGATTGCCAATATCATCCAAAATTCCAGATTCACTATTAATGTGCAAAGCATTCCAACCAATATGGGGTACTCTAACACCATTTGATGAGTCAAAACGGCCCACTACACCAGGTATCAGACCAAGACCACTAACTGAAAAAACATATGGCACGAAAGTTCTATTGATATTCAACATTCAGAGAAAAAAAAAGAAAGCTATTTACATTGACATGTCCTTCATAAGGTAACAAAAACCAACCTGGACCATTCTCCTCGCTGGACTCAAAGAGCAGCTGAAGCCCGAGACAAATGCCTAAAAAGGGGCGATCATTCTCAATGTAAGTACACAATGCCTCTGTCATCCTGTGCAAAGTAAACAGTTTGAGAACTAAAACACCCGTAAAGAACAAATCTTTGGCCGAGGAATTCAACAATATAACCACAATTCATTCCTTTCGATAATAATTACTAAAAAAGCTTTTATGAGAAGCAAACCCTGTCTTGTTAAGTACATCCATGGCAGCTGCGAAAGCCCCGACACCGGGAAAAATCAGACGGCTCGCATTTAAAATATCCGTTGGCGATTGCACCTGATTGCAAATATAGAGGAATATGAATAATCCGTGTGACAAAAGGTAAGAGAAAACCAAAAACTTACGTCTTTAATGTGGAAACCCAGATATCGAATCGCATTTCTCACGCTACGCACATTGCCGGCGCCATAGTCAAGTAAAGTAACAACTACAAAATAAATTAATGAACAATCAATGAAGAGAAAGAGAACAAAAACTAAAGCTAAATTGAAAATGGTAAATGACAGAGTGAGAGGCAGGAACCGGAATCACTAGATTGGGAAGAGGCACGAACGGAGATGTTCTGCGGCAGTTTGTGTTGAAAAGAAAGGCTGCTCTTGAAGGTGTCTCGTGGTAGAAATGACGATAAAAAAGAAGCATCAGAAAATGGCATCGCTGGAGCAGCCATACCACTTGACTGTCTGTAAATCCCGACCTTAGACGACCTGTCTCTGTCTGTGGAAATGTAGGATGGAGAACGTTTAGAAAAAGCGTATTCAAGATCCGGCCTTTATAAATACCCCGCTGGTTAGCGGCGGGAATATCGTCGTATCAAGTATGGAGTCTTATTCCTAAGCAACCCTAGCAGATTTTCGACATAATAAAGCTAAGAAGGGTATGACAAGCGATATAAGTACGAAAGGAGACTCAACTATGAGCTCATCGACAGAAGCTTTCCCACGCTCCACCTCCAGATCCTAGTATTCAACGTGAATTTACTAACTTAGAGACGATTTACAGTAGACTCAATGAGATTTGTCGCTTACCTTGACTGAAAGAGCTCCTCTTTGCTTAGAGATCAAAGAAGCACAGAGAGAAAGTGAAAGATTTATACGGGGACGCGGTGTTAATCGAAGGAGTCGGTAAAGTTATCTTTGGCTTAGGTTTCTTTATCTGTCTCCGAGTAAACTCGTTTCTTTTTAGTGATTTTTAATTATTTTTTAAATATTTTCAGAGTCCTCGTTTGTTCATGTGGCGTCTACGCGGCGTCAGCATAACGAAGCCTATGTTGTTTCTGGTTCGATCTAGGTTTCTACCCACACTTAATAAATAAAAAATTGAATAAGATCATGTTTTTTTAAATCAATCTAAGAAAGCATAAGAAATGATACAAATTTTGTGTAAGTTACGTGAATCATAATCAAGAAATTGAATTAGAGTGAATGGCGAGGTACTCATCCTCATAACCAGGTGGAAGTGAAGGCAGAGGGGAGGGGAATGAAGGGGAACTCTTATGTGTCATATATGAGATTTGGAAGTTCCTACCTTTAGCAGGAGTCCTAGAATTACGAGAACAAAAAGATAAGTGGCTAGTAGGCTCTTTGCATGTAGATAAGGAGTACCGTTGACTCTTTAACGATAGAAACAAGTAGTAAGAGAAACTAGAAGATTATAGAAGGGAGACCTATGAAGGATATAAGATCGATATAAGAGAAAAGGTACCAATATTTATAAAGGATTAAAGAAAGACCTACAAGATTAAGTCACCTCGATCAATTTTAAAATACTAATGCCCTTAAGTCCAATCCACCATCAATCTAAAAAATCTACTTCAGTAATGAAAATTTTTAATTTAAAATGTCAAAAACTATGCAAAATTATCTAAGAAGTCAAAATGGGATTAATTTAAGATGAAATGATCAAAATAAATAAACTTAGCTAACAAAGAGTTTAATTGAACCTTTAATTATTACAAAACGATTGCTAAATATGTTCAATTTGATAGAATCAATTTGATAGAAAAATCTTCAATTTTATCACTGTGCCAAAGTTAAAGATTTCAATTTATAGCATGAGTGAACAAACTTAGACAAAATTAAGTATGAGAATGCTTCAAACATGCTCATAATTGCATTAAACAACATCAATTTTACAAAAAGTTATATATATATAATTTCAAATAATTAAAAAATCCCAAAATATAATCATAAAAGTGCCTAAATATCAAATTTAATCAAAATCAAAGATTAACAGATACAAGTGGCAGTTAAAAAGCTCAATTAAACTTTCAATTTTGCCAAGGCATATCAATTTGATTAATTCACTGAAAATTTTAAGGAATCAAGAAATTACAAACACACAATCAAAAGAAAATATAAACCAATTTATCTAAATACTCTACGAAAAAATAATTCTATGAACGTAAGAGAAAATCACTAGGTGTGGTCTATTTGTAGACAGCAACATTAAAGTCAGAGCTTTTAGCAAACACCTAACAGGTCCACTTACCTTAATACCTTCTCCTCCCCAACGCGTGTCTCTGCCGCTTCTATTGAATCTCAAAAATCCAGCTCAATCTCTCAATCTCAACTCACCTCCACAGTTTCACGTCGGAGGTGTTCTCGCCTTTTTGCCAGTCTGTTCGCGGCTGAAGAGTGTCTCTCCGTCACCGCATCTCACGTCTTCGCCAGTTCTCCGTCTGTCACTCGTCTCGTGTCTCAACAGTTGGGTAACGTGATTTCAAGTTTCAACAATTAAAAGTTGAAACAACTACAGTATATGAATAATTTATTTGAGGTAACTGAAGGAAGACGGTTCACGTTTGTGGGAGTTAGGGCAAGCAGTGCAGCGAAGATTCAAAAAGGAGGTTTGAGGTTTGCGATACAAGCACAACTACAATTGTGTAAGTAATTGGGTCTTGGGCTTTGTTTCACATTGCATTCCCCTTTTATGAAGCTAACGCTGATGCTTTTTTTGGCTGCCTCCGCGGAAATTGCTACTGGTGGAGGGTTGATTCGGGATCATAATGGTCGCTGGAAATATGGATTTGTTTTCAAGACGGGTCGTTGTTCAATACTTTGTGCTGAGTTATGGGCTCTCTATTATGGTATTCAACTTACTCATAAACTAGCTTATTTGGATGTGCTTGTTGAATGTGATAATGAGATTGCTGTCAAGATATTGACCGGTGTTGTTCAAGCCACCTCAGGTTGTTTGCCTCTTGTTGCCAAAATTTTAGACTTACTGAAGAGATTCCATAATGTGAAACTTACTCACATTTACAGAGAAGAAAACTTTACAGCTGACTCCCTTTCTCACCTTGCCTTTGATTTTCCTCATGATTTTCATGTTTTGGGGCAAATCTCCCCTAGTGTTAGTAGATGGCTTGATCATGATTTAATAGGGGTCTCTTATATTAGATAATTTGTTGTCTTTGTAAGCTTAGCTCACTTTTACCTTACCAAAAAAAAAGGATGCACGGTAACATATTCATGGCGAATATTGATCTAGATTCCTTTAAATATTAAGCTGACTTTTTTTTATAATTTATAATTTTATAATATTTTAATAACGTAATTCCGAAATTCTAAAATCTCTTGGCCACTGCGTATGTATGTTTGTATATTGCTTTAGTAGCTGCAACGGTACACTTGTTAACTTTAATTAGTTGAATCTCCACCAGTAGTTCACAAAAATGAATAGCGAGGCTATGCCTAGCTGCACGATGCATATGAAGCAACAAAGTGATTTGATTGAATGAGATCTCATCCCACCCGATGAAAAACAACTTGGAACACATAACCCAGACACTGAATCACCAATTGTTGATCCTTCCATTAAAGATATTAGTTCCAGTAGCATTGGCAAGTTTGAGACACCTTCTGAAGACATTCTCCTGAACTTCTTAAACACTGAAAAAGTCGAGAAGTTAAGCAAATTGTTGTTTGAGTTTAATTAACTAAAGTTAAATGAAATATGAAATTACCAAACAATAAATTTTTATTAGATAACTTTTTTCCTCAAATGAAAATATATTTTAAAATATAAAAATTAATATAAATTAAATAATAATAATTAATTATTATAAAAATGAACCTTTAAACTGATTTAAACTATAGGGACCGAATCTAAAGAAATCTTTTCATCTTTTCTAAAATACTTAGCGACAAATTATTTTGTTGTTATAAATACTTCTTTAGCAATCATATAATGTGGTTGTTGTAAAGAAATCATGTAAATTTAGCAACCAAATTTATTGGTTACTAATGGAAAATTTGAAATACTTATATAGTGACCACTCAATAGTTAGTTGTTAATTTGATTGTTATTAATAATTTTCTATATCGACCATTAAAGTTGTCGCTAAAATTGTTAAGTTTGGTCGTTAAATTATTATCCATGAATTGTAAGTTTTAGTGATTATCTATAGCCACCAAGTATTGATTGGTCGGTAAAAAATATATGTAACTTATATATTGCAACCAAATAATTTTTGGTTGCAAAATGTATATAATTAGCAACTATTTTACTGTGGTTGCTGAAACCAAATTTTTTTGTAGTGAGAGCAACACAGAGAAACTTATTTGTTGTTAGCTCGACAAGAGTTATCTCAAGAATCAACCCTTTTCGACGAGGAGAGTAAAACAAGCAAAAACAACAGCTACAATAAGGGCTAGTAGAAGAGCGATCCTGAGAGTAGAACCCCAGGCGAAAACCCCAACAAAGAAATGAACTAGAACACTTCATCCCTAAGATTCATTTAATATCAAAATCTAACAGAACTTTTATCAAACACTTAATAGGATGTACTCAAACAACTTTCAAATTTGATTTAAAGCTACAAACAACCATTCTGGATGCCCTTCCCATCTCACTATCTTCATTATTATAAAGACCTACATTCCACACATGACTTAACACAAAACCCAGCAAAAAAACAAGACCCAAATACAACAACATCACTATTTGAGAAAGGAATACATACCTCAACCAATGATGACGACGATGGCAGGCGATGGAAGAAAACAACGACAACGACGATGGCAGACATAAGGAGAGAACACAAAACACCAAACCCAGATCTAATGCTAAACATAGGTAATGACATAAAATCTAGATCTAATTTCAAATTCACAAGACGCAAAACCCAGAATTTAATATCAAATTCATAGATATAACTTGGAAAAATCCTAGATCTAGAAAATATCATGGTAATTTATCAAAAAAGAAAACAAACATGACTTATCAAAGAGCATAGATCTGAAAAGAATCGGTAATCTGTACTGCTTACCAAAAATATATTATGTAATTTGATAGGGATTTTCCACACTAGATCAAGAAAAACAAGAGAAGATAACTGTTAAAGTAAATGTACCTGTAACAGCGGCTGCAGATGGGTATTGCTCAACTTCAAATGACAGACTGAAACGAGGTCTTATCGAATTAACTCGTACATTGCTCTTCTCTCCTTCCTGAGTGCCTTCTTTCAGCCTTCCTGAGTCCACGTCTTTAGATGGCTAAGATGTCTTGTGAATATGAACAAACAATCTGTTCCCGTAAAAGACCGAAGAGACAAATGCAAATAATGGTTGGCACTAAAACACGTGATTTACAGAATATTAAGTACTCCTTCGATCAGGAGCCACCTCGGATAACGGTGTTGGCAACGGCGAGTTCGGGCAAACCGGACAAGACCCATTAAGATTGAGCTAAGCGTCCATACAACAAAACTGAAAAAACACTCTGGTGGGTCTAACCCAGGAGAGAAACCACTGTGATTTCAGTGAGATAAAACACTCGCGCTTGATCTCACGCCGCTTCCTCTTCAGTCCAGATCTTGCTCGCGCTACCCAGATTTGTCGTCGGCGGTTTCTCGACTACCCAGATCTGTCCTCGGTGGTTGGTTCTTTCTTGTCAATAGTGATGGATATATAACAAATGATTGTCTTAATAAACTTTTTGGCTACTCCTATATATTTGTCAACTAGTATGACCTAAAATCATAAATTCCAATTTAAAAAGCATCCAAACTAATATGAAAAAACTAAAACAGTTAATAGATCAAAGAAATATCAATCAAAAGCAAATTTAATAGATCAAAGAAAAAGGAGATCCTAATCAAATAGACTCCCGTCAATGATTCTTAATTTTTTCTTAATTATATAAAATATTTCTTATTGGTTTAGTTACCTAAGCCAAATAATTGGTTCACAATAATTATTAGCCACCACATATTTGATCTTCGTGATTAAAAATAAAATCGATTTTTATTTCTTACTAAATTGTGAAAATATTGAATTGCTTATGAATTGACAAGTATTATATGTGATCTTTCTATCTAAAAGACTACTAATATAAGTCAAATATGAATAGTCAACCAAATTAAAGAATGTATGATCAAGAAGCCAAATTCCTAAAGACATGGTACCACACAAATATTTAATAAGCACTTAATGACTAAAAGATGAGACTCTTTAGGACTTAATTGAAATCTAGCACATAAACATACACTAAACATAATATTGAGCCTACTTGTGATGCGATAAAGTAAATTACTAATCATACCTTGGTAGAACTTTAATAACTTGGCTTTACCTCTTCATCCTTGTTGAACTTACTTGTGAGACCTAGGGGTGTTCCCAATGGCTTGGCTTGATCCATCCCAAAATGTTTGATAGCTTTTTTGGTGTAGTTGTCTTAATTGATGAAGAAGACCTTCTTAATTAATTTATTTGATTTAAAGTACATGAAAGAAGTCAGAATTTCCATCGTGTTCATCTCAATTGTCCTACTTATACACTTGAAATCCCTTATATAAGCTTTCATATGTTGTACAAAAAGTAATATCATCAACATGAATTTGAAAAATTAAAATATCATTACCACATGTTGGTTCTATTACTAAATATTTCCCTTTCAAAAAATATTTACTCACAACCTAAAGTAAGTGTACCTTTCGTTGATAAGCAATATAATAATGAATAAAGGGTCAACCTATAAAGAAGTTAAAATAGTTTAGAATACTTATCTATTACTAAATAGTTAAAGAAGTAAAAATAGATAGACAAAATAATTAAATAAAATAAATAAAATCTAAATAAATAATTAGAATAAAATGAAAAAAAAAAGAAAATTAGTTGATTAGAAAATTTTAAAAATTGTTTAGACAAGGATTCCCTTTGGCATCATCTTTGCAATCATGATTAAATAAACTCATGAGGTATTTATAATTTGGACAAGCTGAAATTTCTAGGTTATGAAATTACTATCTTTTGGGACATAATCACTTATTTTCAAGTTGACTAATTGATAACTCTATCCAATTAAAACTCCAAAAAATGCATTAGGTTATATGAATTTTGCATAAAGGCTTGACCTTAACCCCTGAGAATTTATGTAAGCCTAATATAAAACCTCATACAACTAATATCTAATCCATGATCCACTCACATGCATGTTATTTCAAATCATCCAGATATGAATTAACATTCAAAGATATTTCACTGAAATAACTCAAACTTCATAAATAATATTGAATCAATCCTTAACAAAAATAATAATATGATTCTTCTTTTAAACATATAAACAAACTAGCCACAAATTATTTTTTCATTGATAGACACAAGTGATAAAATAAAGGACATCAACATATAAAGAATTCTAGTTCAAATCTTCTTGTTCTAATTAACTATAATCTATTTAGATGATCTCCAATCCTTTTATCTATTAAAAAAAACTTTGAAAATGATCTCTTGAGGGTTTTTGCACCTCCTTGCAGCTAACCATAGGTTTAGAATATAAAAGAATGACAATATTTTTTAAAATTAAAACTGCCTAAGACATGATCTGGTAAGCAATTGTATTCCAAGTTATGCATTTTCTTAATACTCTTTATAGGGGAGCACGGGCCCTAACATGCCCCTATCTTAAGCCAAATACCTTTTTGTAACTTTTTAGGATATGGGCATGAGTTAAGACACAATTGTGTCTTAGACTATAATGCACTTTAAAATTTCTATCTATCATATAGTCTCCATCCAGGCAGTCTTTTTTAAGTGGTAAATGAAGGATACAAGTTGGCACACATTCATGTGCTTAGCTATTCCTAACTAATAATTGTGTTTTCTTTTTATTTTTCACTTGAAATCTACTCCAATTCTTGATAAAGCTCATCCCAAGGTAACACTTTCACAATTATTAAAAGCATCACTTAAAATGAGTAAAACTAAGGTAATTTAAGCATAAAAATAAAGTAAAAGACTAATGAAATATACATATGTGTGTGTGTATAGTATATATACTTTGTCATAATCAAGAGAAAATTTAGGAAATTTTAAAGAAAACTCTTTTGATATATTAAAATAATTTAGGGAAAATTTTGAAATAATTTTGGATGAATTTTTTATTAAAAGATTGTATTTTGAACTTTGAAAAACTTATAAAATTTTGGAAAACTTATTTAAGGAAGTTTGGTCGATTAGTATGGTTATTTAGGCGACTAATTTTAGGTGGAAGTATAGTCATTTAATATCTTTTGATAATATATACTGTAACTATGTGACCATATTGGTTAACTAATAAGCAAAATAGTTGAACAATGCATATTACTATTAGCGATTTTTAATAGCTAGTTTTTATCTCTAAGTACTATTTTAGGTTACTTTAAGTATAAATAGACCGCATATGAATTGGGGAAGTAATCTTGGGTGTACTAGAAAGTTGCTAAGAGCATTAAGAGGTTAGAGAGTATGTGCATACATTACATATAGTGAGTCTTGTTAATCAATATAAGCAAGAAAAGGAATTGTTGGGTAGTATAATTATTATATTTGGGAAAATTACAAGGGATGCATTTTTCAAGAGTTCCTCTTAACCTTGAACTATATATGTAAAAAGTTAACTCTTCATTTGTGAAAAAGCAAGATGATTGCAAGAGTTTCTTTTTGCCTGTAGCAAAAAAGATGTTGTATGGATGGTAGCTCTTCACCTTTAAGAAGATAATGAATAGTTAAGTGGAGTTTGGGAAGTGGACGTAGGCTAAGGGGAGTTTGACGGAACCATTATAAAAAAACTTTTGCCTCTCTTTCTGTGGAAGATCCCAGCGGCTGATGCATTTGTTTTTGTGAAAACTTCTGAAAAGTGTTCAACAGAGCCTGCACCACTGCTGGCGATCACCGGTATGCAAACGACATCAGAAATCAACTTTATTAGATCTATATCAAATCTTTTACCTTGACCTGAAAAACCATTACGACTTCTGTGAAATAGCGAACACCTCCAGTTCAGGAAAAGAAGATTAATTTATAGACATATCACAGAAAAATAGTGGTCCTGTAGTTCTATATTGAAGATATCACTACTCTAATCCAAACCTAAGAAAAATTCTCTTCATCAATAGTGGCCAAGAAAAGGCCATCAACGCGAATAGGAACTGGGATATCACAAAGACTTATGGATCATCGTACAAGATGAGTATCTCAAAGGAAACATTAAACAATGGATAAGATGTTAGGATTATCTGTTGTAGATTCTGATATCATCCACGCTAACAATTTTTGTAAAATAAACATTTCACACTTCTATTTCTGAAAAACCACAAATCAATGAACAGTGACAAACACAGTAACTTACAGAAAAGAAATAATCCTTACCGTCGCAATCAATGCAGTTCAGCAGTATTTCTCCAGCTCCAAGCTCTTCAACTGCTTTTGCAAGTTCATAAGCTCCAATTGGCTTACCTTCTCTCCCACCATTAACCTTTAAGGAGGTCAACATTTGAGCTGTATCAGGTACTTAATTGTACAGAATACTGAAGCCACATCTAAGCAATAGATGAGATTCCCATTAAGGTAAAGAGTTGGTGATCATGGCAAAATGATTTTTATTCACATGTCATTGCAAAACTAGTCTATGTTGCTCCTCTGCTTGTCCCATTCGAATAATGAATCCAGATATATAGGGATGGCAATGGGCTGGGCCAACCCTTGCCCGACTAGGGTAGACGTGGCCCAGCCCCCCTACCGGGCTGAAAGCAACCCAGCCTGAATTTTTTTTCTTCAAAAAGTGCAAAATGATGTCGTTTTGCTTTATATATAGGGCCCGAGCTCGGCCGTTCAACCTTTCCCCATCCCTACTGATATATATCTCTATTAATTGATAGGAAAATATTTTATATTCCTTTTCAAGTTGTGTCTTTCCTATTACGAAGTGTTAGGTTGTTATCATCTCAAAAAAGGTTGAATAATTTCTGAAACCTAGTTTCACGCTTAGTTATTATTTCGATTTTATGCATAGATATATATTCTAATACTATGTATGTGCACTGTCTCTATAGCTTTTAATTCTAATCTATTTAATTAGTTAGTCTTGGTAGCAAGAAAAGGTAAACTTGAATCAATATAGGAAGCAAAAAATAGTTTCAGAGCTGACTGCACTCAAAAGAAAAAAACAAGGCTTACCGTGCATTGATACCAGGCATACTCTTCTCCATTTGGACCTGAAATCAACATTGGAGATGACAACATTTCATTTCATTTAATCAAAAAACTGACGTAGTATAAGACATCTTTCCCTCTCTTTTTGTGCATGAAAAAGATAAATGAAGACTATCCTTAGAAAGATTTAACTGCAGAGTGGAGGATGACTTTAAGTTCAGCAAAGGTAGGAAATTATGATGAGAAATGATTGGAACACAGTACCTCAATCTCCAAACCTCAGCTAAGGGAAGTGGCGCTTTAGAATTTTCAAATTCAAAGAGTTAGTATTTTTTTTCAAAGCTACAACATCATTATTCACTTGAATAGGTCCCAATGACACATTAAATCTTCTGTTTTTAATGAAGATAGAATCAAAATATATAGTAGTTCAAGTGACAAACTAAGAAGCTGACAATGGTAAACATGTAGAAATTATCCTTACCCTGGTTAGTTACTCGAATGGCATTGAACTCCACATCATTGGGACTTCTGAGATAAACTCTACGAGGGTCTATACTTGCAACCACAGCCTAAAATAAATTGAGACAAGTCAACAGATAGAACCATCTACATTTTCTGGCCACACTTAAACCAACTTTAAATACAAATAAAAGGTAAAAAGGCAAGACTATGGACGTCTTTTTCAGAAGTTCATAAGAACAGGTTATGTAGGATAGAAGAGAAATCATTCAGGGCATTAGCATACGTCATTCCAATATTGAAGATTTTTCCCTTTTATTGTTGGTTCTTACAAATAATGTGAAGTGAAGAGAAATATGGATTTTAAAGCATTTCAAACTGTATAAAATACAACCTCGTTTCCATACACTCTAGATATCAGTTCAATGCTGGTCTTTCGAGTCTTAACCTTCAAGAATAATCAAAAGTCATTACAAAGGATAGACTAGCAATAAAACATGAAAAGACAGCAAATCTGCTCCAATTCGCTACCGGCATTCATACTTTAGTTCTTAAATATTCTTCTGCAGCATAGACAACATCACTTCCAATAGAGACCTTATCTGCTCCAGACCTGAAACATTCTGAAGCTACTTCCAAACTAGAATAGTACCTAAATGTGAATCGAAAATAATCAAGATTGGTCAAAGACTAAAGAGAATTTAATGACCAATACGCCAGCTAAACTGCAAAATAAGTGCAAGATTTGTCTATGGTACGATGGAAGAATCAAACCTTCCATTTGCATCCGTAAAATCTCTGATCCCACCTCCCACAGTCAATAGTACAAAAACATTTTCTGAAGTGTATCTCAAAACCTGCACAGCCATAGCAATGAAAAAGGATGAGATATATGATAAGCCATCTCAAGGAAACCAAAAGTAAATGGCCAGAATTAGTCATTTTTCACTGAATAACTGATTGTTAAATAAGTCACCTGCAACATGGGCAAATCACCTAAAGGAAAGTCCCGGAAACCAGTAATGCTTAGGAAGCTGACCTTAAATTCAACATCAATATGTTTCAAAACAAAGAATCATTACTCTGAAGACAACATAACCACTCAAATTTATTAGATCAAAAAAGTCTACCTCATCAGCTCCATCTTTATAGTACTGAGCAGCAAGCTCCACTGGCTTGCCAAGGTTTCTAACCTGCAGAGGTTTGCACCCATGCAAAGCAGTTGTTGATTTTACAAAATGACCCAAAACAAAAGCAAATCAGACACTGATTTGGTGAAGATGCTTTTGAATTGCATGAAATAAAATTTTTATGCCAAGATATTAATATATCGTGAAAGGACATGCCACCTGTTGGACCCCGATTTTTTTAGTGGAATTTATAAATATTAAAATGAATTTAAATGAGTGTTTTTGTATATGAATTGTATTATAGATGAAATTGGGCTTTAAGAAAATTA
>JAOSBM010000005.1:20569863-20584976 GCA_027568955.1 Erythroxylum tenue | reverse complement strand
AAAGTTATGTCTATTATTGCAAAATCATTCAAAATTCAAAATATATGTTTTTCATTATGAATTATGTGACGTTTATGTTTGTAATAAAAAAGTCTTACATCTATAATAGGACTTACACTGTAAGACTTGGTAAGCAAGAATTCCTACAGTTCATAAATAAAAAATTGAATAAGATCATAGTTTTAAAATCAATCCAAGTATGCGTTAGAAATGATACAATTTCGTGTAAGTTGCGTGAATCATAATCAAGAAATTGAGTAGAGTGAATGTCAAAGTACTCATCCACGTAACTTCTTGGAAGTAAAGGCAGAGGAGAAGGGGAACTCTTACGTCAGATATGATATTTGGAGGTTCCTACATTTAGCAGGAGTTTTACAACTACGAGAACAAAAGATGTGACTAGTAGGCTCTCCAGATCTAGATAAGGAGTCTCACTGAGGCGGGAGAAACTGGAAGATTATAGAAGGAGACCTATAAAGGCTATAAGATCGAAGGGTACCAATATTTTTAAAGGATCAAAGAACGATTTACAAGAAAAGTCGCCTCAATAAATTTTAAAATAACTAACGCCCTTAACTCCAATCCACCATCAATCGAAAAATTCTACTTCATTAATGAAAATTTTTAATTTAAAATGTCAAAAACCATGCAAAGCTGTCTAAGAAGTCAAAATGGGATTAATTTAAGATGAAATGATTAAAATAAATAAACTTAGGAAACAAAGAGTTTACTTCAACCTTTACTTATTACAAGACAATTGCTATATCTGTTCAGTTTGATAGAAAAATCATCAATTTTATCATTGTGCCAAAGTTAAAGATTTCAATTTATAGCATGAGTGAACAAATTTAGACAAAATTTAAGTATGAGAATACTTCAAATATGCTTATAATTGCATTAAACAACATCAAATTTACAAAAGTTATATAGATAATTTCAAATAATTAAAAAATGCCAAAATGTAATCATAAAAGTGCCAAAATATCAAATTTAATCAAAGTTAAAGATTAAAAGATGCAATTGGCAGTTAAAAGCTTAATTAAACTTTCAATTTCACCAAAGAATATCAATTTGAATAACTCAATGAAAATTTTCAAGGAATCAAGAAATCTCCAATTTCAAACTCTACATTAATAGGATTTCCAATTTAATATAATCTAAATTGATTATCATGAAATTGAATGCATAACTAGTTTATAGATAATGAAAACAATGGAAATTAATTATTTAAGAAAAAGCTTATAATTCTATAATTCATAAAAGGGTTAGAGTTTTAACCCATAATGAATTGGATGCAATGCAGATAGGTGTTAATGGAATATGGTTCTAAAGATGTAAAAGAGTCCATTGATTCTTTATATGCCGACTAACACTTGCTAGAGACGGCAAATGTTAAAAAAGGAAAAATAAAGTTATGAAATAGAGGTCCAACAACACGTACTGACCCATAGTTAAATTTTAAAAAGTTGAATGAATATAAAGGAGATAATATTTGGTCAAAATGGAGAGATTAGAGTGATGGAAAATGGTATAATGAATCATTGTGATTTTCAGACCTATAAATGAAGGTTTTTTCTTATAGGTTTTTGATGAGATAGACGAGGGAGAGGGGAAAAAAGTGTTTAAATATGACTATATTGGTCAAACCTTTAATTGCATTGGTCGACCAATGTAATGTGGAGGTAGACTGATGTAATTGACTAAACATTTACTAACTTAAGAGTATATATAACAAATGATTGTCTTAAGAAACTTTTAGGCTACTCATATATATTAGTCAACTAGTGTGAACTAAAATCATAAATTCTAATTTAAAAAGCATCCAAACCAATATTAAAATACTAAAATATTTAACAGATCAAAGAAATATCAATCAAATTTAGTTACCTAAGCTAAATAATTGGTGCACAATAATTACTAGCCACCACATATTCGATCTTCGAGATTAAAAATACAATCGAATTTTATATCTTACTAAATTGTGAAACTAATGAATTGCTTTTGAATTGACAAGTATTATATGTGATCTTTCTACATAAAAGACTACTAATATAATTCATATCTAAATAGTCAACCAAATCAAAGAATGTATGATCAAGAAGCCAAATTCCTAATGACATGGTACCACACAAATATCTAATACGCACTTAATGGCTAAAAGATGAGACTCTTTAGGACTTGATTGAAATCTAAGACATACACATACACTAAACATAATATCGAGCCTACTTGTGATGTGATAAAGTAAATTGCTAATCATACATTAGTGGAACTTTAATAAATTGGCTTTCCCTCTTCATCCTTATCGAACTTACTTATGATACTTATGGGTGTTCCCAATGGCTTAGCTTGATCCTTCCTAAAATGTTTGATAGCTTTTTTTGGTGTACTTATCTTAATTGATGAAGAGGCCCTTCTTCATTTATTTGATTTGAAATGCAAGAAAAAAGTCAGGATTTCCATTGTGTTCATCTCAATTTTCCTACTCATACACTTGAAATCCTTTGTATAAGCTTTCATATGTTGTACAAAAAGTAACATGAATTTAAAATTTTACAATGTCATTATCACATGTTGGTTTCTATTACTAAATATTTCCCTTTCTCACAACCTAAAGTAAGTGTACATTCCATTGATAAGCAATAGAGTAATGAATAGAGGATCGATCCCTGAAGAAGTTAGAATAGTTTAAAATACTCTTCTATTACTAAATAGTTAAAGAAGTAAAAATAGATAGATAGATTAATTAAATTCAATAAATAAAATCTAAATAAAGAATTAGAATAAAAAAGAAAAATTAAGAAAATAGTCGATTATACAATTTTAGAAAATGATTAGAAAAGGATTCCCCTTAGCATCATCTTTGCAATCATTAAATAAACTTAGGAAGTATTTATAATTGGGACTAGCTTAAATTTCTAGGTGATGAAATTACTCTCTTTTGAGACATAATTACTTATTATCAAGTTGACTAATTGATACTCTATCCAATTAAAACTCTAAAAAATGCATTTGGTTATATGAATTTCCATAAAGGTTTGACCTTAACACCTTATAATTTATGTAAGCCTAATATAGCACCTCATACTGTTAAGTCAAGAAGACTTCACTTCTATTAATTTTGGTGACAATCAAATAGTAATAATCTTATAAATGTATGAATTGTTTTGATAAGTTTGTTAAGTGTGCAGAAAAATGTAAGTAACACTTAGTCATCCCACATGATATGCCAGCAACCAACGATACGCGTTATCACAGACGAAGGGAAACAACAGACGAAGCGCAAACGACAAACAAAACATAAATAACAGACGAAGCGCAAACAATAGACGGAGTACAAATAACAGACGAAGCGCAAACAACAGAAGTGACAATATTAGACCATACAAAAAGGAAGATACTCTAGAACGTCAGACAGTTAGTTAGTTGGAGTTGGTTACAGAACTCAACTAAATAACGGTTTCTAGAAAGATTCAAGAAGCAGTTTTCAAGAAGAAAGTTGGAGACTTTGGCTATAAATGCTAGCCCTAGTCGAAGACTAAAATAACGTTCTTACAAGAGAGAAAATTATGATTGTACAATACCTAGAAAAATTCTGTATTCAAAGTGTGAAACAAGAGAGAAAATATTACTGTAACGTAAAGCTCAAAATATCTTTCTTAGCAAGAGAAAGAAAAGGTTGTAGCCTGGACAGGCTAAGATAGCAAAAAGAATACTTTGTGAAAGAGGCCTGAAGAGGCTCTGGAAGGGAAGAAAGAATATTTGTAAAGTTGAAGAGTATAGTGAAATCTCAGATAAACTCTGAGAACTGGATGTAGCCCAAGGTTTAGAGTGAATTAGTATAAAATTGCGACATCTATTCTCTAACCCTTATACTTAAGTTTTCTTGTTGTTAGACTAGTAGATAAAATTACTTGTGATTTTAATACTTATCAACTTTAGTAAAGTATCTTTGGTAATCTAATACTTGTAAAAATATTCAAGAAATCTCAAAAGATTAATATTTTTCGAAAAAATTACACAATTCAACCCCCGTTCTTGTGTATTTTATATACTTTACGTGATTCCTATATTAACAAGTGATTTACTTCAGTTGGTATCAGAGCTCGGTTTTCAAAAACCACCTTTACAAAGTGAGGACAAAGATCCATGGTTGAATCACGTGTTTTTATAGCTGAAGGTGCCTCAGTCATAAGACCTTCTGCATTCAATAGTGAAGATTATCATTATTAGAAGGACAGAACGCAACTCTTTATAGAATCCACACATATTGATATTTGGGATATCATCGAGAATGGACCATACACACCAATAGACGATGAAGGCAATATCATTTCTCGTTATAAATGGTCAGCCGATCAGAAAGCTTGATTTCAGTTAAATTCAAAGGCCAAGTTCTTTCTGAGTTGTGCCCTACGCAGAAGTGAATATGATAAGATTCATAGATGTGAAACTGCAAAGGAAATGTGGGACACATTATCCATCGCACATGAAGGCACAAATCAAGTGAAGGAGTCCAAGATCAGTATTCTTGTACGTCAGTATGAGCTGTTTAAGATGAAAGAGGATGAGTCTATTGATCAGATGTTTGGACGGTTTCAAACTATCGTTAATAGACTTAAAGCTTTTGGGAGAATCTACAATAATCAAGATCATGTTAGAAAGATTCTCAGGAGTCTTCCCAAAAGATGGAGACCCAAAGTTACAGCAATACAAGAAGTCAAGGACTTAAGCAAGTTGAAGCTAGATGAATTGCTTAGTTCGTTGAAGATACATGAAGTAGAGCTTGATATAGAAGATAAACCCAGAAGAGACAAATCTATAGCATTAAAGGCTGGTCAGAAGAATCAAAAGAATCAGAGAAATAGAACTACATCTTCAAAAGCATTAAAGATTGAAGAAATCAAGAATGATGATGCCAACGAAGCTGATTAAGATTCAAGTGAAGATGATGATGAACTATCCTTCATTTCAAGAAAGATTAGGAGGATGTGGAAAAAGAAAGCAAAGGGAAATAAAGATTTTTCTTTTAAGAAAAATAGCAAAGACGAAGTTAAGAATGAGAAAATTTCAACAAACCAGGACACTACAAGTCTAAATGTTTGTTGCTCAAAAGAAAACAAAAGAAAAGTAAAGAAAACAAAAAGAGCATGATGGCAACTTGGGAAGATTTGGATTCGTCAGAATCTGATTCCGTTTCAGAAACATCAGTACAAGCAAATATATGCTTACTAGCTGAAAAGGAATGCGATGAAGAGGTAACTTCTAATTTTAATGAACTTCAAGAGGCATATTTATAATTATTAGAAGATTCACATGCTATATTAAAGCAATATAAGGCTTTAAAAAGGAAATTTGCTGAAAACTTGAAGAACACGGAAGTGTTGGAAAAAGAAAACTTCTGCCTTAAGAAACAAGTAGACGATATGAAAAAGAAAGTAATTGTAGGTAGATCTGAAGAAATTAGTCAATTGAAACAAAAGATTAATAGTCTTTCAGCAGATTTATCGACATTTACTAAAAGTACAAAAAAGATGAACGATATGATTGGAAAATATAAACACCCAAATGATAAGAGTGGTTTAGGGTTCACTAATAGCAATGTTCGTTATAATAAATGTTTTGTTCCAAATAGAAAGGAAAAGAAACAACTTTCGTATTATTATTCAAGGAATAACTGTAAGACTAACCCCAAAGGACCAAAAAAAAATATAGGTACCTAAGAAAGACATAATATATAATGCAGATCTCCTTTCTTGGTAAAAGCAACCAGCACCAATGGTACTTGGACAGTGGATAGTTGTGACACATAACGGGAAGAAAGTCTATATTCCTAGATCTCCAAAATAAGCAAGGAGGATCAGTAACTTTTGGAGACAACTAGTAGGGAAAAATATTTGGAATCGGCAAAGTTAGTAAAGATTGATTTGCGTCTATTGATAATGTTCTGCTAGTTGAAGGTTTAAAGCATAATCTGATTAGTGTAAATCAATTATGTGATTCTGGCTTTGAAGTATCCTTTAATCAAAATTCTTATGTAATTAAAAACAAGGACAATTCTGTATTCTTTTTTGCTAAAAGACGAAACATTCTTTATAAGATTAACTTAGAAGATTTGAAAAGTCAAAATATTTCATGTTTTATATCAACAGATGAGGAAAAACTGATTTGGCATAAAAAGCTAGGTCATGTGAGTTTTAAACATATTTTCAAGTTAGTTAGAGATGGTTTGGTAAGAGGCTTACCAAAAATAAGTTTTAATAAAGATTTCTTTTATGAGAGTTGTCAGAAAGGAAAACAAGTTAAAACATCTTTTTCTTCTAAAAATGTTGTAATTTTGTCTAAACCTCTAGAGTTGTTACATATAGATTTGTTTAGTCCAACTAGAACACTAAGTCTTGGCGGAAAGAAGTATGATCTCGTAATTGTTGATGACTTCACTAGATTTTATTGGATATTATTTTTATCACATAAAGATGAATCTCTAAAGTGCTTTAAAGTTCTATCCAAAAAGTTACAAATTGAAAAAGGAATTTTTATTGCTGGAATTAGGAGTGATCATGGTAAAGAATTTGAAAATTAAAAATTCGGAATGAATGAAATTTTCCATAATTTCTCTGCTCCTAGAACTCCACAACAGAATGGAGTTGTAGAAAGGAAGAATAGGACGATTCAAGAAATGGCAAGAACCATGCTATGTGAAATGAATCTTCTTAAGTATTTCTGGGCAGGAGCTGTAAATACAGCTTGTTATATTCAAAATAGAATACTTTTGCGACCTCTCTTAAATAAAACTCCATATGAGTTATGGAAAGGAAGGAAGCCAAATATGTCTTACTTCCATCAATTTGGTTGCAAATGTACTATATTGAATACAAAAGAAATATTGGACAAATTTGATTCTAAAATTCTAGGATATTCGATGTCTTCTAAAGCTTATAGAGTTTATAATCTTGCTTCTAAATCTATTGAAGAATCCATGCATGTCAAGTTTGATGATAATTCACAACCAGATAGAAGAAATGATTCTGATGATGAAGCTCTATCTGTTCCCTTAGTTGATAACATAGACATGTCACCATCAGATGTTCCACCTGACAAGGTAGAAGATATTCCTGAAAACTTCAGTCTTAGAAAAGACTGGAAGTATAAATCCTCTCACCCAGAAAACCTGATTATAGGTGAAACTTCAGAAGGTGTGAGAACTAGGTTTAAATTTAGAAAAGAGGCAAATGTAGCTTTTATTTCTGAATTAGAACCTAAGAAAATTAATGAAGCTCTTCAGGATGAAGCAAGCAAGAAGGTTGATCAAACTCTTTTCAGAGGAATTGTTGGTTCTTTACTTTACCTAACAGCAAGCAGACCTGATATATTGTTTAGTATCTATTTGTATGCAAGATTTCAAGCAGATCTTAGAGAATCTCATTATATTGCTGTTAAAAGAATATTGAGATACTTGTCAGGTTCTACTGATCTTTGTTTAATGTATGAGAAAGGTAAAGATTTCAGGTTAATTGACTACTGTGATGCTGATTACGCTGGAGATAGGATTGATAGGAAGAGAACAAGTGGAGGATGTCGCTTTCTTAGTCATATTCTAGTTTCTTGGTCAAGCAAGAGGCAAAGTTCAACTGCTCTATCTACTGTAGAGGCTGAATATATGTCAGCTGTAAGCTGTTGTTCACAGACGTTATGAATTAAGTATCAGTTAGAAGATTACTCCATACAAGAAGAACAAATTCCAATCTTTTGTGACAACACAAATGCTATCAATCTATCAAAGAATCCAATACAACACTCGAGGGCAAAGCATATTGAAGTTAGACATCATTTTCTACGAGACTATATACATAGAAGAATCATTAGTCTACATTTTGTTGAGACAAATCAACAATGGGCGGATATCTTCACTAAACCTTTGTGTAAAGATAGATTCAAAGAAATCAGACGGAACTTGAATAAGGTAATGCTGAATGACCATTCGTCTGACACGTTATATCCCAGATGATTCACACTAGAAGAAGATAAAAAGTCACAAGTTTTCAAGTAAATAGTAACCGTAAGTTATAGACGGTAACTTTTCAATAGTAGGTATTAGAAGGAAATCATCTCAAGTTTACAGAATACCTTTTCACTTTAGAATATTCTTGAAATACTTTGAAACTGACTTGTTTAGTGCACTCAACCGAGACGATTCATGACTTTGTTCTGAGTTGCAAGTTCTTTTGTCTCATATTCTTACTTTCAGATAAAGCACACCTCTATCGACAACTATATAGATGTAATGACCCACGAGACAAGAAGGCGTCAACTCTTGTTCCGAAGGCTAGAGTTCTACATTCAATACTCTTTCATTATGTTCTACCAAGATTAGGCTCGAAGCACATTGTGACAACGATAGATGAACAATGTCTGTTCCATCTACTCAATCATCAACACATTAATCTTCCGTACTTAATTTTGAAGTACATGATGAAGTTAAAGAGAGATTCTAGCTCTTTACTATATGGTATGCTGTTGACAAAGATCTTTAGAGATTCTGGAATCCTTCTCGACAGAGGTAACAGGATGAAGATGAATGTGAAAAGCATTATTAATGCCACCACTATTCACAGAATGGGATTAAAGTTTGAAAACGAGGCGGATACAGGTTTCACACTGAAAGCAAGATCTGAGGGGGAGCATATAGTAAGACGGAGCAGGAGTAAATGTGTTACACCTACAAGAAAAACAAAAGCTCGACCTACAGGAAGAACATCAACATAAGAAATGGCTGAGAAATCGTTGGATGTACCAATTAAAAGCTAAGACAATTTCACAGAAAGAGGAAAGGTGGGTAAACAATCAGCACAACAAGTGTCATTGAAGAGAAAGACAGAGACACTTTAATAAGAAAAATCTAAACAGTCAAGAAGGTCACCAAGACTATTGACTTTACGTCAACAAGAACAGAAAAAACAGAAAGTTCTGACTCTTGGTGAAGATTATGAAAAATCAGAGAAAACACATCAGGCTACTAGATCAATTGTCTCAATTTTGCAAAGTAAATAAGCAAAATCAGCCAAAAGAGACAGAGATAAAGAGAAGGTTAGTTTTTGAGAAGAAGAAGCCTCAATAACAACTCTTTTCTAAACCGGCAAAAGAACAAAAGAAGCAGAAGCCCAGTGAGAAAAAGGTTTCTTCATCTAACGTTCAACAGAAGACAAAGATAGTTGAACACCAATTGGAACCTTACAATCCTTCTCAACTAATCAACCAAAAGCATTTGAGAATGAAGATTATAGAAGAATCAGTACTGTTCGAAGTAGAGGTTCAGTTATTATTAGAGAATCTTTGAAAAAGTTAGTCAAGGTACAGTCAAACCTATACTGATCAATGATCAATCAATACGTCTTTTAAACCATGAAGAAAGAAGACTATATGGTATTCTGCGAGATGAAAAGACAGAACCATATCCAATGAAGATGTCAAAGGATCGATATACAATTTATCCGATTACAAGGAGAACATCAATAAAAATTGTGCCAGATATACAACAGAGATATTCACACCTCTTGCAAAATGAAGAAGAAGGGAAAGAGAGGATGTTTCTTGAAGGAAATGAAGATGATCTTTCATAAGAGCAGATTCAAGCAGCTATACAGAACATAGATGATGCATGCAATACAGTTCAACCTGGAGGTACTTATATTTCACATCACATTTCAAAAACATCAGGAAGTCAATTTGGAGTTTCCACTATAGATGCAAACTTTAAGGTAGTTGGAAAAGTGACAAAAGGACAGTACAAAACTATCATAGTTGAAGGTATCAATTTCAACTTAGAGACCTTTGTGCATTTAATCATGCATTTCAAACCTTTAAGTTTCATACCGTCAGTTAAAGAAGTGTTACACCTTCTTGTCCAACCAGTTCCTAAACTACCTAGACCTGATGACCTTGATCTCCAAGAAGGAAAACAAAGCTTCAGACCTCCTACAATCAAAATCACAGATTTAGAAGTTTTACCTTCAGAACCATCTGTTGTTGAAACCCTCCATCCTCCTAGTGAAATACAACAAGACCCTATTGTTAATTCGGATTTCTTGAAGCATTTCATGAATTGGACGGAAACTAGTCACAAACAGAAGGAAATCCAGGAAGCTTTAGCAAAAGAAATTGAGGAAATTCATACTAAAGTCGATGACCTGAGTGACTCAGTAGGTGATCTTCATGAGGAAGTAGCATTTCTACGGGTTACTATTGAAAAAGACCTCAAGACGGTCCATACTGACATGCAACATATGTTTTCTAAAATTATGAAGCGTCTTCATTAAATTTTTTGATTAATAAACAATAGGGGGAGAAGAGAAGAAGATAGAAAGAAGATGAAGAGAATAAGAAGAGAAGATAGAAAACTTTTGTACCTTCGTATATCATATATGCATTTCGTATATTGTATATGCATTTGCATTTCTTATGTTTTTGTCTCGTTATTCGTCTGAATAGTATTCATCTATTCATTTGAATATCATTTTATCTTTCTAAAATTATGATTATTTGTTATCATCAAAAATGGGGAGATTGTTAAGTTAGGAAGACTTCACTTCTATTAATTTTGGTGACAATCAAATAATAATAATCTTAGAAATGCATGAACTGTTTTGATAAGTTTGTTAAGTGTGCAGAAAAATATAAGTAACACTTAGTCATCCCAGACGATACGTCAGCAACTGATGATACACGTCATCACAGACAAAGGGAAACGATAGACAAAGCGCAAACAACAGACAAAGCACAAACAACAGACGAAGCGCAAATAACAGATGAAACGCAAATAACAGACGAAGCACAAATGACAGACGAAGCTCAAATAACAGATGAAGCGCAAACAACAAATGAAGCACAAATAACAGACGAAGCGCAAACAACAGACGAAGTGATAATATTAGATGATACAAAAAGGAAGATACTCTAGAACGTCAGACAGTTAGTTAGTTGAAGTTAGTTATAGAACTCAACTAAATAATGGTTTCTATAAAGATTTAAGAAGCAGTTTTCAAGAAGACAGTTCGAGACTTTGGCTATAAATATTAGCCCTAGTCAAAGACTAAAATAATGTTCTTACAAGAGAGAAAATTTTGATTGTACAATACTTGGAAAAAATTTGTATTCAAAGTGTGAAATAAAAGAGCTAATATTACTGTAACATAAAGCTCAAAATGTCTGTCTTAGTGAGAGAAAGAAAAGGCTATAGCCTAGAGAGGCTAAGATAGTAGAAAGAATACTTTGTGAAAGAGATCTGAAGAGGCTCTGGAAGGGCAGAAAGAATACTTGTAAAGTTGAAGAGTATAGTGAAATCTCAGACAAACTCTGAGGACTAAACGTAGCCTAAGGTTTGGGGTAAACCAGTATAAAATCGCGGCGTCTGTTCTCTAATCCTTATACTTTAGTTTTCTTGTTGTTAGTTTAGTAGATAAAATTACTTGCGATTTCAATACTTATCAACTTTAGTAAAGTATCTTTGGTATTCATTTGATACTTGTAAAGATATGCAAGAAATCTCAAAAGATTAATATTTTTTTGAAAAGATTACACAATTTAACCCCCCTTCTTGTGTATTTTATATACTTTACGTGATTCCTATATTAACAAGTGATTTACTTCACATACAACTAATATCTAAACCATGATCCACTCACATACATTTTATTTCAAATCATCCGTATATGATTTAATATTAGATCTAATCAAAGATATTTCACTGAAATAAATCAAACTTCATAAATAATATTGAATCAATCCTTAACAAAAATAATAATATGATTCTTCTTCTAAACATATAAACAAACTAGCCACAAATTATTTTTTCATTGACAAACACAAGTGATAAAAGAAAGGACATCAAGATATAAAGAATTCTAGATGAAGTCTTCTTATTCCAATTAATTATAATCTATTTAGATGATCTCCAATCCTTTTATCTATTAAAAACAAATTTGGAAATGATCTCTTGAGGGTTTTGGCACCTCCTTGCAACTAACCATAGGTTTAGAATAGAAAAGAATGACAAAATATTTTTTAAATTAAAACCGCCTTAGATATCGTCTGGTAAACAATTGTATTCCAAGTTGTGTTTCTTCTTAATACTTTCTATAGGGAACACAGGCTCTAACATGCCCCTCTCCTAACCCAAATACCTTTCTGTAACTTTTTAGGTGAATAAAGTGGGGAATAGTCACTTGAATAGAAAGTATACAACCATATATACACTATTACAAATAGAAGTTAAATCTGGAAAGTTATCCAGATCTATCTAATCTACTCTAATCCCTTAAATTAAGGGATTTAGAACTTATTATATATTAACTATATACAGCCTATCTATATCTCAATATAATCTAGTTACAACTGTATAGTATCTTGAGAGGAATATTAGTCATAATATCCCATTGACACTCCCCCTAAAGTTGGTGAATAGATATTGATCATTCCCAGCTTGCAACTAAGTTCTTCAAATCTAACTCTTGTAAGTGCCTTAGTAAAAAATATGTAACTTGACTGTTGGTGGGAACATGGGCAAGATCAATTAATCTAGATTCCACTTTCTCTTTGATAAAATGACGATCTATCTCCACATGCTTGGTTCTATGTACAGGGTTCTTTGCAATCCTTATTGTGGCCATGTTATCACACCATACTTTCATTTGAGGCTCTATTGTGATTTGTAGTTATGCTAGGAGCCTCTTGATCCATATTCCTTCATATATTCCAAGTGCCAAAGCTCTATACTCTACTTCGGCACTGCTTCTTGCAACCATTGGTTACTTCTTGCTCCTTCTAGTAACTAAGTTGCCCTGCACAAAGGTGCAATAGCCTATTGTGGACCTTCTATCAGTTATAGATCCTGCCAAGTCAGCATCTATGAAAACTTCAATGCTCCTTACTCACCCTTTCTTAAAGAACAACCCCTTTTTAGGTGTCATTTTTAAGTACCTCAGGATTCTAAACACTACCTTCACGTGTTCCTCTTGAGGATTGCTTATAAATTGACTAACCATACTGACGGAAAGAGGCTCTCTAACTTGTTTTAGGAAGTGGCATCCTATTTTGTTTATCAAATTGACATGCATTACAATTTGGCAAATGATTAGCAAGCACTATTAAACCTCTCGTCATATCCTTCGTCTTCATTTTCAACATTCTTTGAAGATGACATGGCTAAGTCTCGTATGCCATATTTAAGTGGTGCTTACTTCGTTTTAATAAGCTATCTGCTCCTCCTTAGAATGAGAAACTTTTACCTCTCATTTTAACCTTTAAAAATCTCCTGACCAGTAGTATCATAGATAAGGCAGTGTTGATCTTCAAAGGATACTCTGAATCCTTTCTCTATCAGCTGACCCACACTCAAGAAAATTTTTGTCCATATTGAGTACATAAAGAATATATGAAATTCTCTTTGTACCGAAACTTATTGTACTTACAAAGATTCCTCTTCCTTTTGCTGGAATACAGCCACCATTCCCTATTCTGGCCTTCATGATTCCTTTGGGTTTCAAGTCCTTGAAGAGAATTCTATCATAAGTCACGTGATTTGTATAACCACTATCAATCAACCAACATTCTAAAGAGCTCTAAGTTGAAAAACACATTGCCACAAAAATTTAGTCTTCTTCATCTTGCTTGACGACTTAGCATCTGCTTCTTGCTTTTGAAATTTGCAACTTCATGTCTAAGCTAATTACATTTGCTACACTTTGCTTCTGGTCTCTTCAAACATTTGAATGGTGGATGACCTTTTTTGCCTTTGTGTTGACAAGGTGGAAGGTTTCTTCTTGAGTTTCTACCTTTACTTTGGACCTAATTGTTTGAAGTGTTTTCGTTGCTTGACGACTGATTTTTTCTATAATTTTTCTTCTTGTTCTTTCCAACTTCTTGATGTTTGGCTGGTAGAGCTCCTTCAATAATATGATCTTACCTCATAAGTTTTTGTTTCTTTTTGCCTTACAAGGCATTTAACAGCTTTGCCAAGGTGATCTTAGACGGATCCTTTGTGTTCTCCAAGGTGCTTATGGATGCTTAATATCTTTTAGGCATCATTACCAAAATTTTCTCTACAATTCTAGAATCAGTAACTTGGGTACTAAGTAACTTGACCTTGTTGACACTGTCAAGCAATCTATTTGAGCACTCTTTGATTGTCTTAGACTCTTTCATCTTTTGCAACTCGAATTCCTTTATTAAATTCAGCACTTGCATGCCTCGCCTTTTACTTTAAATAAACCCAAACTTCTTTTGCTATTTTGAAAGATATGATTCTAATCAAAATGGTTGTTGAAACAATAGCAAATAGACATGCTTTCGCCTTTTACTTCTTGGTTTTTCTTTCCTTGTGACTTTTGATCTGGGCCATGGTGAGATTGTTTGATAGTGGAGGAACTTCATAATCCTCTTCCACGGCCTCCCAAAGATCTAAAGCCTCCAAATAAGTTTTCATTCTCACTACCCAAAGCTGATAGTTTTCTCCGTCAAAAACCTGAGGAGCAACTTGTGAAAACTAGCTTCAGCTTCCATTTCACAGATCCCTAAAGAAGATAGCTCTAATGCCAGATTGTTGGTTTGAACAAGAGCCAAAAGTGAGAGGGTGCTTGGTTGATGGGTTTGGGATGGGGCTAATAGGTAAGGAATGAAAAGTGAATGATTGGTCGTTGATTATATTATAGGAGCAATAGTTTGATATCTCACTTTTGAAGAATACTCCATACCCTCCATTTAGTAGAGGAATAAAACTTATTCCTTAGTAGTAACTCTTTTTTTTAAATATTTAAAATATAATTAATTACAATATTATTTATTAATTAATTACATTATAATTAATTAAAATATAATTAATTAATTAATTACAATATAATTCATTCATTCATTAAAATATTGTAATTAATTAATTAATTAATTATGTTATAATATAATTAATTACAATATAATTAATTAATTAATTAAAATATAATTAATGATATTTTATTATATTATAATTAACTAAAAATAATTAATCAATAATTATTATAATAATATAATATAATATATTATAATTAATTAATTAAAATATAATTCATTTAATAATTAAAATATTG
>JAOSBM010000005.1:20554094-20567997 GCA_027568955.1 Erythroxylum tenue | reverse complement strand
TAATATATCAATATGGACTATTTTGCAATTTTTAAAAATTTTAGGGACTATTTTATAAATTTAAAAAATTTCCCGAATGTACCGGTACCGTTCCGTTCCAGAGCTCAATTCGGTACCGACCCCGGTACGAAATCCATAACATTGATTACATATAATTGGGGCAAGTGCTCCTTTCGTTAGTAAGTAATACATTAATAAGTAGAAGTCAATCCCTCGAAAAAATGATATGGATGAAAAAACCTAAACTACTAACTAGTCTAAACTAAATAAATAAAAAAGTTATGTTGTTAGATTTTGATTACAGAAAGATAAAATAAACAAAAAAGTAAATATGTAACCAAAAGAATCAATAACAAGGTAAATTAATAAAAGATAATTCAATTTACTATTAATGTTTAAACAGGTACTTTCCATAATATTACTCATGACTTTATGAATTAATTAATCTAGAATAGATATATTTAACTAGACTGATACGATCTTGTTGAATAAAAAATCTAAACCTTTGATATCAGGATCCTACAACAGTCAATTGGCCATCAATTTGGATTTATTGGCTCTTAATAACACTGACATGATTGTGGCCTGTGCTATAGAAACCTTGGATATAGAATGTTTGTACAGAATGGGAATCGTGGACCTAAGCCATGGACGGATATCTTTCATTAATCCGAGTCCAACTATCCCTTTCAATCCACGTCCAGCTACAAGAAGTCGGGTTGTAACAGATGCACCACGTAGCCACCAACCTCCCCAAGCCAATTTGGACAATCGTCTCAGTCGACTAGAACACTGAATGCACCAAATGGAGCATAATTTGATGGCATATTGGGAGCATCAAGGATTCCAACCTCCTCACCCGCCAACTCCATGATTTCGGACTTCAACAAATAGAGAAGCATTTTTTTCTCTTTTCTTTTCTATTTTTGCTTCTTTAATCTTATGTCATAACATTGAGGACAATGTTGGTCTAGGTGTGGGGGAAAGATATGGAGTATATGTGTGTGACTATGTGGTCTTGCCTTTATTTGATGCTCTTTTATGTTCTTTGCATGCTTGTGTTGTGTGTTAAGCCATGAAGCTTTGTCATATTAGTTGGATGAGATTGAGTGTGTACATGAAATTAAACTGGGCTATGTGAGTCTAAGGTGAACCATGCCGATTAATTGCAATAACCGGTCTTGTACACTTAGTCAAAGTTTGACATTTGAGTGATTAGGTAATATGTGGAATTAAGGTGAACTCTTGAATTAAACCTCTGAGCAGATTTGAGCCTTAATGACATCATCTTTATGTCATTCTATTTTCTTGTATTGTGTGATGCTCCTCTAATCAGGCTTGCCTTCAGAACTTGCACTGAACCAGATTGAATTTGTTTGATTACATGGTTTATGGAAATGATTAAAGCCTTCTTTGTTTTAAACCCTTTAGCTTAAATGATCCACCGAGTCATTTTTCCCTTGCAAATCCTTTTGAGCCTTTAACCCTGTTTGTTTTTTAATTAATCACCTTACATTGAAACCCAAAAACCCGTTTATACTTACCCTATCACAAGTTGAATGAAGTACTGAGTAAGCATTTTGATTTTGGGACTTTTGTTATGTATTATATTTTGAGATATTTTTATAGGTACTTCTACTCATATGTTTGTTAATTTATGCTGCTATTATTTTATCTTGTTTTTATTGTTTTCCTTTGTGTTTTGCGTTATTCAAGTAAAAAATAAAAAAAGGGGAAAAGAAAAAAAGAAAACAAAAAAAAAGAAAAATAATAAAACATAGTAGCATTAGTTAGTAATGAGTAGTTGTAGTCCCTTGTATTCATATGTTTATCTCAAAATTTGAATTTGAGTATCCCTTTTACTTTGTACTCTATAAATGCTTGTGATTAACCCCTTGCCATTTTTACCTTATCTTTGAACCCAACCCCATTGCAACCCATAATAAAGTCCTTCTAATCTATGAGCTTATGTAATTCAAATGAATGATAACTGGTGAATTTGCAAGCCTATAGTAGTGCAATCTGTTAGAGGAAGATTTAAGAGAAACACTTTAACCTTAAACACTTGAGCGTAAAGAGAGAAATCTGTGAGAAGAATTCACCTTAGTTTTATACTTGCCTTTGAACAAGAATGTCTTAATTTGAATTTGCTTATTGTATCAGTGAAAAGTGATTATGATTATGTTGCAACCTGTCTTGCTGGCCCAAGTTTAGCAGATTGTGTGTACTTAATCTTATAAAGGACGAATTGATAGAGTGTAGTGGTTTGGTATATTTTCTCGTGGGTGAGCAAAGGTTTGGTGTGGGGGAATTTGCTAAATTGTCATTTGTTGCTAATTTTGGATATAAATCTCTTTAATGTGTTGAAATTATTATTCAAAATTAATGGACTTGTTTCTTAATTGTTCTCAGATGATTTTCAACACGTGAAAGATGAAATTGGATCAAAAAGATGCAAGAAAAGTAAAGACAATTTGAATTCCCAGCTGGCAGAAAAATAATTGACTAAGTATAGGAACGTGTAAGGAAAAAGATTATTTACAGAATCTGATTTGAAACCAAATTGGATCCACTTAAGATCTTCATGATTTTGGGAATCAAGTTGTTGCCTTGCTGATGGGGATCTGCGACCTGAATATGGGAGGAGTGTATCTGTTGAAGATTACAACAAGAGGGAAGAGAGAGGAGAGGACATAGAAAATCATTAAAAACACATTCACTATTTAAGTTTGAAGGATAGTTTGTTTTTGCGTTCCTACAATAGTTTTTTAATTTTTAGGATTTTCGTATTTTTCGAGAAAAAAACAGGAATGGAGACTTTGTACTTTGCTATTCTTCTGTTGGTTTTTACTTTTCTTATGAGTAGCTAAATCTTTCTTTTTGGTTGAAGGGAACCATGTTATCATCTAGTATGTGTGAGATTTATAAATGAAATTTATTTCATTGATGAATATTAAGTGTCTTCTGAATTAAGTTTCATGGTTGAATTGATTGATTTCTAGGGTGCGCACTAGGAATTGATTTGTTTAATTTATAGCCAGATTAGTAAGACTTGACGTTCAGTTTTGCTAATCCAAAATGGTAATTAGGATTACCATCTTTACGTTAAAGTTTGGAAATTCTAAGAAGATGCTTAACTTGATTAAATGCATGTTGTACGTGTGTTGTCTTGTTCATTGGTTTCTTAGTTCTTAAAGTTATTAATCAATTAAACTTCAGATCGTATCTAAGTTGTTGACTAATAAGAATGTTTAAAATACATGTTTCTATTCATTTAATCTTAAGAGAAAACATTACCTAATGAATGTTTGTTAATGGACTGAGTTTTATATCGAGGATCCATATTAGTTTGATAACGTAGGTGACCCGAAACCAAGGTTTGTTTACTGAATTTCCAGATCTGATAATTTTTTTAATTTTCGAATTCTATCATTTTTAATTTCTTAAATTTCCGTGAATTAAACCCTCCCCCAATTCGTTTTAGTTTTAAACTCGTATAACCTTTACTGTTAAAATTTCTCGTGGGAACGATCTTAACTCTTCACTAACTACATTTTTTTTAATTTCTAGAGTTGGTATTAATTTGGTTACAGGCGACAGCAGAACCATTTGCTACGGTTTCTCTTTTGTTGGTAACTTTCCATCGGTAATTACTAATTTTCTTGTTGTGTAATACTGCTAAGAAATCGAGGAGGATCCATTCTCACGAGTAATGGAATAATTATATAACTTTTTTTTGTATAATTTCTTAAAATTCAAGATCATTTAAATTCTATAAAATGATTAAACATAAATCATAATAAAATATAAATCGTAACAGATACCTTATTTCAAAGCTTGATCATTTTTATCATTTCCCTCAAACCATTGTTGAAATTAGCTTATCTCAACTACTATAGCCGCATAATTTTCTAGCCTTTAACAGCATTCACATAATATGTTGAAAGAATTTTGCAAATATTATAGAGAGGGTTAGGCAAGAAATGCTAGCTCCCTTAAAGTTTAAGCCTATTTATAATAGGTTTTAGACAATTTTATTGAAATTAAATTCTAATTTTAATTAAATACCAATTATGTCCAAATAAGATCAAATATCTCATATTGATCCTTATTTATTAAATGATTCATATTTAATCATAAAGTTTCTCAAACTTTACAATTAAGTCCAACTTGATTACATATATCTTTTATCTCTTCAACTTTTTATTTGTATGTGACTCAATAGATTTTTAAATATGTTGGTAATGAATATAAATTATAAACTTAAATTATATTTAGGATTAAATAATTAAACTTCTTTAATTTATTTTTAATTCCCTGAGTGAACAATTTATATCCATAGATTGAAATTGATGTCTAGTAATGCATTATGACTATCTAAATAATTAGGAATGTTAAAGTGATTTAGACTAACCTTTACGTACATATTTCTTTTCCTATAATGCAATCATTTTATTATACAATATTCTACATAGATATAAAGTATATAATTAATGTCTACTTTATTTTAAATCCAATCATATTAATTCTCTATCACTAGTAATTGATTCAATTAATGACATTTGAAAACTATTTTCAAAGTTTCATTACACCTTAACTAAGGATTTTCTGAATCAATAATAATTGGGAATGACAAAAAATTCTCCCTAATCAGTTTAGGATATGAATCCTATATTAATCACTCAACTACCTCTTCCATATAGTTCAAGTTATTTCTAATGACTACTAACAAAACTCTCCTTGGCTAGATCATATTATAAGTAGTATCAAAATATAACAATCTATATACAAAATAATTTTAAAGACCTCAAGTAAAAGGATCACATATACAATCATCAGAATTTTCATAAACACGCAAGTGATATTCCAAATGGATTTCTCGCAAGTACTCACACATTTGTTTAAGTATCTGCATACTTTAGTCTATGAGATTGACTAATTCCACAAGGAAAAATATAATATATGGTAATCTTTTTTACGTTCTATTAATATCAAGTCCTATTAAAACAATAATTAAGAACAATTTATGGATAATACATTAATACAATATGAATCTCATAATTGTAATGTCTTTATAATTTCATATGCAATATATATTTATCTTATGGATTTTACCATATATATCTAAATATGTATAAGGGTAAAGAATTCTCATTAAATAATTTTGTTGCTAAGCTATAATTAATCGATTGACTATAAGGCATATATCAACAAATAGAACATTCGCAACCGCCTTTTGGAAATATGGTTACGACTATTGAAGATATTGATTACATATAGTGTTAGGATTAGGGACGTCAATGAGTCAGGCCAAGCCCAGAGCCGTAGTCCGATGGGTCGGGGTTGGTCGGCCATCTTATATTTATATTTTTAAAAAATAAAAAGTGACGTCATTTTTTACGTTACGGGCGGGCCAAGTCAGCCCGTGCTTGGCCCAATCTCTGCCCGTGACCCAGTCAAGTCGAAGAATTTTGGCCCGTAATCCGGTCAACCCGGGCCAACTTGGACTTTGAGCAATGACATTTTGCTATTAGTTAGTGCAGAAGGTGGGTGAAAGCAGTTGACGGTATTTTTCAATTTTTGTGCGTGAGAGAAGACAAATTCTCAAGCGAAATCCTCGACTTTCGTTAGAGGAAATTCCTAAGATTGATGGGAAAAGCTCAAAGGATTGGTCACTATTGATGGCAGTGAAGAAGTTTGATGTTTTGCTGAAGACATGTATATGTATCTAGTAGTCAGCACAAGACTTAGTAGGAATGGATTTCTGGTATTTCCTTTAATGTTTGGCGAAGTACCTTGCTATCCTAGTCGTCACCTGGGATTCAATCTAATCATAACAATTTGTCCATAGAAAATGCGAGATATATGGTCTCAGTTCTCATAATCTTCTTGGTTGGTAGAACCCTGTCCCAAGTTGCTTGTAGCCCGTGCCAACTTGAACTCCTCATGTTAGTCTCAATAGTCATTAGTTTTAGTACTCCAATCTCTCCTGTCATTCTAGGAACAACTGCTGTAGTTATTATCTACTCCAATCGCATACACTACCAACTGCTTAATGTGGTCGTTATTCATTTTCTATGTCGACTCTTCCACTTGAGTTAGTGGTTGTTTAACCAACGTCAAATCTTCAAAACTCAACTTGTTTTACTAATCAATTAATATGAGAAATCAGAGTCAACGCCTCACACTTAGACATCCATTAGTGAGTGGTCTCACCATCATTTGTCATAAATAAGCTTTCAAATAGCCAGTTATTCCTGTGATACTGTAATTGTAATAATAATACATTACAATAAGCTCAAATAGTAATTATATAACTTTTCAAATTGAAAAATATGATATGAAATGTAGTAGAACCTTTAAATCTTAACTGGACTTCAAAATATCTGGTGTTATTTTTCTATTTTGTTAGGTTTATCTTATTCAGATAATAGAATTGGATTAATGATCCAGATCTAGAGCTTCAACATTCGCTTCTATACAAATATTCCAGAAGCAAAAAATATTTTGTAATTACAGAAGAGGCGAATTGGTGGCATTTTAAGCATGCTTTTGGTTTGATTTGATTAAAAGAAAACTAAACTAACGTGACGGATTCACATTGGGGGCAAGTAGGAGCATTTGCCTCTCTGCCTTCAAAAAATTTCATATAAAAAATTATTATTTTAAATTTTAATCTCATAAAAAAATAAAATTTTGTTACTATTAAAATTTTGTTCATATTCAAACTTCCCATTATCGTATGACCCAAGAAGAATCTGGGTAGGTCAGCACTCCACACTGAATGGCTCAAAGTCCCTGAACAGAACTGGGAAGACCCGGCACTAAATTTCGAGAAGAAAATGCTAACAGCTTAAGTTGACTTCGTCCCAACTCACTCAATTTTTTCTTCTATGTTCCCACACCAAGAACTATTTATATTTACCTGTTAGAAGAAGTAATTAATAATTAAAACTAAAGATCAGGTGGATGAAATGTAAGTTGCAATAGAATTCTTGATGAAGAAAAGGAACTAAGGAGATTTTGTGGTACAAAATAATCTTCTAATGAACCATCATTAACATAATCATCAGTATCTCTGCTATTCTCTACACATAATTCCAATGACAAATCCTCAAGACGCAATGAGCTTTCAGGCTCTTGCTCATTAACTATCAGTGAAACTGAAGATTCGTTTTCCAAGACAATAGTATCGCTGTTGTCGTCGGAAGACTCGTTGGATTCCTCAATTTCACTGCTTCTTACCGTAATCCAATCATCTGCCCAAGTCCAATTGGAAACATTTGAAAATATTGACATACTACTTCCAGTTAATCTCCTCATCCTCTCTGCCGGAGAATTCGAACAACCTCCACCATCAGGACTCTCCAAGGAGTCCATTGAATCCCAAAATCCATGATCAAGCACACAACTTGGAGAATTACTCCTGGTGAATTCTCCAACTTCTTTGGGGTAGTACTGTACCTCAGACTCATCAAGAAATGGATGTTCAAGCAATTCTTTAACATTCCATCTCTCTTTTGGATCTCTACATAAACACTTGCTTAAAAAATACTTACCCTGATCTGAAAACCAGCTGGGAAAGTCCGGTATTTCATTGGAGAAGCCAATTTTGTACAAGGCTGAAACCGGGTCACTTAGCTCCGACCAAGGGTTAATCCCAGTTGCCATTTCAAGAATTGTGCAACCAACAGCCCAGACATCAGCAGGAAACTCTTGTTCTTCTGCACGGGCCACCTCTGGTGCCATGAACGCCGGTGTACCGGAAAATGCTGACGTGAAACTTCCGTTGTCCTCTACATATCTAGCACAACCAAAATCAGCAATCTTGGCTCCATCTTTGTGGATCAAAACGTTCTGACTCTTTACATCGCAATGAATCAACCCATTAACGTGTAAATAATCCAACCCTCGCAAGATGTCTCTCGTGTATGTCCTTATCACGGGCTCATCAAGTTGACCACCACGCCTCTTAATCACCTCCTGAAGCGTCCCGCCGGGGACGTACTCCATGCAGAGGTTGTACGTAGCCATGCCACAGTTCTCATCTCTGATACAAAAACCAATGTACTTGACTATATAAGGAGAGCTCAACTGGGAGAGAATACACTGTTCCTTCTGCAAGAGCAGGGAGTTAGAGAGGTCGACGGACTTGAGGGCAAAGAGCTCGCCGGAAAAGACAGAGGTGGCTAGCCAAACGGTGGCGGTTGAGCCACGGCCAATGATAGGGCCTCTAGTCCACTCCATATGCTGAACAAATAAATAGCGAGTAGAGAGAGCAAAAGCAGAAGCTTATTGAGAAGAGGAGAAAGGAGTTTTTGGGTTTAGCTATATCATATGGAATACGCATTGTATATATAGATTTGACTTTACGAGTTGTGAGTTGTGACAATTGTACACAAATCTAACAACCTCATACATTGTTCTAATCTAATGCTAGGCCGATTGCGTGACTTGTTGGTTAATTAATTACTTAGGCTTAGGGAGGAGAAGTGTGTCCTTCCACGTGGCAGGAGGAGAGTTGGGGAGGGGCTTGACAGCTTGGCCGCCGATGGGCGGTGAGTGGCCCAACTCCAATGAATGGGAAAAAGCCACCGCACATGAGGACATGTGGGCACGTGACGGAGGCGTGATTAATGGTTTGATTAGATTAGATTAGATTAGATTTAGATTAGATTAACCCAAGGAATATACTTTTGTTCCTTTACACAATCTAGAGAATGCGGCGCCAAAAAGACTTACCCTCGCAGTCGCTTATCCATCCATCCGCAAAGCCGCGTGCTTTCCGACAGGCCTCCGCTTGCTATTCGTTACTTGTGATTCAAACCGTTTTTTGATGGGAAGACTCTACTTGGCTCCTACTTTTTATCAGGTCTCAGAGACTCAGACTATTATTATTATATGAATAAAGTGAAATGTTAAAAAATGTAAACCAAAAAAACGCGTATGAACTGTCTCATCTGTGAAGTGCCTCAAGAACCGGCGAAGACCTCGTGAAGAAAAAAAGCAGTGGGCATCTAATTAGACTTGGAAAAGTAAGAACATACATGGTCAAAGAGGTTACTTTCTCTCAACTTCCAACTGGGTTTAGTTTACAGCAATCAAGTGATGGCGCTAACAATTAAAGTGCATTAGAGTGAGTCTCAAGTAATTCCAAGATAAAAAAGTTAATATTCTTGACAAGATCAGTTCTCCTTTCACTTTCCATGTAGTCTTGTTCCCCTTTTGACGCGGCCAAGGGGGCAACCTTTTTTTTTCTACATCTCAGACTCGCCAAAAGAATACCCACCAAGGCTTTGTGAAAATGCGGCGATAAAGAATCAATCTTAATTGTTCTTTTCATATTTGGAACTGTTGCATGCCGCATGCGAATGAGTTTTGATATAACACTTAAATAATTAATACATCGGTATCTACCCAAGAATGTGTATTCACTCAACCTTACCATCTGTTCTGCGTTCATAAGTCATTAGGAATATAGAGAAAGTCATGAAATTGAAGTGATAAACAAATAATGTAGTCTCTAAATTCGAGGATCATAGTGGGTTAAATGAATAAAAGAAAAGGAAAAGAAATCGTAATCGCGTAAAAATTGAAAAACTTTGCTTTCACAGTTGTTGAGTTTGACTTTGAAATTTTTGTCTTAGAAAATTTAGGGGTTGAGGTTGACCCATTTAGTAATTGGTAATGATTACTTGCTCTCAATTGAAATGATTATTGTTATGTCCTGTGACTGTGAGCCGAATTTTGTTTTGAGAATTTAAAAAATTCATTAAAGAAAATAATAAAGTGTACATCTTGGAAAGGGTGTGAGAAAACAGCTAGGTGTGTACACTAAATATCCTGTTGAGACAATACGGCAGTGTCAAAAAGAAAGAGAAATGTTTGATGTCGTATTACAATTAGCGTATAAGGACTCTCCTCTTTCTGGAACCTTCAAATATTTACTCGATTTGGAAAGAGGAAATCGACGCTATGGAGGGGAGACTCTATGAGCCCCAGTTTTATTTAACCTCAAACTTGAGATCTGGTAGCTCACTACTAATCCTTAACTACATGGCGTATGTTACCCATATTTTACTAGTTGTCAATTCAATTTTCAAAAACTAAAGAAATCCATTTATGTAAGGATCACTCCCCAATTTATTTTTAAAATTTCATAAAATTTAAATAAGTTTTTAATATGATTTTATTAAAAATAAAGAAAGATACACGAGATAAAATTTTGCATTCTTTCAAAACTATGAATTTTCCCTTTAATGTACAAAATATGTATAATAGAGTAGATCCTTCAATAATAAATATAATAAATAATATCTCTCAATTACAATAGAAAATTATAATCTAAATATGGTTTGTAACTATAAAATATATTACATCTATATCTTAAAAATTACTAGTGACTATATCTTAATAGTTGTAATTAACACCTTTTTACATTGATCTTAGTGAATCAATCAACATTAATTTGATAACAAAATACTAATGTAGAGCACTAGTGAGATTTTGTGAGAATATCAACAATATGACTAATCATAGATATGTGGAAACGAGTAACAAAGCCATTATCAAAAACTTCATGGATTGAGAGACATTTCATCTTAATATGTTTAGTACGCTTGTAAAATATAGGATTTGCCATAATTTGAATGACACTTCTAATGTCAAGATACACGGGAATATGACTAGATTGTGGATAAACCAATTCAAAAAGTGAGCCATGAAACTAAGTAATTTCATAATATGCTAATAAATTGAGGATTTGGAAACTCTTTTCTTATTTTTTACACTTTGAAGAATTAATGCATCATTTAAGCATACATATTAACTTGTTGTAGAATGTCACGTATCAGTGCAACCAACCTAATCAAACAAGCTTCTAAATACTCTTGTTGTTAATTTTAAGGTTAGTGTGTTTACTTTTCATTCAATAAGGAGCATGAAAATGTTTGAAATTGTAACATTTTTCCTATTTATATTTATTTTACGTATTAAAATGAATTTTATGAATTGAGTTGAAGTTTGAAGGATCATGGAATATAGTGAATTAATTTATAATTTGATAAAAGTAACTAAATTTCTAACAATTTGATGAACTTTACAGTTAAATGAATGATGTAGAATCTTGACTAATGTTTGGGTTATTTAATATTTTCTCAAAATTACTTCTTATTTAAGTCAAAAGTAATGGAATTGATTTGATATATACAAATGCTTAAGTGTGGGAGAATTTGATGTAAGTTAATTGCACTATTTTTTTGGTATAATTTTGAGAGTATTTAACTTATATTTTGAGGATTTTTATACGACTTAGATACTTAATTTAGCTTACATTTTATTTATAAAAACCTATGTTAGCTCTTCATTGAAGAAGGAATGAACTTGGATAAATTAGAGCCAATCTCAAGAAGTTTTATAGTGATTTTAGGGGAACATGGTTTGAATATGGCTCCAGGTTCACCAGCATAACACCTGCTCGGTACCATGTTCAATTCATGTAGCTTAATGGTGTATTCTACTTCTTCGACAACTTGGCAATTGAAGAAACATAATACAAACACATCCCTATGTAAACCCATGTTATATAAGAATGTGTTATGCTTCTTCAATAGTTTGGCTATATGGAGAACACAACTTAGACAGGGTTTAATGTTCCATAACATGGCACCTATATGGTGTTGTGTTCTAACCTATGTTCCAACTAATGTGTCTCTGATTTGAAATAAAAGAGGAGCAAACTCAATATGGATTTAACATGGTATTGTGGTTTAACCTATGTTCCAACTAATGTGTCTCATATCTGAAATAAAAGAGTAGCAAACTTAATATGGATTTAACATGGTACTGTGTTGCTAACCAGTATTAGCTTTAAAGTTTACAAAAATTAAGGTTTCTGTTGGCGTTGAAGTAACATGAAACCATGTTGGTCTTGTGTTGATCTTGTATTTGATAAAAATAATAGGGTTTCATGAAAGAAAAGGAGCAAAAAGAGAGGAGAAAAGGGGAGAGACCTCCGAAAGGACACAAAATCAATCACAAGGAAAAGAAGGCTAAAAAACATATCAAAAAACAAACAATCTTGGAGAAAGCAAGATTCTATAAGACTTAATCAAGAACATCAATATTCAATTCTCACAAGAATTCATCTTTTATCTTGGTTTCTTTATTATTCTTTATTGGTTTTCTTTGTCTTTTTATGAACTAAATTGGCATATAGATTTAGGTGGGAAGCACCCTAAAATCTATTATTTCCTTTGATCTTTATTTAGGCGGTGCTTGGTACTTTTTTTTTTTATTTTTCGTTGTTGTTTTCGTAAAAAATAAAACAGTCACTGAAAATTTGTTTTGTCGAAGTAGTTTATGTTTTTTTTGATAAAAATAAAAAACGGTTTCATGTTTTGAAAAACATAAAAAATGTGTTTTCGTGTATTTTTAAAACAAGTTTTTGTTTGCTGCAAAAACGAGTTTCCCTACTGCGCCGACTGCATTTCTTCATCCTCTTCTGCTATTTCTCCTTATTTCTGTTTCCTTATTTTTTTCGCTTGCGTTAAAAGGTCTTTGCACATCTTCTGCCATCTTCTCAGTGTTTACGTCTTCTCGTCTGTGATTTCCAGGCTTGCTTTTGTATTAGCTTATGTGTGCCCGTTGCTTGACAAATATTTCTGTTATTTGCGTTGAAACATGAACACAATGATCACCTTCTCTAGCGTGAATACAAAGAAGAGAACTGGAAGTTATGCTATAGTAACATACTGTAGCATAATTAAAAATTAATTCATTAATTCATCGACACTTTTGTTTCATGAGAGAGGCCCTTCTTGTGTTGCTTATCAGAGGGTAGGCTTGGTTGGTCATGCTAACCGTCTAGTTCAGGAGAACAAAGTAAGGGAAGTAAGCTGGATATTTCCCTAGGTTTGGCCTTAAAAGACAATCTTTTTTTGTCTCTTATTGCATCGTTTAGCTGTTATTGCAACGACAAAACCAGCTTCTTCTCATGTTTAGTATTCTTTCATCACCAAGTATTTTTTTTGTCTCTTATTGCATTGTTTACAATGACAAAACCACCTTCTTCTCATGTTCCAATATTCACGTAAAAGAGTGCATGTTATTGTAGCATAATTAAAAATTAATTCATTAATTCGTCGACACTTTTGTTTCATGAGAGAGGCCCTTCTTGTGTTGCTTATGAGAGGGTAGGCTTGGTTGGTCATGCTAACCGTCTAGTTCAGGAGAACAAAGTCAGGGAAATAAACTAGATATTTCGTCAGGCTTTGGTGTTAAAAAAGATAGTCTTTTTTTGTCTCTTATTGCATCGTTTAGCAGACATATTTATGATACGAATTTAAGTTTAAGACCACTTCTAACTTCTAGTTCATCATATTTGGCTCACTTCTGGTTCATTATCTAAAAATTAGGCCATTTGAATTGTGAGATGGAAAACCTGTCTTTGTTCTGAATACAAAATGGTAATTACGTGTACAACATGGCAGATATTTATATGGGTTAGTGTAGGCCTTCGTTGCAACATCCCATTACCATAAGGAGAATACCCGGATACCCAAAGGACATCTAAGTACTTACCATATGACAATGGCATGTTGGAACGAAACATAACCAACTTTCACATGCATTCTAAAATTTCACATGGCATCAACTAACATACTCGAAAATTCACTAATTTTTAAAACCAAACATTCAATCCATTCATTCAAAGCGCTTACACTGAAATCCACTAAATGAAAGTACAAAACCTTATACAAGATCTAGCAAACTACAAACACACGCTAAAGTACTTTCGGTGTCAACTGACAGACCTCTAAGCCATAACTCTATCCAAAAAGTCCCTTAACTCTGACTAAGGAACTAGGTCTCCTGACTCGTACCTGAAAAACACATTGCAAAT
>JAOSBM010000005.1:20513646-20540221 GCA_027568955.1 Erythroxylum tenue | reverse complement strand
TGTGGATACCGGTAGAGGGCATTCGCGATTGCAGTGTCTTGGAATCCAAAAATCAAACAACCTATTCACGGAAATAAAGTATTTTCATACATCCTTGGTGTTTTCGATTATATTTCACGCCGTTGTATGGTCTTTTCCGCAGTATATTTTGAATATTCGGGCCATACGCGATCCAACAAAAATGATATCATATTGTATTAGATGAATAGTTACTTTCAAGCTACAAAGTGTTATCAAATTCATATTCAAGTTTAATATTTTAGGCTTGATAAGATTTCAGGTAGGGTAAAAAGTTTTACACCCTATTTAAGTTTAAAAAATAGTGAATGAAGTGTCAATTTCATAAGAAAGTTAGAATGATATAGTACTCTCTCTCTTACTCATATCTAGTCAAATAATATAAATAAATAAATTTTTAATGAATTCTTATATCAAAATAAAATAAAAAAGAAATAGATCACTAAGAATAAAACAAAATGAATGATCATGGAAATAATTAAAATATGAATAGTGTCTAGATAAGCGACTCCTCTTAACATCATCTTTGTAGTTATGATTCGATAAATTTAGTAGGTTTTAACATTCGGGTCAACAAAAATTTCGATATTATGAAATTATTCTCTCTGAAGTTATAACCACATATTCTTAAGTTTATTAACCAATATCTCTATCCAATTACAACCCCAATATTGCATCAAGTTATGTAAAATTTCATGAAAGGTTTGATTCTAACATTAGAACATTTATATAAGCCTATTTCTAGCACCTTATGTGACTTATAATATCTAAGTTACAGTCTACTCAAATGCAAGTTCTCTAGAATCATCCATATACAAATTAATATAATATCTAATCACTAGTTTTAAGAATATTCAAAGACAATAGGCTAAGATTCTCTTTATATAAACTTGTAAAGAAATTAGCTATGCATCGTTTTTACACTAGCAAAGATAAAGTGACAAAACAAAAGATATCGAACTAGAAGGAATTATAAATGAAATCTCTATACTCCAATAAGCTCTAATATGTTGGGATGATCTCTAATCCACTTTTTTAAAAAAAGTCTCCGAAGTTTGCCTCTAGAGTGTTGTTCTATCCCCGGTGATTAACTGTAAGTCTTTAATGAAATAAAATTGGACAAGATCCCAAAACTAGAGTTTATTCCTTCCTTTATATGTTTTATTCAACACGAGCAAAACCCATATCTTACTGCTTTTTTGGGAGAGAGACACAAGTTATAGCACCCCCCATGTCCTAGATCGTTTATCTTACTATAAAAATTTTCTGGAGATGGACATAGGTTCTAAAACCCTGGATCTTATTTTAGCTTTTCTTTACTGCTACATAGGCTGAGACACTATCGTGCATCAATTCATATATCTCTTCAAAAGTTCTCTCTGCCACACGTCCTCCACTAAGCTTGTGTGTCTGATTGTGTCATCTTCTTTCATGTTGTTTGCGAGAAACTCGAGCTAGAATTGTATTTTCTTTATGTTTTTACTTTTAAATTTATCCAATTCCTCACAAAGCACATCATAAGGAAACATCTTATCAATTACCCAAAATTATAATATAAACTGACTAAAGAAATGTAATTTAATCATAGAAACAAAGCAAAATAGTGAAGATTTTTTTTTTATACACAATAGTCACCATTAAATTTAGCTCTAACTACTGGTGGATAAGTTATTTCTTGCTTTGAATTAAGGTCAACATATTTAGCTCTAACACTAGCTTTATTGCCCATCAACCTCTTATTCACTAAAATTTACGTTTAAGTTGACATGGAATGAGATTAGAATACCACCAAAATTAATGATAGATTTAGCATTTAACTTAAGTAAATGTTTGAATTTAATATATCATTTATTCTAAATAATCACGATTATTTTACTAATCAAAATTTTTATAAAACATAAAAGTACAAAGTTAAACCCTTATAAATTAATGTATTTTTCACTAATTCAAAATATAGTTGTTTAATTATATTTTTATATAATTTTGTTTTAGTCAGAGTTAAAAATGCGCATCTATTTTGAAATCATAAAAATATTTTTATTATTTAAAAATATTTTATTGTCTTAGAAATACTAAATAAAGACTTTCTATTAATTTTTTGATTAATTATTTTAACACTGATGATTATTTAATTGATTATTAAATATGCAACAAAAAATGTATGACTACTTGTCATAACTTTAATAACAAATTTATTAAAATAGCTAGACAATAAATTTTAAAATAGTTTTAATGTCATAAAGTACAATAATTCATAAAACTAGAAGTGAAGCTCATTTAAAAACAAACTATTTTATTATCTTATTTTTAATTTATGTTTATAATCTTTTAGGCATAGGACAAAACTACTACTTTTGATATGAATTATTTCAAAAATATTTTGTCTTTTTATCTCAAAATCATATTCATCTTAAGAAATAAAAACTTTTAATGGTCTAATTTGAAGAGTAAAACTTATTTCTAAAAAGAAAATTTAAACACTTTTACTTTTGAGTAAATTTTAGTTAAGTAAATATTTCTAAAACTTTCATTTATATAAATAACCGAACTAAAATAATTCTTTCAGTCTATAATTTTGAAAGTTTTAAAACTTGTTTTCTATAATATTTTAGGCATTGGACAAATCTACTACTTTAGATATGAACAATTTAATTTCTACCAAATTTAAATTTAAAACTATTTTATCTTTTTATCACAAAATGATATTCATCATAAAAAATGAACATTTTAATTGTTTAATTTTAAATGTAATACTTATTTCAAAATAGAAAATTTAAACACTTTTAAATATGTTTTAGTTAAGAAAATATTTCTAAAACTGTCATTTATATAAATAACCTTTTAAGGTTCACAAAAGCAATTCTTTTAGTCTATAATTTTGAATGTTTCAAAACTTGTTTATTACGGATAATTTTTAAATTTTCAAAATAATTTTTAAAAACAATTTGTTTATTTTCAAAATAAATTTGAAGGTAAAATAATTTTATTTTTAGGACTTTAAAAAATGAATACTTATTTTAAATTAAATTTTTACTACTTTAAATGATTTTTAATTGCAAAGTAACTTCAAAATTTATGATAATTTTCATTTAAAATAATTCATAAATCCAGAATTATTTTAATTTTAATTTTAGAAGATTTTTAATTTATAATCAAGCTGTGAATATAATTTTCCTGATTTTGGTGGTTATCATAAATTATAGAATCAAAACAAATAACTTAAGCATATAATTTATTTATTTGATATCTAACAATAAAAATAAAGAAACCATAACCAAAACAAATGAGTGAAAAAAAAGACCCAATATTTTGTCCCCGTCCCTTGAATTCTGTCCGCGGGTACAGATTGATGAGCCTTCAAAGCTCGGCCAAGTAAAAGATCAGATCAGTGAACAGATAATACCATAAGCACCCATTTTTTGAAGCAATTTCTTGGACAAGGGACCGGATATTAAATGACCACAGAGGCCACATATCCAGAAGATGGCAACTGGTGATCTAAATATTTCGTGGTGGATTGCAGGTATTTGTCATTAGCATTCAGACACAGCCTTGCTGTTTCGAGAAGTTTCCAGCAAATTTGCAATACATCGTGGCTTACCTGTCCCAAAACAGAGAGAGAATGGGAAAGTTTCAGTCATTCTATGGACAATGTCATTGCTCAAAATTTGGATAAGAGAAGATGCCCCAGGTCCTTGTGAGAAAATGGCCTTTGTCAGACTTTGGGATGGCAATGCATTCTGATAAGGGACATAAATCTAATTCCCATAAGCAGCGGGGCAGCTTTAGGCTCACATGTTTTTCAAACCTTAACCTCTTAGAATAACAGCTACAAAGTACGATAATCACTACCTATAATCATCAGTCTCAACCACTGGCTATGCATGTAAACTTTCTCCATCGTTGACATATGATACTAAAGCAAAGGACATTATTTTGAAGGATGTTAAGAACCTACTTTCAAAGATGATGCGATACAGTTGCAAGCTTCGAGCGCCATGCTTCCACGGGCAGCCTTAATTATACAGTGCATCACGTCAGCACAAGGACAAGTTATCCTGTTACTGGAATAGAAACTAAACATTGGGAGCCGTAGTTACCTTGGATGGCTCTTCTTCAATGTAATTGACTAGATCATTGATAGCAGCTTCAGACAATGATATGAGCTCATGCACGTAGGGTGACTCACCAAAGAATAGCATGTCATTACCCAAAATCTGAATAAACCACAAGCGAAAGAGTAGGGAGGTATAAAATACAATATGAAGCATGTAGAAGCACTGCTGTGAATGCACCATTTGACTTCAAGTTCCTTAAGAAGGTTCATGTCTTATGAAATATTCTACTTGGATCTATATTTAGAATGTAGTAATAGCCCAATAACTTAGGAAGAAATCAACTAACCAACAGTATATAGAAATTACTGGGAAGATTAGTTAACCACACCAAGCCATCAAAAGGAAGTAGACAAATAAATGAAGAAATGGAAATATCTTAGCATGCAAACTGAAGAGATCATTGAACTGGAAAAAGTGTTAAAAGTACCTCTGATGAGCATGAGTGGTATGGGAGCTTATTCTGAGATAGTGTTGACAGCAACAAAACTATTGCACTTAATACTCTGATCTTTACTTTGGGTGTCATCCTAGTACATTTTGAAAAATAAAATCAATAGCTTTGGAACATTCAATAAGTATGTTGAGCAAGGAGGAGGCAATAGAAAGGCTTTACCATGATTGAAAATGGACAAGGGAGAGAATGTTCTTAATGACTTTATTGGTCTCTTGCTCACAGTTACCTTTTGTTTCAAAAACCAAATCAGTCAAAACACTTGATAAAATATCTGGCGCATGAAACATAGTTCTTGGTACGAACATATCACAGCACAGTGTAAAGGAAAAAGATTCATAGTTCTAACTGACAATAAGCAAACAGCACAATCTACAGATTTGCAAATATAGTAAGGTATAGAATCTTCAGCCAGCTGTAAGATAGGGTTAAGTTTGTTGAAATATGGCGTTCAAACTTGATAAGATATTTTCAACCTAAACCTAAAGTTTCAAGTTCACTTGATATTGAGGACATTATTGCCATGATAAAGGATTTAAATAAAAAGTACTTGTTAAAAAAAGTTTTGCTTTCATACAAGATAAAGATTATAGAAGACGTCAAAAAGTCACTAACTTGAAAATCACAAAAGAACAATAGTTGAGACCTGGAACCATGACAACAAGGCCACATAATTTGCAAATGGAAGAGAGTATCCCATCAAGAACAATGGGTGCTTGGGGCCCTACACAAGGAAATAAGTAATTCAGCAGCAATAAAGTTTCAGAACATTAGATGATCCAAAATGGAAAAGGGAAAACAACAAACTTATGATGCATATCAGTAGAATAAATTAAATAATGAGCTGCCAATTTAGAATTCCACAAGCATACTGCCAAACAGGCATTCTTTGTGGGAATAGTGACACATGAACAATCCGAAGCTAAGTTTAACAACTAGTATGTGTTAAGATAAAATATGATATGTTCAAAAGCTTCATCTTCTTAAACTTTTGGGTTGAATGGTTACTTAGAACAAAATCATTTGTGATATATTATGATTTATCCACACGTCTTGTTAGGGGGTGCCATGCTTCATTGACAGTATGATGCTATTTTACCTTAGACCCCAACCTACAAGCTAAAAACAAGCAAGCACACACTGACATGCATAAAAAAATCAACTAGTTCCAAGTCCCAATTTATTGTCTTCTTTTGGCTTCATCTGTAACCTCATTTGCATGTGAATAAAAACCCAAACTATCCTGGACGAAAAATAGACAAGAAATAATTTCCTTGCATATTTTCACAATGGTCTTAAGGCAAATGCTTCACTAATATTAAGTGACTAACCATCTCTCAAGTCTACACTTTCTAAACAGCTTAGTGCAGCAACTATGAGTCCATCTGAATGAGAAACTAAACCACCCATTAAGGCAACCTGCGTTATAGCGAAGTGTCAGCGGTCTACATAGATAATTAATATATCAAAACAATGCCAACAAAAGGAAGAGACTTACCTCAGCAGTCTCCAGATAAAGACTTAACTGCCTTACTTGAGATGAAATAAAACGTATTGTGACCTCACCAAATGCAATGCAAGATTTGACAAATACTAAATGCTTTTTGTCATCTTTCAAGGCTTTGATTGCCAAACAATTGCTTGAATGAACAAGAGTATCCTGGATGTACATTAAAGTTTTTGAATGTTAGATTCTAAAGAATGATTTATTTTTAATCTAGAAATGTCCCGTAACAATCATTTATCCACATTCAACAGTAAAAACAGGGTAGTATTGTAAGAACAAGAAGTAATTCTACCGACACACAGTTACATTTGCAGTTTACTCATATACTGTCCACCTTTACAAGTGAGTTAAACACAAATGTTGCAGACAATATCAGAGAATGTCCACTGAGGGCTTGATACAATCTCAAGACACTCATAGCCTTTATATAATAGTAAGGACCAATTTCATAAAGTAAGTATCAATTATGCAAGGAAAAATTGTCCTAGGAATACATAAGAAATCATATAGATCTAACTTTTCATAATTTAAATCTGACTTTTCTTAATAGTCCCCTCAAGCTGGAGCATACATATAGATTTTACATGAGACCACCCCAAACCTTAGTGAACAAATCCACAAGTTGGTCTTTTGACTTAGACATATGATGTCTTAATCAATCCTTCTTAAAGCTTTTCACGAACAAAATGATAATCCACCTCAATATGTTTAGTTCTCTCATGGAAGACTGAATTAGAAGCAATATGAATAGCTGCTTGATTATCACATATCAACTTCATGGAGACAGTGCTCAAAACCAAGTTTTCCAAAAAGATGCCTCAACCAAGTTAACTCACATGTACTATATGTAATGGCCCTAGACTCAAACTCAGCACTGGAACGTGCAACAACTAGTTGCTTCTTGCTTTTCCATGACATTATGTCCCCATCCATAAATATAAAATAGCCTGAGTAGACAGTCGGTTATAAGAGTTCGCAAAATCTACATCTGTATGTCCTCGAATCTGAGTATGTGCATGGTTCTCATATAGAAGACCTTGTCTTGGCAAACCTTTCAAATATCTCAAAATCCTGATAACTACATCCCAATGGCTAGTTTGTGGAGACTCCATTGTGGAGACTCCATAAACTGTCTCACTACACTTGTAGCAAACGAGATATCTAGACGAGTAGAAGTCAAATAATTTAGTTTACCAACATGTCTTCTATACCTACCTGGACCTTACAAATACTCTACTCTCTCAGCATCAGGTTTAACATTTGGCTCTATAGGATTATCAACTAGCTTAGTTCCCAACAGGCCTGTTTCCTCCAAAAAGTTGACATACTTCCTTTGAGATAGACAAATCCCCATCTTCAACCTTGCTACCTCGATACCCAAAAAATATTTTAGTGAACCAAGGTCCTTTGTTTGAAACTTGGCCTACAAAAATGACTTTAGAGACTAGATTCCTACTTTATTATCTCCATTAATAACAATATCGCTAACATAAACAACTAAAGGATTCTACCAGCTTTAAAGTGACGATAAAACACAAAATGATCCAAACAACATCGATGTAGACCAAACTCAATAGAATTAGGATCTAGGATAACATGACTGAGAAGCGAATTGGCAGGCACTTATTAGTGTTAGTGGAGACATACTGAGCATCAGAAAAGTATTGTGTGTCTCCAAAAAATCTAGAAAACCAATTCAAAGAAGGCTGAAACATTTGTGCTCTTTTTGTAAACAAGAGTAACCGAGAAAACTACAGTTTATAGCTTTTGGGTCTAATTTATCCATGCCAGGGTGAGGATGATGAACAAAACAAACACAACCGAATACCTAAGGATTAATAGAAAAAGCATCTTGGCAGGGAAAGAGTATAGAGAATGGAGTTTTAGCCGTCAACACAGAAAATGACATTCGATTATAACATGCAGAGAGTACAGCATCTCCCTAAAAACTTTTGGGGTACATTCATGTAGATTAACAGGGTATGAGTTGTTTCAACAATGTGTTGGATTTTTCCTCATCTACCCCATTTTGTTAAAGAGTATGTAAGTAGGAAGATTGATGCTAAATACCCTATTGGTGCAAGTAGCTAGAGAAATGAACTAGAGAAATATTCTCTAACATTATCACAACGAAGAATATTGATTAGGGTATTAAATTGATTTTGAATTTTGGCACAAAAAGAACGAAAAATAAAGAATAACTCTAAACGATCTTTTATAAGATATAACTAAGTTATTCAAGAAAAATCATGAACAAAAATTACGAAATACTTAACACGACTTAGACCCCAAATATATGTGTGGACTAACATAAAAGGTTTCTCAACCCTTTTATTGACTCGAGGAAAAAAAGAAGAAAGATGATGTTTTCCGAGTTGACATGACTCACAATTTAAGCTAGAAATAGACTATAACCCTGACACTAATTTCTTGAGATTTTGCGATGATGGATGACCCAATCGATTATGAATATCAATAGGGAAGTTGATGCTGGACATGCAACAAATGACTGCAACTCGCCAAAGTAGTACATCACATTTGCTTCACGCTCTTCTCCAATCGTCATCTTGGTCTTCAAATCATGGATAATGACATTATTAGGGTAAAAACATACAGAACAATTTAGTTTTTTAGTCAATTTTCTCATAGATAGAAGATTGAAAGCAAAGTTCGGTACAAATAATGTAGAGGGTAAAGTAAGAGAGAGCCAAGGATGAGAGGATCTAACACCTTTAATGGTGGTTGTAGATTCATCAGCAATGATAAGCTTATCATTATGAGAAGAGGGTAAAGGAAAGATAAGATCGAAATTAGTTATGTTACTTGAAATATGATCAATGGCACCAAAATCCAATACTCATAAGTGTCTTCTAGGGATAGAAGTTGCTAGATTAGCTCGATGAGCCACAGATACCATAGGAAAAGACAATGCCTGTTGAGCTAACTAATATTGCACGTACTTAGTATACTCACCTTGAGATAAGGTAACAGACAGTTGTGAAGTTGTAGACGAAGAATGTTCTTCAAGAGATGTCATATGAATCACATGCAAATGAGAATACTTATCCCGACAGATCTTATGATCATATCCACCTTTATCGCAATATGTGCACTCAAGCTATGTGTTCAGTTTTATAGATTAGAAATTTCTAGGGTTATATGGTAAGGGAGGTAAAGAGGTTTTGATGATCTAAGATTAACCTTGCTCTGTTACCATGTTGTAGACAATATCAGAAGATGTTGAGGGCTTGATACAATCTCAAAACCCTCGTAGACTTTACATAATAGTAAGAACCAACTACATAAGGGAAGTACCAATTACATAAGGGAAATTGATCTTAGGAATAAATAGGAAATCATATAGATCTAACTTTTCCTAATATAAATTTGACTTTTCCTAACAACAAACATTTATAATCTCTCTACCTACCTATAATTTTGATCAAGGCAACTAGTTACAAGTAAGCTGAATGTGGGAGAAACAACTTAAAATCAGCAAAACCTAAGAGGACAATATAAAATGACTTGTCTCATATGTCTGAACATTCCACCAAAGACATACTTGAAACAATGAAAACATAGACTCTTGACTGCATATTTCATCATAGAAAGGAAAGAGCAAACCTTAAGGTCATTTAGGTTACCAAAAGCTACACGGCAGTCAACCAAAAATGTTAAATGTTGTTCTATCTCCAATCCGTAGTCAACCTAATAATAGTGAAGAATATGAGGGTGGTAAGGCAATCTCAAAGTTAATTTAAATCTTAAGTCACAACTCATTCAGCAATATAGAAAGTAATTACCATTTGAATAAAGCGAGTTATCAAACGCATTGCTTGTTGATTTTCATCATCTTTCACGTTAACAAAATCCATACCATCATGTAGTGATTGAGAAATTTCGAAAAGAAATTGTATGGTTGATTGATCACGTATAGAACCATCCCTGTCAAATGTATAATCATAACAAATACCAGAAAATAATAATAGTTCTTTAAATAATGCAAATACATAGCAGCAACAAAAAGAATAGCATGAGAATGAGGAAAGGAAAAATGAGTGCTACAAGGCATGATAATTCAAAAAGGAGTAACAAAAAAAAGTTACAAGATGGCTAAACTTTGTTCGGCAATTGAAACTCCACTACTTGTTACCTGTAATCTTACTCCGATGATTTCCATTGAATTTATTGCTCAAAACATATGGTGCATCTTTTACATGGATATATAAAAGAGTAGTTTTTAATGTTCTCCAAACCGAATCGTGGGGGTTTACAAGCTAAAAGAATGCTCAAACTAAAATTAAAAGGATGTGTAGAATTTGAAAAATAAGATGATCTTTTCAACACATTAGAAAATTATTATATTAATCAATAAGAGTAACTTAAGACAAAGAATTAACTAGTATTCTTAATCCAAACTCAATATTTATAAGCTAATATATCTAATCTGCATGGGGCCTGATTTCATCCAACAAAGATGTAACCAGCGAATTGTTGTAGGCTTAGGGCCCGTTTGGTTGAGCTTTTATCAGTAGAGTTTTTTTCAGTAGAGCTTTTCTTAAAAGCCAGTTGACTGTTTGACTGTCAACTAAAAAAACAGCTTTTTTAAAAGAGCTTCATACAATAGACTGTTTGGCAACATAAAAATAAAAAGCACTCTTATTAATTTTAACTATATTTTATTTTATAATCAAATTATTTATGCTACCAGTGTCCTACCCTAAATCAAGGAAGCTATAGTTTTATAAGACCGTATACATTTACAGCCTATAGTTTGATAAGGTCCTATATATTATACCCCTCCACCAGCTTTTGCTAGCCCCACTTTATAATAATGCAAAAGCAGAGAATAAGAAAGAATACTAAATAAATGAAAGAAAAGGAAAAGAGAAGGAAACATATGCAAAGCTCGCCAACCCCACATCTCTAACAAAGTCTTTCTTTTTTTTCCTGTTTTTTAGAGCACAGTCTCAAAGTTTCTTCAACCTCATCTGAGAAAGCAAAGCAGGACTCTTAATGCTTTAGCCTTGTTTGGGTGCATAAACGAGGAAATATGACACAGTGAAGAAAGAAAGTGAAAGGAAAAGGAGGAAAAAATTTTTATTTCCTCTTGTTTTTCTTTTGCTGTTTCTTTTTGAAGGCATGAACTGAAGTGTGTTGTTTTCGCAGAGCGCTTGCTATTTGTGATCATCTCTTCAGTAATTGTTCTAAAGCTAAACTAATGATGACAACCAAGAACTTCCTCATCAGTCATGGAGTCAACTGCAAATGTACCTCTCTCTCTCTCTCTCTCTCTCTCCCTCTCTCTCTCTCTGTCTTTCTCTCCCTCTCTCTCTCTCGCTCCTCTCCCTCCCTCTAATTAACAGCATCTCAGTATTACTTTAGCACGCCGTACTTCTGTGACATGGTTGTTTGATGCATACACGTTCGTCTGCGTCATCACTCCCACCAACAGCTGAAGGAGGAACAAACCTTGGGTATCGCATACGTTGTGAGAGAAGATGAGTCGTGTGTGACTGAATAAAGAAGAAAACCACAGAAACGAAAAGACGTAAAATTTGTTATATACGTATGTGACGCAAATTCATCTACCCGAAGAAGCTGAAATTTGGGACTTTTCTGAAAAGCTCCAAATTTTAGCTTCTAAAAAAGCTATATTTTGGCTTTTATAAAAGCTATTTCTACTTCAAAAATACTTTTGAAGTTTTTAGCCAAACACTCATTTTTTCCTTAAAATAGCTTTTGCGGTAAAAAAAAGTGCTTTTGGAGATTCCAAAAGTTAAACCAAACAGGGGCTTAGAGAACAATCACCCAATGACATCCAAGAGTACTGAAACAACTTCAAGCCCCTTGGTCGCTCAAAACTAATATGTCTCCGCATTTGGATCATAGATTAATGGCTGAAATTTGTGGATTTACATTACCATCTTAATTTAACCACATAATAATTAAAGAGTAAAGTAGTTATTATGCATTCAAAAACCCTCCATCTGCAAGTACCTTATAGTTTGTATGACATTGAACTGTAATGGTAGTACACCCTTTCTTCTTCACGTAATCGTAAACAAACTATTCAGACTAGAACTAAATTCTGTGGGGCGGCTATTTTAAGAATGGGGAAACAAAAGACAATGTAGGTAAAGATAATCACGACATTCAACAGAGCAACAACAATCCAGTGAGAATTACGCTAATACGCGAAAATTGAGGAGGCCCAGTAGTCTGCAACCTAATAAATAACTTAAATCTAGCTCAAAAGTAATAAACAAAGTACCTTGTTGCCATCTTAAGAATATGCATATTGACTCCATTGCGAGCACCTCCATGCATTACATCCAAGATGTCAAGAAAATGACTCTATAAAATCAGACATAAAAGCATACAATTGAGTATTCTACAGAAAACAATTAACTGGTATAGACCACAAAACTTTAACAAGGAAAAGCATTTTCTATATATTTTTCAGCATGCAATCATATGTCCATAAGAAACAAAAGAAACAAGGAAACAGTAAGGGGGTTGGGGAATGGAGAAAAAAGAAGAAAAGCTTTGGGAACTGTCATACCAAAGCAAAGATATCCGTTAAGTCCTTCATATAGGAAAGAAGCTTTGTTAAAAAAGATTGCAAGAATCCTAATTCGTCTTCAGATATCTCTTTGTTAACTGCTCGTTCCGAAATGCCCTCTAGAACTGCATTCAAATAATTGTCCTGCCAATGTAATTAGATTTAGACCAATGTGAACGATGTAGTAAAAATACGAAGAGAGATCTTAATAGAAAAGATTTCAGCTTCTCATATTAACAACAATGCATATAGTCTTATTCTTCAAAAACAAAAAAAATGCATATAGTCTTAGAATTGTTAAAAGAAAACAAACCATGAGAAAAAAGAGACATGACAGTTAAAGCTCTAAATGAGTAAACATCACTCTAGATAACTTGGAAAATGAATTCCCATGTCAACCTTCCACATATACCTTTTACATTTAATGGAATATGTACTTGAAAACAATCCACAAGAGCTGTACATACGAACTAACTGAAATTTCTGCATCAAAAGGGCATGTATTTCGACAGTGATGCACATGGACATTTTAAGATGTGCAAAAGGAGAGCAGTGTGGATCATGAAATGCAATTCTTCAGAAACAGATAGTAACGCATCATAGCAGTTCTCAGTTACATCTAAAATATTAAAGAGTGATAAGCTTACCATCTCATTTTGAAGAACAATGTCCACATAAGCATCTACAACCTTCAGGTACTCATCAAGTCTGTCATACTCACTAGCAACCTGAAATTATAATGATGTTTAATTTACCAACACATTTACCGAACAAATCAAGCAGAAACATAACAGAAAGATGGCCAGTTGGTCTAAACGAACTTTATGAAAATTTAGGTAACAGCAACAAAATTACAATGGTTAGTAAACAAGATGAAGTTGACGATACAAACACATCATCTCTAATGATTTCAATCTATTAACCTTCCAGATCAAGCCACTACTCATAGTAGCTTCAAACTGTATAGCTAATACGTAACAGCAATAATAGGATGTCAAACCAAGAAAAATGAATCCCAAGGCAAGAAGTAAATAAAAAATGTTAAATCCATTGAATAAATAGAAAAGAATTGCAGTGGATCACATGGGATTAAGTACAACAAGACAGTTTAATTCCATTTGAACATTTAAATATACCAGAACAGAAATTTTATAATACCTTAATAATTTCGGTAAGTACTTTATTGATAATGTCCATTGGAGGTCTGCTTTCAGATAGCTTGAACCCAAGTAATCTGTAATTTAAGCACTGCTCCACCCAGATTTGAAAAATAAAATCAATAAAAGTGAATAAAGAGGGCAAAGGGTGCATAAGTTAAGCTCATAACGGAAATCTTTCTTTACCCTCTTCAAATGCCAAAGAAAGAAGCTATAAAATCAGTATCTAACTCAATTGAGAATTCAAACGATACCTGCTCAAAAGAGCAATCAATGCTGCTCTTAATCAGATTAAGAACATACATGGCATTGGAGCTGACTACTTCAACAGGAAGTTCCTTAAGCAGATGGTGAAGAACAATTGACACACAAGGCACAGTCTGAAAAACATCCACCTGATTCCTCCCAAATCCAAGCTCCATAAGTACAGCATCTACTAGCCTCTTTTAATGGGAATTTGCAAAAGAGAGTTAGTGACCCCAGTGTTATATGCCAGTGTAACTAGAAGATCATATAACAGTAGAGACTTTCACAAGTCCTGTCTTTCAAAAGTAAGTAATACAAACTGTTGCTATATTGTACTCCTTGGGTACAGCACCACTAACATGCACAGACAAAACTGACAGCACATCAATACTATCATACTTTGCATGAAGATGTTTCCCATATCAGCTATGATTACAATTCCTAATCAGTTACTGACCTCAGATGAACCCTCAAATATGCATTTCATAATGTATTCAATAGTCGGCTCCATCAGACTGACAAGCAACCTTCTGTTCTCACTAAGATGTCCATGTGAAGTTTCGTACTCCAATAAAAGCCGCCTCAATAGAATCTTCATGTCATTAATACAAGTCACTAGAAACCCTGTCATAGTAAATTTAAAGATATGCAGTCAATGAGTTTCCAACCTACTTAAATAGCCCTTTCAACTTCCTTTATCAATAAGTCATGTTGGATTTTGGTCCATGAATGAAACAGAATAGCACAACAAAAAGGTATACATACTGCTAGCACTTAAGAAAAGGCTTCAAATTACCAGGTGGAACCTTTAGTTTTTACTATTGAAAGGGAAACAGCTTATAATTTCAAACTATTGAAAATCAAAACAAATTTTAAACCATATGCCAGTCTTGAATTAAACTATGCCATCTCTATATTCTGAAACACTTAGCACCAATAAGCAACCAGTGTATAAAAGATTACATGCCATTTGTCAAGAAAACAGAAAATCTTACCAGTGTGGGAGGCACGCAGCTTCCGTGCACAGTGGGCCATATACAAGTGACAATAAGCAGAAGCCAATGGATCTGCAATCCCTCTTGTCATCATGACCAGTCGCTGGAGAACGTCCTCAGGATGGTCAAGCAGAAAACGCCAGCAGGGTAATATTGACAACTCCAAATAACTGAAGTCATAATGCCAAGAACAAGAAAAAACTAGAATGTCAAAGAAAGATATGAGAGATAAAGAAAAAAGGAACAGGAGAGACAGAAGAAAAGGAAAAAAAAAGGAGTTTGGAGATGATTGATGTCTCGTGGAGAATGGATAACTCATAAAAATAAATCTTTAAAACCAATGGTTTTGAATCTCACTAAATTATGATGTAAATTGAGAAACAAAAGTAGTACAATATACATTCCCAACTATTGCTAACAATAGTGTTTGGAACCAAAAGAAGATTGGAATTCAGGGAATTGGAATGAATTCAATGATAACAACTTTGGAGTGAATTGGAATTTTGAATTGAAAAGATATATTTTACCATTACACACTTGGTCAAAGTTACCCTTATGAAATAATAAGGTTCAGCCATGCATAAAAATAAACAAATTTAGTAATAAATAAAATGGACAATGAAATAATAACCATAAAGAAAAGAATCAAATAAACTAGTTTTCCTAATATGTAACAGATTTCTGATTAAAAATTTGTAAACATGGCTTCAGCAAAGTCAGATAATTGTTACAAAACCAAGTCAGAACCCTATTCTGAACAGATGAGTGAGTTTATATTTGATATAACATGATTTTTTGTTTTCTGTTTCTGAACAGATGAGTGAGTTTATATTTGATATAACATGATATTTTGTTTTCTGTTTCTGAACAAAACCAAGAGAATATATACATATTCGTGGAGAATAGTATATAGGGATGGAGAATAGCATATAGGGATGAGAATAGCATATGTACATAATACATAAGTTTTATGGTGAGCAGTGGAAATTAATTCTAATTGTCAAGCAAAGGATTTAAAATATGATTTGAAGAAAAGGAGAAGATGATGTACCCTTTCTTAAGGTGAGAAGGAACAAGATTTTTTAAGCCAATAATATGGTGATGATGCAAATAGGCTTATAGAGATGAATAAGCATAATTTTTCTTAGACATATTTTAAGTTACATGGACACAGTATTTATTTGCATATTCCACCTGCATGGAAAGAACTGGAGTAGCTAAACAAAGTCTATGGAATTCAAACATACTCTGTGATAGCTGAACCAAAGAAAGGATAAAGTCTTGATAGTAAAGGAAATCAAAATTGCATTTAGATGCAGTGTTACGCATTAGAAAAGGCCACTTCAACTGAAATGTTAGGAAGACAATATGCAACCCATTCTTAAACACAGTTTCCATTTGTAGCTCACTTTCAATAACACCTAACCCATTTCACCCATACTGAAACCAATTGCATCCGTACCTAAAATTATTTCCAAGATATTATTCGCACAATAACTTACATTATTAGGAAATGATTGTTTTCGTACAAGTAGTTATTTGCGAACACGATATGTCAAAGCATATCAGTCAATCCCAATTGAAATTAAATCAGAATAGGTCCTACAAAATGCAGCAGTGTTCAGGTCCTTATTTGAGTGAGAACAACAAACCACACCTCACACTTTCTGTTCAAGGTTCACAGAAAAAACATCTGCTATTACTTCAATAAGCATTGGCAAGATTGTAAAATATAAATAAATGGAAAAGGATCATAAATCAACGAGAAAACAGCAAAAGAACAAGTTTACACAAAGGCTAATTATAAAAGAAAAAATCTCGAATTTTATTCAATTTTATAATATTAGCCAAAACTTCAAAAAGTGGCAATAAAATTATCTAACTTACAATTTTTCTCAAAACTAGTTTACTGTTAACCCTTCAGTTGCCACGTCAAGAAACTTTTTGACAAATAGCTATCATGTGTCCTTTTATTGCCACATCACATTAATTATTTAAAAGTAAAAAACTTAAAATTTTATAACTTCCAACCCTAGCAACCGTCCAAGCCACCACCCCAAATACTCCTACCACCATTGTGATTGAAGAAACTTCTAACACTTTCAATAGCATAGCCAAAGAATATACCATTTTCACGTAGTTTCTAGAAACTATTGATCAAGTGTGAGTTGTGGCCTCGAGTATATCCAGTTGAATTCATGTTGATGTTAATCCTAGGATTTGCAGCTGCCACTCCTTTGTTAAAGTATCTAGCTCCAATTAACTTTGAATTGCACATGGAGGAATTGAATTCTTGTTCTTCCTCACATATGCCCTTCCATTTAGATGGCTCAAGCATCATACAATCATCCATAAAACTCGCACTCTAAGGCTAAACCCAGTATCAATAACACTAATTATTACATCTTTTCTAAAACCTAAAACGCGCCATAGACTAGATAAGGGATTTTAAGGAATGGAAATTAGTAGTGAGAGTGGTGTCAGTAGTGACAATCTTGTCTTTGTAAGATGAAACAAATGTGGTGTCTTCTTTACAGCTTCAAGTTCCTCTATAGACAAAACTGCATTGAACGCATGGGCAGCATTTGTCATATATGTATATAAGCAAGTTCATAGTTGAGGTCTGAAACATAGATTTAATGGAACTGATTTTAACTCTTTCAAGGATTTAAGAATAAAGTTCCTAGAAAACTTGATTAATCCATAACAATTGCAATAGTACTCAGAATTAGAGTGATGAATACCAAATAGAAAACATATCCCAACAAGAGATTCCATACAACTTGAAGCCAATCAACTTTTAAGTTGCATAGCATCAATAGTGTTTGCAATGTTTAAACAATTTATTGTGCATTTCTTTTAATTTATCTCATTAGACAATAGATTACTCCAGAAGTTGTGACCTAAGCATAAAATAAACACCAAGTTAGAAAACAAGGGTAGGCTGGGAGGTGACTTAGACAATGGCTTGTGTGACGCTTGTTCTTCAATCACGATGGAGGTGAGGGGATATTTTTGGGCAGTGGCCTGATCGATGGCTAGGGTTAGCAAAAATTTTGGGATAGAAGATTGTGTGAGGCTTGGACGGTGGCTAGAGTTAGAATTTTTAACATTTTAAGTTTTGCTTATTTTTAAGTATTTAATGTGATGTGGTAATAAAAGGACAAGTGCCAGCCACATGTCACAAGGGTTTGCCGACGTGACTTACCACATCAACACCATTAACTGTAAAGTCAATGATGGCTATTTAAGAGAGAAATTGAAAGTTAAAGTATTTTATTATCACTTTTTAAAGTTCTTGCTAGTATTACAGAATTAAACAAAATTCGATTTTTTTTAATTAACCATTTACACAATAACTAAAATCATGGAGATATTTTACATGGGTGAAAATTTTAAGAAAAGTTGAAAGATATGAACTTAACATGCGTGGAAGAAGCTCTCGAATGGAACCGACTTTGAAAAACCAATTATTGCAAGTTTCTTTAGCAGCAGAGTGGATATCAGTCGCTTTAAATTTCTCTGCCAAATAAATCCAAAATCATTTCAAAAGCTACCTAACTGCTCAAAAAACAATAGCAATAAAGCACTATATGCCCTTAGACATGATTAAATTTATTAGTCCAAGATGAAGACTAAAAGTCTGAACGCCAGTATTGACTATATGCTTTGTTCCTCGAACTACGAATAACTAATAATTACAACACTAGCACTTTTTTAATTAAATACGCCATATATAAAGATTAAAAAGTAACATTTCCTAATTAACAAAAGATTTTTTAGATGCATGAAATGCAAGTTAGTAGTTCAAGAATCCACAAATAGGAATAAAAACATGAACCCTGTCCTTTGGTTTTCAAACAAAGTATATTAGCATCCATTACGTATTTTCATTTGAAGCAGTAATTCAGCTTGCATTTGTGAAATCCCCTAGTTTAGACATTTTAAATTTGTTAACATAATCCCCTAGAAAAATCACATCAACAACTATGTGACCACTATAGTGTCCACAAATCAATTCTAAGTCAGATAAATAAATAGACAGAGAGGCCTATACTAAGATAAAAAAACCTGGCAATGAATAGAGAAAGGATTCATTTTCAGAAAATTCAGCTTTCTGCCTGATGCGTTCCCACACCATTTCCCCAAGCATGTCTAGTATATCTGTGGCAAGAACAAATAAGGTAGGATAAAAATGTAGAACTGTTGTATCCATAAGAAGCTTAGCCACCTGCACAATAAATAAAACAATAATAATGTCAAAATTACATGTAAGCAACTGGGAAGTACATGAATCCCCTAGTCAAGTGGATGATGGATTTTCATATTCTAACCATAAAGTCCAACTGAATTGCAAATTGCGATAACAATGCTTAGGAAAAGTTCAAAGTATACATCATCCACATGTATCTAAATGACAAATGAAATAGACAAAGTAACTTCCTACTACATAAAGTTGGAAGAGAACTTTATTAGACCAGCAATAGGGTTTGCCAAGCTAAATCTCTTGCAGCATAGTAGTGACTAGCATAATGATTACCTACTCAATTAAGGATGCAGTAGAAAATAATCCATAGAACTGAATAAAAGTCACCTTTATAGATAATCTTAAAGCTGTTACACAATCTTCAGCATGCCAGGCACGAGTAATTTCATCTTTGAGCTCATGTAACCGGGACACATATTCCTGACGTGTGATGATCTTGTCATCATCTTCAAAAACTTTTTCAGTATCATCAAGCTCCTCTAGACGAGTGCTTTTCAAAGACACCTCTTTAGCTGCAAAAAAAAAAAAAAAATCATCCAGCACATATTAGGTGAAGTCTGCAGCTACTTGATCGAATACGTAGTAACAAATCCATAACAGTCCTACAAAAGTAGGATGCTTGAAGAAAAGGTCAAGCTTTCCACTAAAACAGTTAGAACTAATCCAACAAAATGAAAACTGATTGGAAAAAAAATTAAAGAAAGAATGAGCATGAGTACCTTTTCCAGTTCTCAATATGACATCGGGCATCTGTGAAACATCTCAGTAAGTCTACAACTAAACTAGTTCCAAAAAACAATCATACATTCTATTCAACATCTATAGAAGCTCAAATAGAATTCTTACAGAAGACACTGAGATCATCTTCGAGACGGGGAATTTTTGCATTAGAATTCTCTTAAATGAGGTCCACTCCTTGGACGGAACTTCGCCGGAGATATCGATACTGATGGCCGCCGGAGAATCCTCAAATGAGGCCGAGTCACGTGCCCTTAGAGGGTCAAAGAAGTCATCGCCAACAACGTCGTTTCCAGATACCTGACCACCCGGTTGTTGTGACGAGGGTTTCTGGGCCTGGTTGTTGGTGTTTGGGTGAAGAAGCTGAGGAGGCGGCAATGGTGTTGATAGCGGGTGATTATCGGCGAGTGAGCGGGGCAACACGCGGGCTTGTTCTTCGGCAATGTAATCTCGCCGCCTGAACTCCATCCGAGAAAGAGAGAGGAATCGATCGATGGACTCGACGTGGACTGTTTGCTTTTTACTTTATGGTTTTAAAACGCAGCATTCCATCCCTCCGAAAATCTGTTAAAAGAAAGAAATTAAAAGATGAAAAATAAATTAAAAATATATAAGAAATTATTGAAAAGAAAATAAGTCCTAATTTACATAATGTTTTTTAGAATTAAAAACAACATATTGTATATTTATCATATAAAAAGATTTCAACAAAAAATAAATCCCCACTAAAATTACACTGATGCAAATAAATAAAGATCCAAAACAATTTTGTAAATAAGAAATCAATATCTCTCTAAAGAAAAAATTAATTTCTTAATACAACCTTTTATACTTACAAATAATATGAGAAAGAAAGAAAAGTTTCTAAATTAGTATAAACTATAAGCCTATTAACAAAGTATTACAATTAATTAGATATCTTAATCCAAATAAAAAAGATTTGCTCCAAAATCTTTTTAACACTTAGATATTTTTTAATTTTGATATCAAAGAAGTTTGGCTTAACATGTGGGTTAGAGAGAGATTATCTACCTTCTCTCTAACCAACCAACTTATCTACATATCCTTATTCTTTACCTTATTATTTCTAATCCTTGCACATTCATATCCATCTCCTACCACTTAACATTGAACCAGCTTCTTCCTAATCCATTTCTCAGCTTCTCAGTATTCAGTAAAAACCTTTTTCTTCAAAAGATAGCCTCTATTAAGGGCATTGGGGGTCCTTTTATTTCTATAATTGCTTTCTTGCCTCTGGACTTTCTGTTTACGGTAACTGCATCTATAAAGTAGTTTTCTGTAATATTTTGCCTTCTTTTTAGACACTATACAAACCCCCAAACCAACCTTCAAGCATGGCTCTGCCAAAGAGGATTTTCTTCCTTTACCCTCCTTTAGTATAGTACAGGTTACTTTATCCTCCTTCCAACAACTTGGAGAAAGGTGAAGCAGGCAATAGGAGGGAGCATTAATCTCTCACTGCACTTATTCCCTCTGTTAAAGATGGGAAAACTGTTGCTTCCCTAGGACTGGAAATTCTCTAAAAGGGAGTTAAATTAAGAGAGAACTCCCTAATAGCATTCTTCTGGGACAAAAAACCTACTGTCCTTATAATACAAAGATGGGAAACATCAATATGAAAAAAAAATAAAGGATTAATAGATGCATTAATAGCAAAAGATAAATATATTATATTCAAATTTTCATCTAAAGCTTAAGCCCTTAAGATCATAGAGGAAGGGCCATGACATGTTTCTAAATTCCCACTTTTCTTGCAGCCTTGGCAGCTTGATTTCCAAATTGAATCTAACAGGCATAGAGTTATTCCTATGTGGTTGAATTTATACAATGAACATCTTGAATATTGGATAACAAAGGGGTTAAATATGATTGTTAGTTTCCTAGGCAAAACTCTGTGTTTGGACGACAACACAACAAAAAGGAAGAGATTGGGATTTGCTAGAATGTATATTAATATGGAGCTCTCAAAAATTTTACCTGAAACCATTACAGTTATGAGATTGGGACTTGATAGAGCTCTCTATGAAGAATGATGTTCCGTTACTAATGGAGGCCCTCTCTTATTTCTTAAGGTAAGAGATGGATACCCATGGGTAGTTTTTCTTAAGGAGTTATTATGGGGATTTAATAGAAGAGGGGAATGTTGAACCAGGACAAGGAACTAGTATCACTTTGGAGCAACCATCTCCTTGCCTTTCTATAGAGGAGCATCACATAGAAAATCTTATAGTTGTTGATAAAAATTTGGTTAATGGTGAAGAACAGCTTGACACTAATCCTAACCATATTGTTGAAGAGCATGTTAACGTTCATAACCATATGGACACTAATCCTTCACCTTCTAGTGAGAGTAAGGAGGATGGACTCCTAAATGGGGAATTTTAGTCAGTTACCAAAAGGAAATCCAACAAGAGCCAAAGTAAGGGCTCTAAAATAAATTTATTGATAAATGAAAATCATCATATGGAATGTAAGGGGAATCAATTGCCCTAAAAAGCTATCAGCTTTAAGGATTTTGTCTATAATACAAAACTATGGATTTTTTCTCTTTTGGAAACTGAAGTTAGAATTGAGAATCTTAGGATTCTAAATAAATTGGGCTCTAGGTGGAAATTTATTTCTAACAATCAGCCTCTTATTTTGGGAGAAGTAGTATAGGATATGATCCTACTATTATGGATGTTGAAGTTTTTAAAGTGGAGATGCAAGTAATCCATTTGAGATGGAAATTTATTTAGTAAAAGGTTGCAATTTTTCCCTTAATGATTTATGGTGCTAGTCATGCTTTTCAAATAAAGTTATTATGGACCAACTTAGTAAAATTCTAGAAGAGAGTGAATAGACCTTGGTTACTCTATACGAATTTCTATTATCCCTTATATAGAATTAAATCTGATGGTCATTTCAGTCTGAGAAACTTCGCATATGATTGTAGTGATTGGGTGGGAAAATTGGGAGTATTTGACTTAAAGTTTTGGGGTCATTTCTACAAATGGAGTAACAAATAGAATAGCAAATGGGTGTTAAAAAGGACGTTGGACTGTACCTTGGTAAACTAGGACCAGATAAGCCATTTTCCTGATAGGGTGACTTCCTTTCTAGATCTACTTTTTTTTTTATCATTCCCTAATTTAGGTAGATAACCTTTTCTAAAAACAAGAAAGGAGAGGCCCTTTTAGGTTTAATAATTTTTTGGTTGATGAATGTTTTGAAGCATTACAGAGGGGACTGCAGTTAACAATTATGGGTATACTTCAATTTATCTGTGTCTAAAAGTTAAAGGCTATTAAATTTGAGATAAAAGGCTTCATGACTAAAGCAGGTTCCTCCACATAACAAGCCATTACTAAAGCTAAAGAGGAGTTTGTTCTTAAAGAAGGGGAGCTTGCTAGGTATCCTGGTAATATCCTATTACTAAATACCGAGAAGACACTCTTGAGAGAATATATGATAGCCACGAAAGATCACTATAGTCTCATAGAGTAGAGAGCTAGATTTAACTGGATAAAAGCAGGTGAAGGTGTACTAAAATTTTCTTCAATGCTATATTGACTAGGAAGAATGAAAATAAAATTTATTGCCTAACACTCACTGCCTAATGGCAGTATAATTTTCAGTAAAAGGATATCCTAAATGAAGCTAAGAGATATTTCGAGGGTTTTTATAGATGTTCTCTCAAGCTTCCCCTCTATTACTTAGCTCTTTCATTAAAAACAGGATCTCTTAGGAGCAAGTTGAGTTACTGACTAAGGTTATTGAGGACAAAGATATAGAAGAGGTGGTCTTTCAAATGAATCCAACAAAACCTAGGATATGATGGGTTTAATGATTAATTCTTTTATAAGACCTAGCAAGAAGTTAACCTTATGGTGAAGAGAGTAGTCATGGAATTTTTCTCTAGAGGGGTGCTTCTGAAGGAGATTAACAAAACTTATATCTATTTGATATCTAAAACCTCTAGTCCTACAACCTTTAAGGAATTCAGGCCTATTATATGCTTTAATTTTTTTTATACAAGGTAAGTTCTAAAATACTGGCTAATAGGTTAAAGACTACCTTGAATTCACTAATTTTTGATAATTAGAGTGCCCTTATTTACGACATAATGATTAGGATAATGTCTTTATTATTCAGGAGTTGATGAAAGGACGTCAAAGGAAGAACTCTTCTCTTGACCATGTCATTAAAGTGGATTTCAAAAATGCTATTAACTGTGTTGAATGAGGCTTTATTCTATAGAGCTTAGAGACCTTAGGATTCCCTGATATGTTTGTTAGGTGGATTGAGGCCTGTATAGGACCCCCCCCTCCTTAGTTTTAGTTAACGGTATGCCTATTGGTTTATTCAAAAGTGCTAGAGGATTAAGATAAGGGGATCCTATCTCCCTTTTTGTTTATTTTATGTATGGAGGTCCTGACCCGGCTTTTTATTCATGAAGTGGGAAATAACAAGAACTTCAAGTTTAATAGCAAATATAAGAGGGTTGGTCTTATTAATTTATGCTTTACAGATAACTCATTACTCTTCTCTAAGGGCCAGTGTAAGCCTATGAACTGCTTATCTTTCCATATCATAGTTGGAGGCGAATTTTAATAAGAGTCATTTCATATTAGCATCTAGTGCAAACATGATGGAGAGTAGGATATCCCAAATCACAGGTATGAAAAAGGAAATTAGCCCCCTTAACTTACATGGGACTTCCCATTACTACTAGAAGGATACAATTCTTTGAATGTCCCTTAGTAGAAAAATTCCAGAGAAGGCTAAGCACGTGGACTAAAAAGGTTATTTCTTTTAGAGGAAGGATGAAACTCATAAAATTAGTCTTGAATTCCCTATATATTTACTAATCTTCTACCATGTTACTAGCCAAAGGAGTCATTAATCTATTGAGAAGCTATTTAGAAGATTTTTATGGGGAAATTTAAGCTTAGATAGTCATTTTGTTGAAGTCAAATAGACATAGGTATGCAAGAAAAAAGAGGAGGGTGGTTTGGGATTGACCTTCATTGAAACCTTTAATAGAATTGCCTTTATTAAAATACTATAGAATATCTTATTAGAGAAGGAATCACTCTGGATTAGATGGTTCTATAGTTACATCGTTAAAGGTATCAATTTATGGTCTAACCCTCTCAAAGCTACTTTCTCATGGTCCTTAACTTAGCTACTGAAATTAAGGGCTACTTTGGTTCTATAGTTCTTGTGGTTTGATAATTGAACAGGTAAGGGGCTCCTAAGCAAAATTCCATAGGCTATTTGCTGTTGGAATGGATTTCCTACCACTCTAAGGTTAACTAAATTACCTAGATGGCCAAAAGTAGCTTTCCTATGGATTTGCAACAAATCATTCCTAGCTATTAAGCTTATGTTAGAAGACATGATACCTTTCAATGTCTTAACCAATCTTTTGGAAAATTTAGTATCTAAAACTTTAAGGATTGGCTGGACTAAGGTAATCTAAGGGTAGATTGGTTCCTATAGTCTAGCATAAGTCTCTCATGCCTAGTTACTCCTTCCTTCCATAACTAGCAACTTTGGATAAGCTCATCACTTTGGACAGGATGCAATACCTTCCCACTAACTCTACATGCATACTCTGTGAAAAGGAGGGAAAGTTTACAAATAATCTTTTCTTCCCATTTGATTTTTCCCAAATCATATGGAACAAAATCTAGGAGTTGTGTTTGGTGTCAAATGTAAGGAATATATTTATAGATTCTCTTAATTGGCTTCTAAGGCTAAAAAATATACCTAAACATAACAAAGAGATCTTTGTCATCTCCTTCACCTCCTCTATTAAGCAGATATGGTGAGAGAGGAATCTCAGGCACTTTCAGAATACATCACACACCAAAGATGAAGTTTTGTTCACTTTAATTTCTGGAATTAGAAAGAAAATCTTATGTTTTCAAGAGATTGAGAAATGTTGTCCTAATCTAGCATCTTCATGGAGAATTACTTAAACATGAAACTAGGGCATGAAATTATATGGCAAGAAAGGTAACTAAGCAATCATGATTATAAAATGTAAACGAATTACATGTCCAAAGATGCGAGGAGGATCATGCAAAAGCTTAAGGATTGCACGAGTCTATTCTAGGAGCCTTTTTTCCTTTGCAATGGCTTAATTTTAGTTTAATTGGGGATTTTTTTTTAGAAAGGATAAATGTATAATGGGTGTTGACTTATTAATGTGAGTTGAGGTTTGCAAATGAGTTTTAAAAATTAGGTCAAAGAATTTGATATTGTCACACTTTTGGTGGGCTGTATTAATACACGGACGATCTCATTGCATTACTAATGAAATGACGTTTTAATTTTTTCAAAAAAAGATATGAAATTTAACGTTCCATTTAGATAGTATGAGTGGTGGTTGGGTCGGTCGTGCTAGGCCCAGACCCAGGCCTAGGTATAGATGGCCCATTCATGGATGGTGACTTCCCACTCATAAGGGAAGACCTAAACCTAACAGGTATTCTTTCATATATA
>JAOSBM010000005.1:20425719-20442028 GCA_027568955.1 Erythroxylum tenue | reverse complement strand
TTTAACTTATGATAAACAAGAAAACTAAATTGAATAGTTGCAACTATCTCGATTATTTAATTTAGGGTTTAGTCTTTGTCATGGAACTTATTACTATCATTTATTTGATATGGAATGATATCACACCCAGCTAATAGATGATAAGTTTTGGTCTGGATGTTGGGTTTGAACCAATTAATTTAAAAAAATTTGAGACTTATTATAACTATCCTAATATGTTTCGGAATAACTTCTTGAATCGTGAAAATATTTTCTTTAAACCAATGATCAATGTTACAATTAGATGAGATCTTTCCCTTGAATCAGAGTTCGGTAATCTTGACTTTCTCATATTTAAATTTAGTTTATTTAATTTGTTTTCGTATTAATTTCAGTTAATCAGTTTTTTAATCAACCCCTTATTTAATTTTATTGCTTGAAATTAATAAACTAGTGTTAAGTTCTTTAGGGATTCAACCTGGTTCCATGACTACTACAAAATTTTTAAAAATCGGTATTATTTTGGGGGCTTAGACAATGTGACCAAAATTTGTCACCTTTGCGGGGGAACTATTTCAAGTTTCTTAATTTCTTTGTTTTTTTTATTTTTACAGTTACTGCTAACCTCTTGTCTTATATGACTCATGCTTCTCATACAGATAAATTGCAATAGAATCTAGAAATTGAGAAGACAACACGTCATTTGAGAAAAGAGACTAAGCAAGGAAGCGGTCATTCACCTTCAGACGTGAAAGTTGAAGTAGATCTAACAATTGGTGAAGACTCTAATTTTCAAAAAGTAGACGAAAAGATGGTAAATCTCAATCAGAGAACTTTGAGGGAGTTAGCAGCAGCGAATTTAAATCAACAACCTTTATGCATTCTATTTCCAGATGTTAAGGTAGATTTCGAATTGGAATCTGGTTTGATTCACTTACTGTCTATTTTTCATGGTCTTGTAAGTGAAGATCCACCTAAACACTTGAAAGAATTTCATGTTGTCAGTTTTGGAATGAAGCCGTAAAGGGTGACAGAAGAACAAATTAATCTCAAGGCCTTTTCATTCTCATTAAAAGACAAGGCAAAAGATTGGCGATACTATCTTCCCCATGGTTCAGTGACAACGTGGAATGAGATGAAAATAATGTTTCTAGAGAAGTTCTTTCCTGCATCAAGAGCAACGAATATCAGAAAGGAGATATGTGTGATAGGAAAAATTACAGGAGAAACATTATATGAATAATGGAAAAGGTTTAAAGAGTTATGTGCCAGCTATCCACGTCATCAAATTCCCAATCCACTTCTGATTCAATACTTTTATGAAGGACTATTTCCAATAGATCGAAGTATGGTTGATGCCGCTAATAGAGGAGCTCCGGTAAACAAAACACCTGAGGCAGCTAGATAGTTGATATCATTTATGGCCAACAATTCTCAACAGTTTGAGAGAAGGATGGATGGAGCTATTAAGCATGTGAATGAGGTGAGTAACACGCACCTTGAGAATAAAATATTTTATTTAACCACTCTAGTTCGTCAAATGGCTATAGCCCAATTGCAATCGGTAAGAGTGTGTGGAATATGCTCATTCCTTGGACATCCTACGGATATGTGCCCTATATTGCAACAAGACTCTAGTCAAGAAGCTAACGCGATAGGGGACTTTCCTGGTCAACCTCAACAAAAGTATGGCCCTTATTCCAATTACTACAATCCAGGATGGAGGGATCATCCAAACTTGAGCTATGGAAATCAAAGAGGCCAACAACGATATCAACCTCACAATTTTAATAAACAACCTCAAGCTCCAACATATGCTCAACCTCAACCTTCAAATTCAGTTATATATTTAGATGAAATTATTAAGGCGTTTGCCAATAATACTCAACATGTCCAACAGGAAGCAAGGGTAAGCCTTCAAAACCTGGGAAATCAAATCACTCAATTAGTCACCACGGTAAGTAAATTGGAAGTGCAAGCATCGGGGAAATTACCTTCCCAAACGGTGGTGAATCCTAAGGAGAATGTGAGTGCAATGACTTTGAGAAGTGGTAAGGAAATTCAATCTGGAACTTCTTTACCAATGAAGGAAGAAAAGAACGATGATGGAGAAAAGAAGGAAGAACTTCCAACTCAATAATCAACAAAGGTGAAAAATGATTCATCTTCATCAATATCAATTAATGCACGTTTACCTCCTTTTCCTATCAGCTTGGCTAAACCAAAAGATGATGAATATAAAAGAGAGATCTTAGAAACTTTCAAAAAAGGTGGAAATCAGTATTCCACTTCTGGAAGCCATCAAACAAGTTCCAAAATATGCAAAATTCTTAAAGGATTTATGGACAAATGAAAGGAAGTTGAAGGACAAAGAGAGAATAATTTTGGGTAAGAATGTATCAGCTGTGATAAATAGGAAATTACTGGAAAAGTGCAAGATCCAGGTATGTTTACACTTTCGTGTGTTATTGGTAATAGAAAAATTGAACTTGCCATGCTAGACTTAGGTGCATCTATTAATGTCATGCCATACTCAATATATCGAGCTTTAAATTTGAATTCTTTGCAAAAAAAAACTAATGTGATTATCCAACTAACTTAGCGTTCGTATGTGCGTCCTATTAGAGTAATTGAGGATGTTTTAGTCCAAGTTAATGGTTTGGTATTTTCAGTGAATTTTTACATCTTGAAAAAGGATGGAGATAGTGTGGAATATTCAGCTTCGATTTTATTGGGAATGCCATTTATAAAGACAACCAAGACAAAAATTGATGCGGATGAGGGTACTTTTTCTGTAGAGTTTGATGGAGAGATAGTGGATTGGTAAGTTCAATGCATGTTGTGCCTAAGAAAACTAGTATGACAGTGATACGAAACTAGAATGATGAATTGGTACCAATGAGGGTACATAATGGGTGGCAAATGTGCATAGACTTTAGAAAGCTTAATTTAGCTACTCGAAAGGACCATTTTCGTTACCTTTTATGGATCAAATGTTAGAAAGACTTACTGGTAAATCATGTTTCTGCTTTTTGGATGGTTTTTCAGGTTACTATCAAATATAAAATGCTCAAGAGGATCAAGAAAAGACTACATTCACATGTCCTTTTGGAACGTATGCTTTTAGGCCAATGTCATTCGGTTTCTGTAATGCTCCAGGTAAGTTCCAAAGATGCATGATGAGTATTTTCTGAGTATATTGAAAATTGCATTAAAGTATTCATGGATTATTTCACTGTTTATGGAGATTCGTTTGATGATTGTTTAATCATTTATCTAAGGTTCTTAAACAATGCATTGAGACAAATTTGGTCTTAAATTATAAAAAAATGTCACTTTATGGTAGATCAAGGCATTGTTTTAGGACATATGATTTCATCCAGGGGCATAGAGGTTGATAAAGCTAAAGTGGATTTAATTGTGAACTTACCTTACCCTACAAACGTTAGGGAAGTTCAATCTTTGCTTGGACATGCAGGATTTTACCGCAGGTTCATTAAAGATTTTCCAAGATTACAATAGCTTTATCAAAGTTACTACAAAAAGACGTTCCATTTAACTTTAGGAGGGACTACAATGAAGCTTTTGACAAACTCAAGGCATTACTAACAAGTACGCCTATTATTCAGCCACCAAATTAAGATCTTCTGTTTGAGATCATGTATGATGCTAGCAACGATGCAATGGGAGTTGTTTTAGGCCAAAGGATTGAGAAAAGAAGTCATGTTATCTTCTAATGTTCTAGGACATTGGATGCTACGCAATTATTCTACAACTGAGAACGAGCTTTTAGTAATTGTTTTTGCTGTAGATAAATTTATATCTTATCTGTTTGGCTCTAAAGTTATTGTTTTTTCTGATCATGCAACATTGAAATATCTTCTAGCAAAGAAGGAGTCCAAATCGGGGCTAATACGATGGATTCTGCTACTTTAAGAGTTTGATTTGACAATAGAGGATCAAAAAGGTGCAGAAAATTTAGTAACAGATCACTTGAGCAAGTTAGAAAGAGATGAAGATATTTTACCTATTTTTGAAACTTTTCCTGATGAGCAATTGTTCCAAATGAAAGGTATGGATCCACGGTACGCTAACTTAGTAAATTATTTAGTTACTAGAACTTTACCTTATTACGTTAGTAAATCTAGAAAGGAAAAACATAAGAAATGAGGCAAAATATTATGTTTGAGATGAACCATTCTTATGGAAGTTCTACTCTGATCAAATTATAAAACGTTGTGTGCTAGAAAATGAACAAAATTTTGTCTTAGCTTTTTGCCTCAAATATGCATATGGTGGTCACTTTGGCCCCAAAAGAACTGCTAGGAAAGTTTTGGATAGTGTGGATTATATTGGGAGATTTTATATAAAGATGCTTATGTGTTCTGTAAAAGTTGTGACAGATATCAAAAGATAGGTACATTATCTCATAGGAATGAAATGCCTCAAACCTCAATTCTTATAGTTTAAATATTTGATGTATGAGGTATTGATTTTATGGGGCTCTTCGCTTCATCTTATGAATTTTCTTACAAACTTTTAGTTGTTGATTACATTTCCAAATGGGTGGTAGAAAAAGCCACTAGAACTTAGGATTCTGCAACAATTGTAGGCTTTATAAAAACTAACATTTTTAATAAATTTGGAATCCCACGTGCCATCATTAGTTATCAAAGAAGTCATTTTTGCAATAAAGTTGTGGCAACACTATTTATGAAGTATGGAGTGCATCATCGAGTAGATACCGCCTACCATCCACAAACGAATGGACAAGTAGAAGTATCGAATAGAGAGGTGAAATCCATCTTAGAAAAGATTGTGAATCCAAGTAGAAAGGATTGGAGTTTACGACTGAATGATGCTCTTTGGGCATATCGTGCAGCTTACAAGACATCGATAGGAATGTCTTCTTATCGATTGATTTTTGGTAAAGCTTTCCATTTACCGGTGGAAATTGAACATAGAGCCCATTAAGCGGTGCAACGTTAGAGAAGAAAGGAAATTGCAACTACAACAGCTAGAGGAAATAAGGTTGGATGCTTACAAAAATTTACAAAGAGAAAACCAAATTGTTCCACGATAATATGATCTTGAGGAAACAATTTAAGGTGGTACAGAAAGTGTTATTATATAATTCTCGATTAAAGCTCATGCAAGGTAAATTACGTTCTAGATAGCTTGGTCCATTTGTTATTGCCAATATCTTTTCTCATGGTTCATTGGAAATAAAAGGTTCAGAGACTGGAAAGATTTTTAAGGTTAATGGACATAGATTGAAACCATTATATGAGGAGATGACGGTTTCTAGTGCGATGAACATTAATTTGGAACGTCCATCGTATGAAGAAGTTCGAGAAGAATTGACCCGTCAAGTATCACAATATTAAACAATTGCGCTTTTTGGGAGGCAACCCAAAATATGATAGTTTTATTTTATTTTGTTTTAGTTCTTTTTAGGATGCATTTGTTTGTTTTTAAACATATATTATTGGGAAAAAAATTTCCAGACTACTAAATCTCATAAGGCGAGATCTCGGATCTCGCCTTATGTGATTTAGTGTTCTGGGTCTTGCCTTATATGATTTAGTGTTTTGGAATGAGGATATTAAAATTCCAAACTACTAAATCTCATAAGGCGAGACCTCGCCTTATGCGATTTATTGTTCTGGAATTCCAGATTACTAAATCTCATAAGGCGAGATCTTGCTTTATACAATTTAGTGTTCCAGATTGATACTCTAATATTTCAAAAAATAATTAAAATAAAAAAACAATAATTTTTTACTTTATTTATTTATTCAAAAACATTTAAAAAAGAAAAAAAGAAAAACACCCCGTAATTATTTTTCTCTTTTCATGTTATTAGTAATTACTTAATTAAAAAAAGACCCTAATCCTTTATTTCTCTTTGCAAGAACATTAAAACTCCATTATCCCTCACCAGCTCTCTCCTAGCACTGCACCATCACCAAGATTTGCTACTCTCTCACACACACGCAGCGCCAACTCCACCCACACCATTGACGCACCAGTAGCTCTCTCCGCAATCTCCCACACAGTCTCTCATATAGTAGCATTCAACCTCCCACACACACTGCACACCTAGCTGGAGCACTCACTCACGCAACCAATCCTACCCATCCACACCACCACCCACACACAACATCCAGTCCCACAACGCAGCACAATGCAACCCTCTCCACTACACAGCACGCTACTTTCTCACAACGCCGCAACCTCCCCATCAGGCTCTCCTCCCACCAATGTCCCATTTATTTTATGTTTTTTTATTTTAAGTTTTATTTTCACTTTTCTTAATTATTTTATTATTTTATTTTATTTTTATTCTTAATAATTACTTTTAGTTTAATTTCAATTATTATTCAGTTGTTGTCAATATTTTTTTCTTCAAGTAATTTTTGTTTATCTTGTTTAGTGTAATGGGGCGTTCTAAGGCTACTACCAAGACTGCAGAAAAAGGCAACTCACCAATGAATGCTAAATCTGTTGAAAGCTCTGAAGCCGGTAACAAAAAGAAGAGTGCGCGGATTGCAAAAAATACTTCTGTTCTACCATTTGCTGAGTTGGATTTATGCGGATGTCTCACTTTCAACACTAAAAAGCGAAGACAACGGTACGCTGTTAATAAAATTTGACATATTGTTACAGGTAAGTATGTACACTACCCTTCCTTTGAAGAATTGGATATAAAGGAAAAATTTGACGATATGTTTATCGATATGAGTTGGAAGTACTTTGCATTGATTAATTGTCCTGTTTTTATTGAATTAACTAGGGAGTTCTACACTACTTTTAAATTTGACAAACCAGACAAATTTACTTTAAGTAGTCTTAATGTGATTTAATATAGATTAATGGGAGTTGAATTCAAGCAGAGTGTCACTGAGTTCAATTTGGCCTTAGGGTTAATAGATGAAGATTACGCTAATTCGACTCTTTATAAAGAATATGTCATGGACTATGATGAATTCAACTCTTTTCAAGCATGGAAAACAATGTCTTATGATCCTTTTTCTTATAATCCCAGTCAATCTAAGGGTAGTGATCTTAATAAAATGGAGTGGATCTATATGTAGCGTTTCTTAGCCTTTAGTTATTCCGGCCGGAAGGCTACTACATTTATATGTACTATGGCTAAACTTTTTCTTTCTTTGGTGTACGGTGCATAAAGTACGTGTCAATTTAGGTGCTTGGTTGGCGATGCAATTTAACATTGTTTTATCTTTAAACAAACATCTATGTCTTGGTTCTCTTGTCACTCATTTGACTATTAATTTGAATTTGCTTGATTTGACTAACACCGATATGCATATAGCCTGTGGGATGGAACCTTTGGATAGAATTTGTTTAAGCAGGATGGGTGTCATTGAAAAACAACGGAGAACATTTCACGATCGCATCGAGATAGGTTCATCTCAAGACAACGAGAGCATAGTACCATTCACCCAACTTTATATCTTCCAACTCCGCAGATCTAACAGGATTATCATTCTCGGCTAGATAGATTGGAACATAAAATTTAAAAAATGGAGAACATTTTGGATGCTCTACTTCAATTCATGGGGGTTGTACCTCTATGCCCTCTGACGTCATAGTCCACATCCTTTCAATGCTCACATTTTAGGGGAGTCCTCTATTCTTTATTTTCTTTGATTATCTTTATTGAGTTATGAGTATCTTATGCATACATTAGGGACAATGTATGATTTAGGTGTAGGCAGCGAATGTTTATATTATAATGAACTTTGTGATTTTGTTTGGACTCATGATATGTTGATTCATATATTAACTATTCCTCATGATAGCTTTAAAAAAAAATTATTGTTGGTCATGAATAATTCTTAAGTTAGATGCAATCTTGGTTTAAGATCTAATGCGTGAGAGAAACAAGCATGATTATTGTTTTCATTAAATTTTTCAAAGTATCTCATTCGTTTCGTTGAATGAAAAGTGTGCAAGACTTGATGCAATTTTTGACACCTACGTGAGCTTTGAGCCTAAGAGCATTCATCATATATATGCTCATATATATCTTTTTGTTGTGTGTTATCAAACATAGCTTGTTTATACTAGAACTTGCTTTTGAATACATGTTGAGACCACAATTTTGATGAATTTGTGTATAAACATGATGAGGACATTTAAGATAACCATTTTTTAACCTAAACCTACCTTAATTTTTATCCCTAGAAAAACAATTTGAGCCTTAACCTTTCTTTCTTGCATAATAACCTTATTACAAGCCGAATTTACCCTTTTTTTGTTAATATCCTTAATAATTTTGAACCCTTAAATTGAAGGAATTGTATCGAGCTTATTTGCATAGATTTTGACTATTTCCAGGAAAAGTTAATTAGATGATTCAAGTTGCATTGTTTTGATTTTTTATAGAATGAAGTAGAAGTAAAAAAATCAAAAAATAAAAAAACAAAATCTCCTCTTTGATATTTTTCTTTAAAAAAAGGAAAAAGGACAAAAAAGAAAAAGAAAAGAAAGGAAAAGTGATTGAAAGAGATGTTATTTGAATCAAGTGAGTTTTGATTTAAGTTGAAATTTGTGGGGATAAGTTTGTATGATTCATTTCAATTTATTTAGCCAAAAAGTTCCTTTTTTCATACCTTACCTAAGCCACAATACAACCCTTATTAAGTTCATTTGATTTATACATTAGGTTCATTTTATTTAGTGGTAGAGATATGATTCTTGAGCAATCTTATGGAAATAACTGGCTATGTTTTTATTTGAGTGCTTAGTGAACCCTAAACACTTTGAGTGTATAGAGTGAAATCCTTGTGACGGTGTCAACTCTTGTTCATTTGATTTTGATGGAATTAATGAGATGCTATGTTTTAACAATGAGTTCTATGAGAGCATTCTCTCGATTATTATTTTATCTTAACCCTTAAATGTGAACTGGCTTTTGGATATTTTTTTGATGACATGAAGGGAGATGAGAGGTTATTGTGAAGATGATTAATGTATTGAATTGATGTATGCTTGAGGACAAGTATAAATCCGGTGTGGGAGAATTTGCTAAGATCTAATCTTGACTAATTATTTGATATTATCTTCTTTGTTTTGAATTTATTTTTGTGCTTAAATGTTAAAATTAATGTTTGTTTTGTTTTAGGAGATAAAAGGTTGAGATTGCATCAAATTGGGACTTTATTGATGATAATGGCAAATTTTGTATAAAGTGAAGAGATTGATGCGGTGGATAAGGCAAATCAATTGAAAAGTTGGAATTTGACTAGAAGACTTCGCCTTATCCTTATCATGAAGGAGTTTGGTTTTGAATTCGTTTTAGATAGACATCTTTAAACTTTAGAGTGAGATTAGGATTAGATTAGAAAGCCCTATAAAAGGGACATTTCTCACAACAGAAAGAGGTTCTCTACTGGACCCCGCTTCCGGAGCCCAATATTCGGAGTCATAAAACTTGAGCATAATCGTTTCAACTTCATAACAGATTTTGGAAATATTCCAACTAGAATTACAATTTGACTTCTTCTTAACATTTGTAGCTTTATGTCTCTAGTTTATTTTGAAATAAGAATCATCTCTTCAGAGCTCTATAGAGAAAGATATGATCAAAATACCAAAGTATGTTCATAACCAATTCCTGCTCATCCAACCCATTTCCCTCACTTTCTTTCCATAAATATTTTTCAAATTAACACCAAAAACTACCAATTTTTATTTAGAGATAACTGAATGTATTAGGAATCTATTGTTTTAAGAATCATTTCATTTTGAGGTCGGATGACGAAGTTATGTCCAAACAAATCAAACATGTTCAGATCTGGAACACCTTTCGGGCGGCGAAATGTTGGTGAAGTTGTGGAAGAAACAAGGTACAATCACAACTTTCCATGTCTTGATCACACCCGATGCTACTCCCAGGGTACAGTCTCACCTTTTCTTGCTTCGTGTACAATCGCACCTTCCTTTGTGGCGAGCGCGACCGAAGTTGTCCTGTATAATACATCCTCTATGACATTACTAACTTCTAACGGTCACATCTCTCAACTCCGATATCCAAAAATTGCATACTTTATACTGTTGGAAAGCTACGAAGATAAGCTACAAATTTTAAGAAGACAACTTTATCTAGTTGAGCCTATATTAATCTAGTTTTTTCTTGAAGTCAGAACACAAATTTTACCCCTATGAAAGACTATGATTATGTCCTCAATCATATTGTACCTGTTTTGGGGCAATTTGCATAACTTTCACTAAAGATGTCAGATTAAGGTTATTCTAGGATAGTTTCGAAGAGATCTTCTAGATCTACGACTTTCAAGAAGACCCCGAGGAGAGATTTTGTGAGACAAAACTCCCTTCAAGCATCTCCAATGGTTCCTACATCCATTCTAACATCACTTTCACTCATAATCTTCCCGATTTCACCTCTTCTAATGCAATATCACTTCTTAACCATTCAACTACCAAATTGATTTCATTAAACTCTCAAATCTCAGTTCATTTGACTCAAAACCGTTCAACTACATCTCATCATTCATAATTCCTATTTTCTTGTCCATAACATCTCACTTATGTATATATATATATAACAATAATTCATGTTCAAAATCATCAACTCAAGTTGATAACTTCTTCAAGAATACCTAATTTCAACTCACATCATCCAAACACAATTCATATTTCAGTAACACCAAGGATAAGAGTTTAATAAACTTTAATGACATTCCAAGCCAAATTATATCATCGGTATCAAAATCTAAAATACAAAAGATACAAAACTCAATAATTCTCAAATTGCGTCTAAAGCCTTGTTTTTAAAAAATCTAACTTAAATTACAAAAATATTGCAAAAGTGGAATGATGCCTCAACTCTTGGTTACTCGATCTCATTCTCTTCACCTGAAGATGGGACGGAAAGGGGATGAGCTTAAAAGCTTGTGGGTAATAAGTTTACAATGGAGAATAAGCAAAATCATTGAAATGTGTCATTTGTCAAAAAAAATTCATATTGAATTCATAAAACGCATAGTTCTCAAATTCTCAACCAAATTTACGATTTTTAGCTCAAAACATATAGTTAAAATATCATCACATAAACATAGCATATACATTTATCCATCAAAGCATAACACTCAATTATGCACCATTCTTGACAATTCAAAGATGCAATGCACAAACAAATGGCTCGAGAGTTCCATGGAACGAAATGGTGAAACTGAAGTTTACACCATGAATAAAATGAGTCCACCTTTCGGAGCTCATATGCCACAAGCGGGCAGTCAGGAGAAGGCGTGCACGTGACGAACAAAATTGTTCCTCTCTTGCCCATACAAAAGCACATATTCATACTTTCATTCTTTTTCCTCTTTTCATTTATACAAGATGCCATGACATTTTTTCAGGAATAACATAAAATGTTTCAATACATTTCTATCTTCATTTCGCAATTCATCAACAAAATTCATATACCGAAAAATTAAAGATTTCTTAAATCGCTCAAATAGCAGTAAGGCAACATTTATAAAAACAATTGAAATCATTTAATTCTCTTGCTTTTGAAAACATAGTCATGGCTCATTAATTCAATTATAAACGTGTAACCCACCTTGATTTCCTTGCTCAAAATGCCTCAACTCTTGCTCCTCTCTTGCCTCTCTTGATTCCCTTAATATTTACACAATTCCCAATTCAATGGGAATTCCAATTTGAGGACCCAAAGAAACATATGCATAAAATTGATCCTAGAAAGCTTAAACCCATGCATTTCCTAAGCTTTATGAACCAAAATCCTTCCAAAAATCCAAAAGATTAAAAATATGCCTACCTTAAATCTTCACCAAATGAAGAGATCTTTGGCTCAACTGGAAGCTCTTTTCTTCTTCTTCCTTTTTCTCTTCTTAAACAACTTCAAAATCTCTCTTAAAGGCTAAGAAAGAATTGAAACCCTAGCTCAACTCTCTTCTTTTCTCTCAAACCATTGAAAATATCTTCCTCTCTCCTGGTTTTTGTATTTTCTCTTCTTCCTTCTTCTCACTCACGTTTTCTCCTTCTTTAAAAAGCAAGACTACATTTCTTCTTCCATTTCTACCCTTAACGAGTGTGCAAAGTCCATTTTGCCCTTCCATTTTTGCCTTATGTCTTTTATGCTTAAGTGATCTTCCAAAAATGCCCTTCATCAATACAGTCTTACTAGTTTAATTCAACTAAACCATATAATAAAATCCTACTAACATTTACGTAATAATTAACTCCAAATAATTAATTTATCAAAACCTCAAAACTTATTTAAATCATGTTTAATAATATATAAAAAATTCGGGGGCCAACATTCTCTCTCTTTTTACGTCTTTAGCAATTCTTTAGTCTTTCTTTTATTTTTGTTATTGGAGCAAAAGCTTGTGTGGCTAAACTCATCACTGATTCAAGGGGATTCAATACTCTAATTGTAACTTTGTGAGGTTTTGTGTTTCAAACATTTATTCACGTTTTAATTCAGGTATTTCTTGTTTTGAGGTCTCATATTTCATAAATGATTGATATTCGACTAATCTGACAATTTAATTTAAAATTGATTATTCTATCGCTATTCAAGAATTCAGTGATCTGTAATTGTCATGAAGGATTGGTACAAGTAGCAAATAGGTTATTTATGAATTTTCATATTTAACTTATGATAAACAAGAAAACTAAATTAAATAGTTACAGCTATCTCGATTATTTAATTTAGGGTTTAGTCTTTTTCACGAAGCTTATTGCTATCGTTTATTTGATATGGAATGCTATCATACCTAGTCAATAGATGATAAGTTTTGGTTTGGATGCTAGGTTTGAACCAATAAATTTAGGAAATTTTGAGAATTATTACGACTATCCTAATATGTTTCGAACTAACTGCTTAAATCGTAAAAATATTTTCTTTAAACCAATGATCAATATTACAATTAGATGATATCTTTCCCTTTAATCAAAGTTTGGAAATCTTGACTTTCTCATATTTAAATTCTGTTGCTTTAATTTGTTTTCGTATTAATTTCAGTTAATCAGTTATTTAACCAAGAAACCCCCCTCCCCAATTTAATTTTATTGCTTAAAATTAAGAAACTAGTGTTTAGTTTTCTAAAGATTCGACCTGGTTTCACGACTACTATAAAAGTTTGAAGAATCGGTATTATTTTGGTGGCTTCGACCAATATAGGTTAAAGTTATTAAATTTAATGTACCATGAGTTCATAGTAACATTGATTGAAGTACTGGTTGACCAATAAGCCATATTGGTTGAAAAATATGCCTATTGATTGAACACTATTACAACGTTTAGTAAATCTAGTTCTTTTAATGTATATTGGTCAACCAATTTGCTATACTGGTTAACCAATACACTACAAGTAGCCGTTAGTTCTTGGCTCTAATAGTTAAGAAGGGTCCAAAGCACTATAAATATGTGTTTTCTCATTATTTTTAGCATGAAGAATTTTTTCGATGTATTTTACACATATTTTTAAATGTTTTTCAATCATTTGAGCATTATTTCTTCATATTTGTATGAGTGATCCTCTTTTTAATTATCAAGTGAATAAGTGGGTTATTCTGAGTTGTAAAATTTGGTTAGGGAATTATATTATTGTACTTGGGGTGATCCAAATGAAATTGAGGTTCCTCTTCATCTTGGAAGAAGGTTCTTTACCTAAAAAGAATGTATAAAAGTTATTCTTTGCCATAAAATAAGAATTAAAATAGAATTCCAAGAAGAGTCTTGGTAGTGCACATATGCAATGGTTATTTGTTAAACCACTATCAGTTTACATTTTCTCTTCCTTATCCTCTTTAAATTATTATTCAATTGTTTTATTAGTTTATGTTAAGAAATTCATTTGTTTATATATATTAATTGTTTTAAAATTGAGTTCATTGGTTATTAAAATTCTTGATTTTTATAAACAACAAATTCACTCTCCCCCTCATGGGTGCTACTAAGGACTAACAAGTGGTATCAGACGTGTCTATTAGGCCAAATTTTCTAGAGAAAACCTATAGCAAAGATTATAATAGCATATTTAGGAGCATCGTCGTCATCATTCAACAAAGAAGGATAAAACATTAGTATACCACCTTTCTTTAATGGTAATGATTACCTTTATTGAAAAACTAGGATGAGATTCTTCTTAATGGCTAAAAGTGTAAACCTATGAGAAATAGATTCAAATGGTCCCTTCATTCTTTCAAAAAATATAGAAAACAAAATGGTACCTAAATTCAAGGAAGAATGAGAATCTCAAGATAAGAGATTGGTTTCCTTTAATAGTGTAACCATACACATTTTGTGCATTAAGAAGAAATGAATTCAAAAGGATTTTTGTGTTTGAAATGACTTATGAAATTTGACGTACTTTAGAAGTTACACATGAGGGAAACAATTAAGTAAAGGAGAGAAAATTAAGGATGAAAACATATCAATATGAATTGTTTCAAATGAAATATGATGAAAGCATATCTAACATGTATACTAGATTTAATAATGTCATTAACGCTCCCAAAGGTTTGGAAAGATGTATACTAGCATGTATACTAGATTTATTGATATCATTAATGCTCCTAAAGGTTTGGAAATGTGAGATCCCACATCGGTTGGGGAGGAGAATGAAGCACGCCTTATAAGGGTGTGGATACCTCTCCCTTACAGACGGGTTTTCCATGCCCTAACGCACCAGATCCCATCAGAACTCTGAAGTTAAACATGCTAGGGCCAGAGCAGTACCAGGATGGGTGACCTCCTAGGAAGTCCTGTGAAAAAACAAAACTGTGCGGGCTGGGCCCAAAGCGGAAAATATCTGTGAGCGGGTGGTCTGGGATGTTACAAGTGGTAATTGTGAGATCCCACATCGGTTGGGGAGGAGAACGAAGCATGCCTTATAAGGGTGTGGATACTTCTCCCTTACAGACGCATTTTCTATGCCCTAATGCACCGAATCCCATCAGAACTCCGAAGTTAAACATGCTAGGGCCAGAGCAGTACCAGGATGGATGACCTTCTGGGAAGTCCTGTGGAAAAACAAAACCGTGCGAGCTGGGCCCAAAGCGGACAATATCTGTAAACGGGTGGTCTGAGATGTTACAATGGTATCATAGCTATGGTTTTGCATTTTCAAAAGTGTTATTTTCGTTTTCAAAAAGTTTTCAAAAATTTCACGAGCCTTAGGAGTCGAGTCGGGTGTCGAAAGTCTCTAGTCGAGAAGTTGAGACTCGGATCGTTAAGTTGACGTCCTTAACGGTCGAATGATTTTGACCTCGATTGGAGTACTTATTGACATTCATTGGGATGTTTGGGATATCGGATAAGCTAGGCTTAGCCTGATTTATTTTATTAAACATTGTCTTTTCTTTGATTTTATAGTGATAGCATGGTTGGACGAGGAAGGGGAAGGCCTCGCAACGTGAGACCATTGCGATCCGAGCTAGAGGAACATAGCACCGAAGCAATCGCAGAACTAGCGGTAGCTAGCTCTTCAGCTCAGAGGTAGCCTCATACTGTAACACCACCAGTAGTAGAGTAGCCAAATTTACCACCGGTACTGAGAGAAGCTCTACAGCAGGTGATGACGTGGTGGGCACAGTACACTGCACAACAACAGCCTGGGACTGGAGCACCACAGGTGCCACCACAAGTACCGCCATCACAACAGCCAGTAGCGGTACCTAGTCATACACTAGGGCAACACTCGATGGTTGAAATTTCAGGTTATATCAAAGAAACAAGGAACCTCGGGTGTAGTACTTTTGATGGGAGCGGTGGAGTTACAGAGGCCAAACCCTGGATGAGGCGAACTGCAGAGACATTTCATGATATGGGAATTCCTGATGAGATGAAGTTGAAGGTTGTCATCTGATTGTTGGAGGGCGATGCTGGAGTTTGGTGGGAAAATGTCCAAGGAAGCTGCTGTAATCAGACGACCTGGAGAGATTTTATCAGTGAGTTCAACGAACAATACTACACCAGATTTGATCGAGATCAGAAGAAGACTGCCTTCTTTACACTGACACAAGGGAATAGGTCGGTGCACGAGTTTGAAACAGAGTTGAGGGAGCTCGCCACTTATGTCCCCGAATATGTGGCTGATGAAGAGAATCTATGTGTTCAATTTGAGACGGGACTGCATTTGGCTATCTGGGAGAGGATGACAGTTACCTCAACTAATACATTCAAGGAGATGGTACAGTCGGCTAAGAGAGCGGAGAAGTTGGTGAAAGAGCGTGGGTAGTCTCCAGTTTGTACTTTTATTGTCTAGTGGCTCGTGAACTGTGTTTATGTAAATATGTTTTATGATTT
>JAOSBM010000005.1:20415385-20425619 GCA_027568955.1 Erythroxylum tenue | reverse complement strand
GTAGTACCAAAATGTATCGAACTCTTAAAGAGAGTTATTGGTGGCCAGGGATGAAGAGAGAGATAGCAGAATTTGTGACCAGATGCCTTCCCTGTCAACAAATTAAGGTAGAGCATCAGAAACCAGCAAGTATGTTACAGTCTTTGCCTATTCCAGAATGGAAGTGGGAGCATGTGACGATGGATTTTGTAGTCGGGCTACCTCGTACATCGAAGAGTCATGATGCTATTTAGGTTATAGTAGACAGATTGATGAAGTCTACTCATTTTTTGCCTGTCCACGCAACCTATTCATTGGAAAAATTGGCAAAGCTGTATATCGACGAGATTGTGAAGCTGCATGGGGTACCAGTTTCTATAGTATCAAACAGGGACCCGAGATTCACTTCACGATTTTGACCAAAATTTCGGGAATCTTTAAGGACTAAATTGAAGTTTAGTACTGCCTTCCACCCTCAGACCGATGGTCAATCAGAGAGGACCATTCAAACACTAGAGGGCATGCTGAGAGCATGTGTGATGGAATTCTAAGGGAGTTGGGACCAAAATTTGTCTTTGATTGAGTTTGCTTATAACAATAGTTATCAGACAAGTATTGGTATGCCACCTTATGAAGCACTTTATGGAAGGAAGTGCAGAACACCTCTGTGTTGGGATGAGGTTGGTACGGCCAAAATAGAAGGAGCTGAATTGATAGAAGTCACCACTCAGAAGATAAAAATCATTCGAGAGAAGATGAAAATCACCCAGGATCGACAAAAGAGTTATGCAGATAATAGGCGACGACCGTTAGAGTTTGCTATTGGTGACAAGATTTTTCTTCGGATATCGCCTTGGAAAGGTATCATTAGATTTCAGAGTCGGGGAAAGCTAAACCCTAGATATATCGGACCTTTCTGCATCCTGGAGCGTGTCGGGACCGTGGCATATCGGTTAGAATTGCCACCGGACTTCGATAGGATCCATAATGTATTTCATGTTTCTGTGCTTAAAAAGTACTTACCGGATCCATCTCATATTTTGGAGGCACCCCCCGTAGAACTGAGAGAAGACCTGAGTTTTGAGGTGAAACCAGTGCAGATTTTGGATCGACAGATAAAGAAATTACGCAGCAAAGAGGTATCTAAGGTTAAGGTTCTTTGGAAGAGCGATAAGGTCGAAGAGATGACATAGGAGCTTGAGGATACTATGAGACGTCAGTACCCAAGCCGGTTGGACCGGCAGGAGGCTAGGCCTCCCTTAAAGACGCGTTTTTCTTGCCCTAACGTCTCGGATCCCATCAGAACTACGAAGTTAAACGTGTTAGGGTCAGAGCAGTACCAGGATGGGTGACCTCCTGGGAAGTCCTATGGAAAAACAAAACCATGCGGGCTAGGCCCAAAGCGGACAATATCTGTGAGCGGGTGATCTGGGTTGTTACAATGGTATCAGAGCCAGTACCCGGGCCGTTGTGCCAGCCTTATAAGGGTGTGGATACCTCTCCCTTACAGACACATTTTCCATGCCCTAACGCACCGGATCCCATCAAAACTTCGAAGTTAAAAGTGTTAGGGCCAGAGCAGTACCAGGATGGGTGACCTCCTGAAAAGTCCTGTGGAAAAACCTATACTGATGTTGAAATGTTAAGAAATTTATTTATGTCACTCCAAATATATGGGAAGCTAAAATGACATCTATAAAAAAAAAGCTAAGGATCTAACAACACTAATAATGGAGGAACTTATTTGATCTCTCCTCATATATGAAATTAGGCTTTAAATGACACAAAAAGAAATGACACTCCCAAATAAAAAGAACTTAGTGTTTAAAGCCTCAAAGGAATATTCATAAAGCGAAAGAGACATTAACTAGTGAAAGTGATATGAAGGATGAGATGCCTCTAATATAGTCAAAACTCAAAAAAAATATTCATTTAAATCATCCATAAGTGATGTTTAAAAAAAGGCAACTAATAGTTCATTCTTTAGAAATTTGTCATATATTGCTGTTATTTATCAATTTGAGTATAAATCCTTAGTATTGATTGGTTGGGTGAATTATGAATAAGATTTTTTCTTTTTATAGTATAAAACTTAGTACCTAAACTTAAAGACTATGTGCTTATTTAGTTATCTCAATTGGGTAATAATTTCTCCAAACCTTTGAGTAAGAATATCTCTTGTTCAATTTGAAGAGAGATGAGGCTGATTGATGGAAAATCAACGTATTAAATGACCTTTTCAAGATCTTTATTAATTTTATTCATGTCTTATCTATATAATTATATTTTAATTTGAGTTTTAAAGGGTGGTTTAAGTTATTAGGGAATATTATGCCTTCCAAAGAGTTTGTTCATTGTCTGTTCCTAAACAGTCATATAGGTTGACCAATATCCTTTAATGATTGATCAATGTCCTCACTTCTGAAACTCCTTTCTTTCTAGTTAGTTTGGTCATACTATTCAACCAATGTCACTCAATAGTTAACCAATTCACCTCTTTCTTTAAAAGTCTTTATTATAGTGAATCTGTAGAAACACTGGTCACACACTTTGGTTGACCAACAACCAATATAGGTTTCCAGTAAAGTAATTACTCTGACATTTAAGGGCCAACCACTTGACACTAGTTGACTAACTTACGTGAATAGTTGACCAATATATAAGATTTTAAAAATAAAATTGGCTTTCTTTCTTTTCTTCACCAAGCCTCCGTTGCTTTCTCTCCCTTCTCTTTAAAACTCTAACTCCTCCACCGAGGCATTATGCATCTAACTACATTTTTCCACTAACCTTTTCCTACTCACCTAACCTTTCCCTCCATTTTTGAAGACGAAATTAACCATCGGGGAGTTATAGCTCCACTCTTCTCTTGCATCTCCCTCCCTTCTTTGATGAGATTATGGTGATTCCCACAGCTCCAAGAAGTTCACATACATCCCAAAGATCACATGTCGTCAACCTACAATATCAATTTATCTAATTTCTTATCTTGTCTTTGGGGATATCTCCAATTTCTCATTTTGTCTTTCAATTGATGTTTCCCTTAGCTTGTGATCTCACGAATAAGCATGTTTATGCAAGTTCATAATTCAATTTCATGAGTTAGCCTCTACATTATATTAATTTGGCATTTAGGGCGAGTTGGACTTTCAGAATTGGGAATTTCACATTTTTATGCATATTCTAGATTTTTTTCAAAATTGAATATTCGTTAGTTTAATTGAATATTAGTTTAAGGTTTTCTTTTTTTTTCCAAATTGGAGTTTTTGGTCCTTTTCCCTAAATGAAATTTGGGATCTTTGAAATTAGTCCAATTTTCGTGTATTTGATGACCTTATAATTTAATTAAGAATAATTTTAAGTAATTGATTTAATTTGTTCATTTTTAATTCGATTAAGTTATTGGGTTTCGTAAAGGAACTATTTTTTGAATAATTCTATATTATACTTACTCCAAAATTTTCAAAATCAATTCACAAAATTAATATTTATTTATATCTTTTAATTTCTAATACTTCTTCGTTTTCTTTATGACTCTCCACTTTTGCATTATATTTTGTGATTATTCATTCCTTACTGTAGGAGAAAATTTGAAGTTTTTAGAATGGAATTTATTAAATTGTTCTTTTTGCAAGTGATCTTACATACTTAGACCATATCATATCTTTTGAACCTTCCTTCTTACTCCTTATCTTGTAACTTTCTCTTACTCTCATGGCAAGAACCAGAGGGACTCGTTCATGGTAAAGGTACTCGCACACCCTTTCGGACTCATAGGATTCAAGAGAGATCACTGACCCTTCCTCCTCCTATTCCTCATCTTAGTGAGGATGAGTACTCTGATATTGACTCTCCTCAATTTTAAGATTATCCTTCACGTGAATTACATGAAATTCATGTTATCTCTCCTACTAGTTTATAATATTTCAAAGCCTATAGTCTTGTACAATACTTTGTTGATCAAGGGTGGCAGTTCCTTTTTACAAAATAAATGTCATATAAGTCTCACAAATGCTAGGCTATTCTATACTAATCTCCATCCTAAAGTAATTCATGGTGACACCCACAGCTTCTTCAAAGTCCATAGTGTTAATATCCAGTTCACTTTTGATCTCATTATTGAGATCTTTGAAATTTCTGTTCTTGAAAATCCTGCAACCTATAGTTATTGCACTAAATACACCATTCAACCTTATTTTGTTCCAAATAGATTAAAAATCATTTTTGAGTTAGACCCCCAAATAAAGGTCCATAGAAAACTTGATGATGTTCATGGCTTCAATGTTATTCCTCCTTTTCACTGTCTCTTCATCAAGTATAATTTTTTCCATTGGCAATCGTTGTTCCTTTCTTGGCCAAGTTGACATTTGGTTCCTCTCCAACCTTATGTTAGGAAATTTTACTCGTCTTAGTTTATTCCTATTTCTTAACATGGTAAATTTCCATCAAACCAACAAAATTAAACTTCTTATAAATTGTGTTTATATATATTATTTTATATTTCAAATAACTTATTTTAATTTTGAGATTACTTTAATCCAATGTAGCTTTTGAAGCCATCTCCAACTGGTCCACTGCTCCTCTTCTCACATGCCAACAATGCCTGCTTTTGGATACGCCTCAACACTTCCAGTTTACGCCTAAAGCCACCCCATCTCATGGTAGATGACTCTTGCATCTCATGCATTTTTTGTTGCAGTAATAACTGGCACATTGCTCGATGTAAGTAGTAGACTTTCAAGCAGCTTAGCTAGCAATAAAGCACACGCACAAGGGTCGTTTCATTATTTTAAACCAGTTGTAGAGGGAGATGTCTGGAAAAGACCCCACACGAGCAATGTCATTAGCAATGGGAGCTTTTAGGGATTGGAACAACATTTGCTACCACGAGACCAAACACCCCTATCATAATTCCAACTTCACATGGAGGCAATGAGTAGGGCTTTTAGAAATTCTTGTTTTTTTATTAAAAGGAAAGTAAAACAAACATCTTACACAACAAAGTGTGGGCGGCTAGACCCTGCTAGATCCTTGAGGAGGATCGAAAGGCACCCTGAGGGCGCATGTACAAAAGTGGTAACACCCAAATCAAAATTTACAGTAAAAGTGGCTATCCAATCGACGCACCGATTGCATTCCCTGTACGTGTGCCGAGGGAGAATAGTCCAATTACGGTTGAGGAGTTCATTGATGCTGAAGATGAGGAGATTAGTAGATGTGATGCAGGTAGCTGAGTCAGAAATAGAGTCCAACGCCACTTGGGAATCTAACTCTTAGATCACCTGACGGTATCTGAGGTCCCAAGCTAGCGTCAAACCAGAGAACACACCCCACAGTTATGTGGTGAGAGGCAAGCACCAGCCCAGATTTTGGACAAAACCTCTAAGCCAGGAACTGGTGCTGTCAGGGAGAAGTCCACCCATGGAGGCCAAAAAGGGGTCTGTTCGGCTCGCCCCATTTGTATTGAGTTTCACCCAGCCCGACCCTAAGGGACACCAGCCAATGAACTGTACGTGACGCAATCGGTGTTCGGGCACGGCTCTTCCAAGCCAGCTCGAAGCAGTGTGTATCTGATGGACATAGTCAAGAACACCGTGAACAGGAGAAAGTGGCCAGAAGAACTAAGGGTCAAAAATTGATCGATTCTGCCATAACCACAAGAACCAACAAGCCGTCCCAAAAATGATGAACCAATCGAATCCACAAGTCTGTCGATACCACTAGAGATTTGTGGGAAGCCATTCATGGAACCTAAGGGTGAAAAAGTCAGATGATAGGGCTTTTGGAGGGAAGGCGAGCCACAAGCTTCTAACTCTGGGGCAATCACTCATCACATGAAGGGAAGACTCATCAGCCTGACAATTTTGACACTCGGCAGTCGTAATAAACCACCAGCGCATCCGTTGTTAATTAGACAGTATCTTGTCTTAGGCCAGGAGCTAGAGGAAGGCTCGAATACGTTGAGGACCGGCCTAGCGCCAAATTAGCTGCTAATAGCCGCTGGTGTCATGAGAAGCATGGTCCATAATCATAGAGTACGTGGATGCAGTGGAAAACTTACCGGAGTCTGACCTACGCCAGCTTAGCCGGTTCGGCCCGAAATGTGGTTGCGGCGGGAGAATACCTACAATAATCAGACAAATAGAGTGAGGAAGGATAGACTAGAACTCATGCCATAACCAATTACCTGAACTGTCCACATATTGTTGCACGCTGCGGGATAGCAAGGAAGGGGAAAGAGGGCTCAGAGCATGGTGGAGTAGGGGGCCCAAATCCTCCACCCAAGGATCCATCCAGAAACAAGCCTTTGTCCCATCATAAATCACTCATGTCATGGCATGAATGACGTGGGGCCAGATAGCTTTGATGCTCCGCCAGGTTATGGATCCTCCGGTGGCCGTTAAGGAAGTAGGCGGATCGTGAACATTCATATTGTATTTGGCAGTCAATATGGAGGCCCAAAGCTTGTTAGGTTCCGAGAGCAGAGTCCACCCTAGTTTGATTAATAGAAAATCATTATTTTCCTGAATTTTGTGGATACCCAGCCTACCTAGTATTTTGGTTTGGCAAACTATGTCCCATTGCACGAGGTAGATCTTTCTGGCCCCTGGAGAGCAGCCCCGCAAGAAGTTGCGTATAATTTTTTCTAAATCATCACAAAGGCGTCGAGGGAAGCGAACAGTCTGCATGGTATGCGTGGGGAGCGCGGAGAGAACATGTTAAATCAGTGTAGTACGGCCGGCTAAGGAAAGCAGCTGTCCTGTCCAACCCGAAAGGCGTTGTTGGACTTAATCAAGGATATATTGGTATGTGCATTTATGAACGAGTTCATTGAGCAACGGAAGACACCCAAGTCGCGGCTCAACCGATGTGCCATAGCCAGTGGCACGTTCTTGGAGTAATAGCAGCGAGACTTGTCGTGACTAATCTTTTGACCGGAGGCGATGCAAAAAGCTGTTAAGGTGTCTCGGATGATCTAAGCTTGATCAGTAGTGGCTTCCGTGAATAAAATAAGGTCGTCAGCGAAAAACAGATGAGAGATGGGGGGACCTCGTTGACTAAGACGAATAGGCTACTAATGACCGTGTGCCACAGAATAATTGATGAGCTAACCCAGGCGTTCCATGCAAAGCACGAACAGATACAGAGATAAGGGATCCCCCTGGAAGGAATGAATGTCTCACTGAGATCTCTGTCCCAATTAACTTGCAGAGACACGGAAGAGACGCACTTCATAATGAGGGAGATTAACGACCCTGTAAGCCCTATATTGATAAGAGTGTCCTGGATGAAGTCCCAAGAGAGGCGATCATAAGCTTTTTCAAAGTCAACCTTTATAGCTAGGAAGCCCTTTTTTCCCGATTTCCGTCTCATTGTGTGGATAATTTCCTGGGCGATAATGATGTTGTCAGTAATAGATCGGCCGGGGACAAAGCTACATTTGTTCGAGGCGACCAAACCGTCAAGGAAAGGTTTCAGCCTGTTGATGATGATCTTGGCAAGGGCTTTGTAAATCACAGAGCACAGAGCGATAGGTCGAAATTGATTGAAACAAGGTGGCATCTTTCTCAAGTTAAAGACTTTGAATTTCTAGTTTAATTATCTACTTCACCTTATCTATATAATCTAATTAGTATTGATATAAAATAAATAGGGTGATTTAGGAATTCTAAAGTCAAAACTTATTATAATATTTAGGATTTGTAATTTTTAGCTTTAAAATTTAATATCAATAACAATCAAACATATTTAAATAAGTTACAGAATTATAGTGTACTTTGATACTACTATTGAGAAATCAAAGTGGGATCCGATCTTCTATGCAACAAGTAAGAACAAAACATTTTTGTATGATCTCTCAAAAGCTAAGGTAACTTAAATTCTATAATATGATTATAACATAAAATATAATAAAATGTAAATCTTAATTTTTATCTTATTATAAAGATTGATTCTTTTTCTTGTCATTTTTCTCGAACTATTTCTAAAATTGGCTCATCTTAACCAATATAATCGAATACGTGTTAGGCAAGAAGTGTTAATTAAATTGGAAAATTCTAATTTTAATTAGAATAACAATTAATTATTATTAAATACTAATTGTGTCCAAATAAGATCAAATATTTCATATTAGTTCTTATTAATTAAATATCTCATATTTAATTTTAATCATAAAGTTTTTTTATAGTTTACAATCAAGTCTAACTTGATGAAAAAACCTTTCTCTCTTCAACTTGTTTCCTGTGTGAAATTTATTAGATTCCTAAGTATGTTGACAATGAATATAAATTATAAGCATAAATCATATTTAGAATTAGATAAACTAAACTCCTTTAATTTATCTTTAATTATCTAATTAAATAATTTATATTTATATATCAATATTGACCCGTAGCAATGAATCATGACCATCCAAATATTTAAGAATGTGAAAGTAAATTTAAATAACCTTTTCGCCATGATCTTCCATATAATTTAATTCATTCATCGTACCCTGTTTCAATTAGACATAAAGCATATAAATAATCTTTACTTTATTTGAGTCCAATCATATTAATTCTCCAACATTAGTAATTGATATCATTAATGACATTTGAAAGTTATTCTTAAAGCATCATTCCACCTTGATCAATGACTTCTTGAATCATACTAATTGAAAATAATTGAATATTTTCTCTAATCATTTTAGAGTAATGATTTCTATATTGATTATATTGATCACCCAACTACTTCTATATAGTTCATATTATATCTAATAATTATCAATTGAGTTATCCTTGACTATAATTGGTTATAAGTAATATCAAAATAAGGAAAAATATGAACCTGAAGATTGTCGATTGAAACTTTTGAGCAAAAATATTCAAAATCTAACTAACGGGAGAACAATAAGAATAGTTAAAGACATTATTATGAATATCAGTACGTACCGGGTTTAAATATCGGTCGGTACCGGCCCGTATCGGGTTGAAATAAAATTCTAATTTTAATTAGAATAAAAATTAATTATTATTAAATACTAGTTTTGCCCAAATAAGATCAAATATTTCATATTGGTTCTTATTAATTAAATATCTCATATTTAATTTTATTCATAAAGTTTTTTTAAAGTTTACAATCAAGTATAACTTGATTAAAACACCTTTCTCTCTTCAACTTGTTTCTTGTGTGAAATTTATTAGATTCCTAAGTATGTTGACAATGAATATAAACTATAAGCATATATCATATTCAGAATTTGATAAACTAAACTCCTTTCATTTATCTTTAATTATCTAATTAAATAATTTATATTTATATATCAATATTGACCCGTAGCAATGCATTATGACTATCCAAATATTTAAGAATGCCAAAGTAGATTTAAATAACCTTTTCGCCATGATTTTCCATATAATTTAATTCATTCATCGTGCCATGTTTCAATTAGACATTGAGCATATAAATAATCTTTACTTTATTTGAGTCCAATCATATTAATTCTCCAATATTAGTAATTGATTTCATTAATGACATTTGAAAGTTATTCTTAAAGCATCATTCCACCTTGATTAATAACTTCTTGAATTATACTAGTTGAAAATAATTGAATATTTTCTCTAATCATTTTAGAGTAATGAATTCTATATTGATCACCTAACTACTTTTATATAGTTCATATTATATCTAATAATTATCGACTGAGCTATCCTTGACTATAATTGGTTATAAGTAATATCAAAATAAGGAAAAATACCTGAAGATTGTCGATTGAAACTTCTGAGCAAAAATATTCAAAATCCTACTAACGGGAGAACAATAAGAATAGTTGAAGACAATATTATGAATACCGGTACGAAATAAAGAGTATGTCGTACCAGGTTTAAATATCGGTCGGTACCCACCCATTTTGGGTTGAAATAAAATTCTAATTTTAATTAGAATAACAATTAATTATTATTAAATACTAGTTGTGCCCAAATAAGATCAAATATTTCATATTGGTTCTTATTAATTAAATATCTCATATTTAATTTTAATCATAAAGTTTTTTTAAAGTTTACAATCAAGTCTAACTTGATTAAAACACCTTTCTCTCTTCAACTTGTTTCTTGTGTGAAATTTATTAGATTCCTAAGTATGTTGACAATGAATATAAACTATAAGCATATATCATATTCAGAATTTGATAAACTAAACTCCTTTCATTTATCTTTAATTATCTAATTAAATAATTTATATTTATATATCAATATTGACCCGTAGCAATGCATTA
>JAOSBM010000005.1:20378606-20391235 GCA_027568955.1 Erythroxylum tenue | reverse complement strand
GAGTTAGTCGAAAATATGCATACGGATGTCATGCCTGAACAACAACTCCGACTAAGTTCAAGGCAGAGGAGATTACCGTATGGATGCAAGATTATGTCTATTGCAGCACTTCTGATTCTGGTTATGGTATTTCTCCAACCTATGCTGCTTTTATGGCTAATATCAACAGATTTGTGCAACCACAATCCTACAATCAGGCTGTCAAGTACCCGAAGTAGGTCGAGGCTATGAATATGGCGTTATCAGCTCTTGAACAAAATCAGACGTGAGAGATAACCAAGCTGCCAAAAGGGAAGAAAGCTATCGGATCAAAATGGGTTTACAAGGTCAATTTAATTCTGATGGAACTGTCGAAAGGTATAAAGCTAGATTGGTGGCGAAAGGGTATAATCAAATAGCTGGATTTGATTTCCTTGACAGTTTTTCATCTGTTGCTAAGTTAGTCACCGTCCGAACATTTCTTGCTTTAGCGATTATGAAAAACTGGTATGTTTATCAGTTAGATATCAATAATGCATTCTTGCATGGATATCTAAAGGAGGGGGTTTATTTAGCTCCACCCGAGGGTTACACAAGAGCTGCGAATGGTGAAGTGTGTCGATTAAAGAGGTCTTTGTATGGGTTGAAACAAGCCTCTAGGGAATGAAATTCAGAGTTTACGACTCAGATTTTGCAGTATGAATTCTCTCAGTCAGTGAATGATTATTGTCTGTTTACTAAGGAAAGTAAAGGAGGATTTATGGCTCTCTTGGTTTATGTCGATGATGTGTTGATTGGAGGAACTTGTGAAGCCGACATCATTGCAGTGAAGAAATTTTTACACTCAATCTTTACCATTAAAGATCTGGGAAATGCTAAGTATTTCCTAGGTATTGAAATTAATCGGACTCCTACAGGTACTTTTATTTCTCAGCGGAAGTATTTGAAGGATATTCTTGTTGATTGTGGTCTTGTTGACTCTACCACTGCTGTAACTCCATTGCCTCACAATCATAAGTTTGATGAAGCAAGTGAGCTGTTTCCAAATGTCAACAAATACCGGAGGCCAGTTGGGCAGTTGTTGTACCTGAATATGACTAGGCCGGACATCACTTTCAGTGTGCAGCAACTCAGTCAGTTTGTGGCTTCTCCGACATGAGCTCATTGGGAAGGGGCCTTGCATGTCTTGCGGTTTCTTGCTGGGACTACTGACACAGGATTGTTCTACCGCAGTGATAGTAGTTTGCAGATGACAGGATACTGTGATAGTGATTAGGCATCGTGTCCAATTTCTAGGAATCTGTGAGTGGCTATTGTGTCTTTTTGGGGAGTTCCTTGATCAACTGGAAAAGTAAGAAACAAAATATCATGTCAAGGTCTAGTTGTGAGGCAGAATATCGTAGTATGGGTACTGCTGTGTGTGAACTTCAATGGCTTGTTTATCTGCTCAAGGATTTCCGGATCACCATTCCACTTCCGATTGATCTTTGGTGTGATAATCAGTCTGCTCTGCATATTACAGCCAACCCAGTTTTTCATGAGCGGACTAAGCACTTAGAGATTGATTGTCATTTTGTGCGCCAAAAATTTAAGGAAGGTTTTGTTACTCCTAGATATGTTTCAACGCATGAGCAAGTTGCTGATGTTTTTACTAAATCATTAGCAGCTCCTCAGTTCAATCACATTAGTGTTAAGTTGGGGTTGCTTCCTCATCCATCCCCAACTTGAGGGGTGGGGGGGTGTGAACGATAGTTAGTTGTACAGTTAGCAAAATATAGCTATTAGGCGTTGTATAGATACTGTTGTATATAAAACGCAATAGCTGAATTAATAAAGATTATTCAGTTTTTCCCTTCTCTCTTGCGGTTACCTAATTGTACAGTACCCGATCCCTTTCATCTCATCTCAAACGCTGGATAGCCGTAATTTAGATTTGTTGAAAGAACTTGAGGTTCATTCACTAACCTACCCTTGTGATATAGTACAAAGAATTGTTATTGGTCTTTCCAGACGCAGCCGATGAATATAAGATTCTTTGGTAGATGCTTGATCTGAAAGGTCTAAAAGATTTCTGCACGTGAACAAATCTCTTGGAGAGGGAGCATTAAAGCTCTTGTCACTTGTCACCATTTGACCTCTATGTGGGAATATTAAAATATAAGCAGGGATGATGATCTTATAATACTCATCATCATTTGCAGGCAATGGACCAAAGATGCTAAATTTTTTATCAGGAAGATGTGATAATTTTCTGTCTCTCAGAATATTTAGGATCAAAAGCTTGAATCTTTTGATAATAACCGATGGGACTCTAAAATGGTTATGGACTGAGACATTTTGATGAGAATATCCAAGACACTTCTTGTAAAAAGCAAGATAAGGATCTAGTGTAAGCAGCCACTCCACGGTCCCCCCATATGTGCGTCACAAATGCTGAAGGAATTTTAAGTTCGTGTAGAAAAGAAAAAAGCAAAAGACTGCCGGCCTTGTTCTTTCTCACACTCACAACCACAGAGATATCAAGACAAAGGGGAAAAGGGAGCCAACTTTCTTGAAAGAAATGAGGTCATGAAGATTCAAAAGATAAAAAACCCTTTGGAAATATATACTCCAACCACATTTACCCCACAAACATATATCCTTCTTTTTAATAAAGGGATCCTTCTCTCACACTTATCTCACATTATATGTTGGCTGTGGGTGTAATCTCATCTTCAATGGCAACGTTACAGGTTTCGTCTTAGTAGTTGATTCTTACAAGAATTAAACTTCAGGTCTAATTATGATAAAGTCGATGAACCCAAGATTGTACAATGTCCTGGCCTCAGAGATCAATGATGTTTTACCTGCTCCCTCCTATATGGCTAAGAGCAACTAACCTCGCCAGCCCAGCTTGCAGTACCAGAACTACTCCTATCGTGAAGATTCTTGGCCTATTTTACCTTCCCATTTGTATAACAGTATTATCCAAGAAATTCCCAAAGAAATTTGCTTGTACCACAAAAATAAAAAACTGTAAACTTCTAGCAAAGACAATTAGTCTTCTAGATGAGAAAGCTCCTTAAATCTCATTTCAATTTCAACTTCAGCTTCTATAAAACTAGTCATTATCCTGTCTAAAGGCTTCAACAGCACAAACTTATTGCCAAAACATGTCTGTTGACGTTGATACACTTGCTGTACTTTTAGCCAGATCTTATCCTACAGTGCTTAAAGGGTCTTCTTTTCATCTCAATTTTTATGCATTGTTGACCATATAATAGAGCTTTTTCACACGTCGGAAAGGAAAAGTGGGGAACATGAACTTCACTTTTATGTGTATCAAAGCAATAAGAAAGTGGTAGCATGTCACAACTGTGTGCATACAAATTTAAACTTCAAATCTTGTCAAATTCTATTGCATTGTGTCCTGAAGAATTGATAGGTGAAGAAGTAAAGACTCCTTGATATTGCAGCCACTTCTTTACGTACATTAAACTTTCCCTTTTTTTTTTCTTTTTGTGTATGCACTCTTTGCTCATTATCTGTTTCAGGAAAACTCTCTCTTTTCTTGAGTTCTGTTTTTGGCCTCAATCAAATCCAAGAAGAAGAGAAATTGTTAGAAAAGGAGAGAAAAGGACTTAGAAAACAAATCTTTGGGCCCAGAAATTTTCTCCAGGATTTTGTTGTCTGGTAACAGTGCAATGGTGTTTGCTTTGGATCATCCTGATATTGTATCCCATAACTATTCAGGCAATATGCATGGTAACATTGTTCCCAGGACCCAGGTTGTTGTCTTGCTTCACATACAACTTCTTAGTTACAAACAAATATGCTGCCTGCACTATTCCCTCCCTTTTTCCTTACATTACGAGTACTCATGATGGCTTATGCATATGAAAGAATAAAATTACTTACATCTCGACATCTCAGTATTCAAATAATTTTTTCTGGATTATTTTACAGAGAATAGAAGTGAAAAAAGAAAAAACGCTCCGATTTTGAGCCTGAATATCTATACAAGTTGATATTGCCTCCTGGAATGAAACTTAAAGTTGTCTGGATTGACTGAAGGTGAATCCATAGTCTCAGAAAGAAAGACATGTTCACTTCATATATAATATGGAACTATAGATTGACTCTTGCCAGGCACTTGAAGCATCAATTTTAACAATAAACATATCTTATCATTATGATTCAAACAAAAGACCATAAATAAGAATCCAACTAAATTCGTTGGATCATTCAATAGATATACCCATGACACCAGTAGCTTACATTCTATATATCAACTGTTGAGTACTAGAGTTTACCACTAATTTCCTGTCGTAGATTCAAGAACATAACTACGAGACCTTATGATAAGCAGTTAACATATGCAGCAAGTAGCAGTATACATATTAACCCACAACTTAAGAAAGAACCATATCGTAATTTATATGATTTCCCTCCGGCTCCATCCAATAAACCAATGACTCTAGCTGGACTGATAATGTGTGACCTAGAATGACGTTGCTAGGCATCTAACTAGAACTAAATTACTAGAAGGCTTTCTGGTAAAAACCATGAATCCTCTTCCATGACTCTTCCCTTTGCATCTTCAACTGCTTGTAGAAGTTGCCTATGAACGTTTCAGCTTTGGTAAATAGCTCTTGCCCACTGAGCCCTCCAACTTCCTCTTCCAGCTCTTCTTGAATATGCTCTTCATGGAGAGACACGTGATCTTCTGCTTCTGTCTCTCCACCTCCGATAAAGAAAAGACTTGGCATCGAGGGACACTTTCTCACTTTTTCCACCTTCTCAGTATTAGCATTAAATTTCGCAGATGGAGATTTCTCGACCACCTTTGCCTTCTTTTCATTGCAAGCAGTACTAACTTTGGTCTGAGTAGAGGAATTGCTTTCTGCGGGTGATGATACCACAGCTTTATTGATAACTGGAACAGCATGTTTTTTGTCCTCTAAAGGCTTGGAGAAAGTAGATAGCAAGCCAGCTTCAGCCCCCAGAGCAAAAATGAGCAGATTAATGATAAGGTAGAGGTACTTGGGCCTTGAAGAGGAGGATATGAGGGGTGTAATAAAGAGAAGAGCAGCCAGAAGAAAAAGCATGAGAATCTGAGAAGTCTTGAACTTGTTCATAGCTTTTGTTTGTCTCTATAGTCTATGCGAACAGAAGATATTATGGAGTAATGTGGTGGTTGATGAATCAGAAGGTTAGAGAGGAGTTTTTGGTAGTGGAGAGCAAGTATAGGCCTTAATATATGGGGATATATATAGAGAGAATAGTAGAGAGGCATGCTGGATGGTGGTTGTCGTATTCCAAGGACAATTTCCTATAAACTTGCTGTATCTGTTCATTTTCTGTCAAAAAAAGTAGAAAAGTAGATTATGAATTGAAAGTACTACGTAGCTCATTTTACTTTTTGTCTTTTATGAGATGAATCACAGGAACATTTCCTATACATATATACATATATATATATATATATATATACACATATATATATATATATATACAAATTTTAAAAGTTAATGTGTCCTCGTATCCGTATCCGTGTCGTGTCGCGTATCGCATGTCGCGTATCCGTGCTTCTTAGGTCTTAAATATATGAAAATTAGTAAGTTTATAGGAAAAGTTCCTGTGATTCTTCTCATAAAAGACAAAAAGTAAAAATATATAATTTAGAATTAAGAAAAAAAATTCAGAATTATAATATGATATATATTGATTGATATGTTTCAAGATTTCCAATATCTTAATAGTTCATACATATTTTGAACTTTATAAGCTCCTCTAAAAAAACATGAAGCATATAAACATGCTATGCTTCTTAGTTTAAGACTAATGATCTAATTTAAATTATAATTTTAAGTTCAGTTAGATTATTACTATATTAATTGAAGTTGCACAAAATTTTAAATTATTTGTCCAAATTTTCACTTAGGAAATTAATAAAAGAAGTAAAAGATCAAAATAAATTGTGTTCAATTTTGTGATATATCACTATTGATCTTCATATATGTAAAATTTAGATTATGTTGTTAGCTCAAAATGAATTAGTTTAATATCAAAGAAAAAAGTTCAAGGTCTAATTGACCAAAACTGAAAGTTAAAGAAGTAAATTAAACTATAAAAGAAAGTATAAATTATTTCTAAGTATTTTTTCTATCATATTCGCATAGTGTAGACGAGTTTAGTAACATGTTTTTCTTTTCAAGATTAAGAGATCTTAAAGTATTTTAATAAAAAATTTATTAAAATGGGAGATAAAATTAATTGACACGATACAGGTTTAGGCCATTAATAATACAAATTTGTACTTTCAGTTAGTGAAGAGAAGACACGTATCAATTATATTGGACAAGTGTGGGGGATGTGCCAAACCACATGCATTATATGCATACACAAGGAAACTTACTAGATCAAGTTAGCAGAAACCATTGTCCTCAATCACACAACAACTCTCCTTTTTGAACTAACAAAAGCTCCTTGCTATATTGTTATAGAAAACATGATGAATGCGACCATTTTCATCATAGCTTCTCTTTTCAGCCTTTAAATCTTTGTAAGTCTCTACTCCTTTCTCTCACTTATCTAGAATATAAGTACAAAGCATATGAGGCTAATTGTCTAGGTTGTTAATGCTTCCTTCCTCTCTAGGTTGTCATGCACAATTTGGGTTTGATCAGAAGCTCCTTAGAACCGAATGCTCACAATTGGAGCCAATATATGCAACTATGAGTCCTTACTCCAACTTCTCTTTAAATTTGAAACCTGCATGTACAGTAGTTGGGACTTGTTTCTCTATAATGATACATGTACCTATTCTCTCTATGCTTCTATGTTATAGTAACACCCAACTTTTAAAATTGTATGTGAACAGGGCAACTTTTAGTCTATTCTCCTTACATGCAATATGTGGCCACTTAGTTCCTTAGTTTTTTCACAAAGACTTAGTTATCTTGTACAAGCAAGTGCTCAAGTCAGTGTTTATTCTTACTGCCTTTCTTGTTGTTTAAATCTCTTATCATTAATTTCCATCCATATAATTTGTAGATAGGTACCAAGGGAAATTAGATAGCAGCAAGATCACCTATAGAGATAGTGTTGTAGTTATCTAACAGCCATATGATACAATTCGAGAAGCTTCCTATATTAGCCCTCCAATTCATAAGTTCCTTAATTATAATAGTTGCATTAGAAAAATATATATGACATGATTTCAACTTTTAGTCCAAATAAAATTCAAATGTCTAACATTTGAAGAAAGTGAAGTCTCTCAATTGTGCTAATTTTGTTCTTAGCTATCAACTATATAAGGAAAGAAGCTCTAGACATAAGATTCATATCCCATATAAGTTTGTGTCAAACCATAATATGATATCTTAGTCTAATCCACCCCCACAAGCTTTTTTTGTTAACTTACCATTTAATTGATTGTTCCACACATAGGTAACAATTAGCAAAATATTAGGAGAGTAATTAGGAATTAAATGACTCAATTCCCTTGGATAATTGCTCTATTTCCCTTCTTCAATCCAATTACTAACCTTTGCTTGAGCTGGAAAATTATTTATAATTTGGAGGTCCCATTTCCTATCTAGTTGTCATATCATAGAAAAGCTGAGGTTTCATCCCTTACGCTACAGCTCATATTAGGCCCCACTCTTATATAATTGAGTAATAAACCAATAATAACAAGCCTTGCTTTTTAGAGCTCAAATAATTTCCCCTTTTATATATAACTATGCATCCATCTTTTCCTTAACATTTTCTTTACCCACTAACACTCTCCAAATTCTCTTAATCATCAAAACCTTATTAGTTAAAGTTATAAGAGTGATACCAAGTCCTCCCTCATCAAGGGGTCTGCATATCTCTAATCATTTGACCTTTGCATTATATTTTCCAACGTTGATATTTCCCCACAAGAATTTCCTTATTATTCCTTCAATATTCTTAATTAGACCTTTGGATATAACATGTGTGCACCTAGTAAATATGCGTAGAATTGACTATAGATTTGATTAGTTGGCGGCTTCAACCAAAAGAGGGCACCTTGTTAGTCCAACTACCCATTCTCTATTGAATTTTTTCCACTAATAGCAAGCACCCCTTAAATTTATAATTGTCATTAATGGGAGTCCTAAATATATTAGAGGAGGGGATTTTGTAGCCTTAACAGTCAAGGCTTTAAGTCTTTCTACATCTGGTATAGTATTAGAGCAAGAATAATATGGTTTTTTTTTTAAGTTGATGTCTAAACCAAAAGGTTCTTTAAATTGCCTTAGGGGTTTCATCAAGAATAGTACTATTTTTGCTTCGGTCTTAGAGAATAGTAACAAGTCATCTGTAAAACATAAACTATTATCTTAATCTTCTTACACTTATTATGATATTTGAAGCTAGATTTCCTCAAGATATTATGCTTTAAAAGTTGAGTCAATGCCTCCATAGATATTCCCCGTTCACCTTTAAAAAAAGCTTTGAGGTTACTCCATTAATCAACACACTGTATAACGTAAAGGAGATACAAGCCTTCACCCATTTCTTGGACATATAAGAAAACCAAGTGCCTCAAGCAATTTCAATAGGAATTCCTAACTTAAGCAATAAAATGCTTTAAGGAAGTCAACTTTAGTATCACAATTTTGAGATAATTGCTTCCTAAAGTACCTTTTTATTTTTTTTTTGTAACGAGAATATCGTAACCAATTTGCCTTCCTTTAAGAAGAGCCCCTTAATTGTCACTAATAATAGATTGAAACACCATTATGAATCTATTCGCCAATATTTGGTTAATGATTTTGTATAAAAAGTTGCTACAAGCAATTAGACTATAGTCCGCAAAAGATGAAGGATTAGGGATCTTAGGTGTAACTTATAGGAAAGTTTTATTGATTTCTTTAAATAAACTTCCACTATTGAAGAACTCTTTAACAACTTGTTTCACTTTCAAACCCACCATTGGTCATGCTTTATAGAAGAAAAAGCCATTTAGACCATCAAGACCAAGAGCCTTTTGTCCATTCATATGGAACATAGTTTGTTAAATTTCAAAATCATCAACATCTTTAGTGAGTAATAGACCCTCCTCTTGTCCAATCCGTACATTAATAAATCCTTTTAGAAGCTATACTAAAGAGGAACTAGGAGAATGAGAGCAAATTAGGTTCTTAAGATAAGACACTAACTTAGTTAGTAATTCCTCTTAACTAATGATCAAATCCCTATTTTGAGAGATAGTTAAACAAATATTGTTGGAGTTACTTCTAGCCAAGATAGATTTGAAGAAAATTTTAATACATCTATCACCCTCTTTTATCTAAGATTTCTTAGTCCTTTGCGTAAGAAGGGAGGCATGATCCTCCACTTTACTCAAGTAACTTTTCAGGCCAAGCTTTTTTAAATAGAATTTCTTTACTACCTGAATTAAAATTAGAGACTTTGTTGAATCTTTTGAAGCTTAGCTTTTGCTTCCAAGGCTGCTAGCTTGGTGTTAGATACCTTTACATGTTTCAACCTCTTCAATTCACCCTTGATGGATTCTAGTTTCTGCATACATACAAATTGTCTAGAGCCAAGCCATCTTGATGATATGCCTTTTGATATTGCCTCCTGAAACTTTTCATTAAAAGCAAGGAAATTATTGAATGTAAATGAAAACCTTCTACTTACCCTTTGGAACAAGTCTCCAATCGAAATAGTTCTATAATCTATGAATCAAGAATTCAAAAATCTTTCTTTACTTTTGGAAAAACTAGTGAGCCATGTAAGGTTAATCAAAGTTCTATCCAATTTTTTTCCTAAGAAAGTTTCTTATTACTCCAAGTAAATATTTAACCCTCATATCTCAAGTCTTCCAATCCCAACCCTTCCACACATTCCTTAAAATCATTAGTGAAGTTTCTTAGGTTTGAGTGCCCCCTGGCTTCTGATCCATAGAGAGTAGCATTAAAGTCCCCATAAACTAGCTAAGGATTATTATTTTTAACCTAATTTTGCTTCAAACCATCCCATACACAATAGAAACATGCAACTTACAATTCTCAGGTAAAAAATGAACTAAAACATGCATTGTTTAATCAGAAGACCACAATTCATCTACTTAATAACATTAATGTATTAAGCCAACATAATTTTCCTAAAAAACAATGGCGTTGGTGATTTGAAAGAAATTTTCAATTTGCTCCCAAAATCTTTAATCTATTTATATTAACTTGTCTAATCTTGGTTTCCAAAATTCCTAAAATTTATGGATATCCAAAATTGACAAAATCCCTTAAAGTTTGAAGTTTATTAAGAAAATTCAATCCTTGAACATTACAAACAATAAAAGTCAGCTGGGGATAGTTTTACCTTTGGAGATCTTACACCTATTGCATCTTTCGGACTTCCTTCTTTTGACACTTTGACATTCATCTTCCTTTAACTCTATAAGGGATTTAACAAGAAGCTCCATGTCCATTACTACATGTTGAGAAGAAATATGATGCTTGTCATGCATGGCATCACTTGTATTCTCCATATTGAGCTCTTGATCATTATCATCTTCCTTATTTTAACCCTATTCATTAGAGGGGAATGAGGACCATTCTTTAACTAGTCACTTTCCTTCTCAATAATTATCTCTTATTTTTCTAAATTACATAGGTCAACATTAGGTTAGACAATATGCAATTCTCCGTTATGTTGGACTATATCATTTAGTTGCACATGTTCTTTCACTTGCTCCATATCCCTGTCGTCTTCTTAAAACCCTATTAATTTAAAATAATCCCCCTTCTTAATATTTTGCCTGTAGTGCTCCATTGTTTGCCTTATATCTTCCGTAAGAGTTTCCAATTGTAAATAACCATAATAGAATCATCATATAAAGAGTTGTTTCCTTCTAACCTAATAATAAGAATAGAGTCGGGAAGCTCTTTAGCCATTTTCACACTAATACATACTCTTGCAAAATCAATCCTCCTTCTTTTTATTATGTTCTCATCAATACAGAATAACTTTCTAATGAAGCGAGAAAGTAAGCTAAACCCTTTAGTGGTCCAATATTCTGATGGCACACTGTGTATGGTCACCCAAATTGGTATGCTTTCATGTTTGATCATATCTAAATTAATTTTTAGTTTTCATGATTGTAGGAAAAGGGGAGATGTCCAATGTTCTATAGCCCTCCCTTCATCACCTTTAAAGCTTCACTGCTATTAGAGAATGAGAAGATAACCGAATTATATTTAATGAGAAGCACATACACAAGACCTTTGTTCTTCCAAAGTTTGTGAGCCTAGCTAGAGATGGTTGGAAGAAGGAGGTCCACTCCCCAAGAAAAAGCCAACTAGGGATGATTTCCAACTAGTTACACTAGCCTTGAGCACCTCAATTTTTGGTGCAACAATAGCTCGACCCTCTCTACCTTTGGTGGATAGTAATGCAGGGAGAGATCTCCTAAAACACCGACAACGATTTTATAGCTCCTACTTGAGGCATGGCTTAATGGATGAGGCTTAGTCTCAAATTTGGAAGGAGGAATGTTTGCAATAAGAGACGAGGCAGTAGCAGATGAGGGTAGGGAAGGGAAATTACTTAGGGAGAGGAAAAAACCTAGGACACTTTTGCAAAAAGTCACACCTAAAAAAGCAACAACTAACTTTGGGCGGAAGAAAGTTTGAATTTTTGATACTTGAACATGGTAAGAAACAACTTGGGAAGAAAAACCATTATATGGGAATACTTAAATATCCCTCCACCCCAAGCAAACACAAGCATAAGGGAAAGAGTATAACAAGATGGTCGAATTATGGCTTGTAAAATGAGCCAACGTAGATGAGACAAGAAGAGAAGTGAGTAGTGCAAAGAATCTAGGCAAAACAAAAAAGGTCAAAAAATGAGCAAAAACTAAAGAAGGAAAATAGAAAGGAAGAATAAGAGTAGAGTAGTTAAGGAGGATAAGGAGTCAGGAAGACAATTTTTATGTTCATAAAAATCTAGCTTAAGAAGATGGACAAAGGAATGAGGAGAAGCCATCATGTGCTCTCCAAATCTCAAAGTTAATAGTACTATTGATGATATTCAAAGGTTTAGTAAATAGATCAACAATATGAACAAAGATCATGATGATCAAGAGTCTTTTATTTGTTTTGATTTATCAACAAGCCTATATTTATGTGTATACAAAATTTCATATAACTAGCATTAGTTTAAATTTAGATCTTTGCTTCTTCACTTTGAGAAACTTTTCACTTGATTAAGAACCATTAAAATCAATGTAATATAATTTAATGAGACCATTAGCCCATCAACGATTTTGAGATTGCTATTCATATATGTACATTTAATTTTTTTTATATGCAACTAGTTAATAACTGGAATTTTTTGTTTAGTGCCTTCAAAAAAATTTAATGTTATTGTTAGGATTTATTTTTAATATATCCTATTTTTATTTTTGGCATTTGAATTGGATATGGGAATTTCCTAATAACCTTGGTTGATGTGCCTAAATTGGAAAGTCGTTTAGAATTGAAAGAAAAATCCTATTTAGTATATCTTTCGGATGCTTAAGTGCTTATCTATTTTTTAATTCTTTTTTAAAAGGATTTTTGTCTAAGGAAAGTTGGCAGATGACGTGACTATTGGTTTTGGTGATTGTGTGTTGGATGATGTGGCAGAGG
>JAOSBM010000005.1:20315501-20335805 GCA_027568955.1 Erythroxylum tenue | reverse complement strand
GACTTATGTCTGGATAAGTCGACTTACAGGAGACACAAGTCGACTTATAGTACTGTATAAGCATAAGTCGAGTTACACCTGGTGTACAAGTCGACTTACACTTACAAGAACAACAAACAATGAGAGAAATGCTTAACTGAATTCTTCGACATCGATATCACATCTGAACTGACGTCAAGAAGCCTAGCCCTCTATGGGTCTCTAAAGGATGAGAGGTTTGCCCCTCTTCATTCTACCGAAACCCCTCTATCGATTCTCCAAACTTTTCCCGGACGAAAACATATCATTGTTGTCACAAAAACGATGCTTTTATACAAAAATGTATGGTTTCAAGTGAGGTGGCACTGTCTCACGGTCGTGAGACAATGTCACGCCCACTTATTTTACATGGTCATGAGATGTATTTTAAGCCATGACATATTTATTTTTCCTTCCTTTTGGCATTTTCTTGTCTCCTTTTGCTCTAATCCTTCTTCTTCTTACTCCATGAAGATAAGTGAGTGTGAATTTCAAGAAGATGGCTCAAATATTATGCTTTCGACTCACTTTAGCTCTTTTGCATTCAAATTGTACCTAAAACCATATAATAACTAAAGTGAGTATCTTAAACATTTTTATATCATTGATCACTAAGTGTAAAGGGTTAAATGTATCAACAATTAAGTACATATCAATTTTCCCCATACTTATTTTTTGACTATCCTCGGGTAAAACATCAAAATTAAGATCATCGACCCAAAAATATTTACTCAATTCCTATATTTTCCGAGAATACATAATTATAAACAAAGATGAATGACTTTCAAAAACCATAACAAGAACTTAACATTTAAAACTTCTACTCATGATTAATAAAAAATCATCACTTTCAGAAACTGAGCAATCTAATGGTAGACTTGGACAAAATGTGTTTAAATAAGATATATTTATGGGTACACTCAATACCATTCATGATCATGACATTCCATAACTTTGCAAATTATTTCATTTCTCCAATGCTAAGGTTCACATGCAAATCATGAATCAAATGACTTTTTAGGTTGTAATGTGGGCAAAGGTAAGGTGAGATGCATTTAGGTAAAGTAGCATAAAAAACATCAAAGCTAGTGAAATAAGGGAAAACATTCAAGATACCATTAAGTGCAAAAACCAACATTAACTCACAATTATGTACATCAATTATGATGAATACAAAAACTATGTTTCCTAGCTCAAATTCAAGCTCTCTCACCACAAACCACATCAAGCATATATCACTTACAAAAGTTGATCATAAACAAGACTTTGTAACCATAGGGAGTGACCATTGAAAGCAACATCCACCTTATATCCAGTATACTCAAGTAACTCATTCAATACAACTTTAGGAGGAAAAACTAATCATAAAGAACTTTGCAACACATATGCATTTCCTCCTTAATAATTTTATTTAAACATTTTTTTCTTTTTTTCTTTTTCTTTTATCTTTTTTTTATATAAACAATGAAAGAAACTACATCAATATGGGAATTTCAATGATAAGACATAAAATAACATCTCAACAATTATAACTATACCATACATATGCATACCCCACACTTAGAACCTTGTACATTCACAAACTCAACAATCACAAATGCTCCACTAGTGTTATGGCTTGGGTAGGACATTTGGTTAAGTTTAAAAGCATGTAATCTGATTAGTAAACAAAGAAAGGCTAATAAAGCTCAAAGGGGCTTATCAAAAGGAAAATCATATAATGGGTAGGCTATTTAGCTAATGTAGTTTAGAAAAACAAAGAATGCCTCATAATTTTCATGTTAATGCATGTGATAAAATGTGGTCTTAAATAAAAAATCAAAGCGAAGTAAGGATGTACATGTCATGAAGGTCACACATAAACAAAAGACAATGAGACTGATATAGATGTGTCATTCATTAAAGGCTCAAAATCTCGTTGGCTTTGTCTACCATTGGCACTACTCTTCTAAAAATAATGAACATTGACCAATCACAAGAGCAAAAGTACATGCTCAAGTTGCCATGGATTCTTCTAGTCAAGTCACATTCTAATCATGAATATATAGTCGTAGTAGCAATAGAAAAAGGAGAAAATGTTTGTTTGTTTGCTTAACTCCCTCTCTTTTTTTATTGAGAATTTAAAACAACTAAAAACACACATGCTTATAAGAACTAAATGCGCAAATGTAAAAGAAAAGAAATTTAAATTCCCTTGGGTTGCATCCCAAGCAACACCTTTGTTTAGTGTCGCTAGCTTGCCTCCATGTTTTCTCCTCACATGACAAAAATTATGATCTTTTGGTGTCACAGTTTGAGCCACTTCTACATGAGGTTGTTCAGGATAGATTCTTGATTGATAATCATTCACACTCAGCATCTTCCCTATCCTCTGACTTTCAATCTCTACTAAGTCCTCGCACTTTGGAATTATTTTAAATGTCTCTTCACCTTTTTCTTCTTCGTTCAATTTCTCTAACATGCTAGGTAAAGGTAAAGAGCCAGTTTTAACAACAATTAGGAACTCAGTATTTACCTTCGAGCTCCTTTTCCAATTCTTCCACACAAGCAACTCTTTGAGTAATATTATCAACATTCTCAAGATTCTTTTCACTCTGTAAGGCCTCTGCACTCATGTCCTTTAGGTACACCTCAGGTTGAGATAGTTACGGCTCTTCGCTTTGTGATTCTAGGCGATCGAGAGCTTACATCATCTTACCTATCTGGCTTACCAAGTTTTGTATGTTCGCTTTTTTCTCCTTCTAAAACTGTTGAAGTTGCTGCTATGTACTCTATTGAAATTGCACAAGTATTAGCATTCATAATATTAATTAATTCTTCCATAGATGTACCTGAGTTTTGTTGGCTCTCCAAATTCTGGAAACCAGACCAAAACTACCTTTCATCCTGTTGGAATTGTAGAGTATTAGAAGCAACAACGTTAACCAATTCTTCCAGAGATGGACCTAAGTTGTAATAAGAAGCTTCTGATCTACACGGGAATTGTTGTGTTTCTTGCATACTATTAAGAAAGTAATTTTGTTGTTTATCCTATCTATAACTAAAGTTAGTATGATCATTCCAAACATGGTCATAAGATTAGGAATATGAGTTATAAAAAAATTTACTTCTATCCATGAATATTTTTTTCAACACACAACACTAAACAAAAAGTGAAAAGATCAATAAATAACTGAAAGGAAACTAATTACGAACAAGTATATACCAAACACCAATCAAAATCAAAATCTAAAACTAAAACACTGCACTCCTTGACAACGACGTTAAAATTGGTCGTAGGCACGTCATAACGCTACACAAAATAAACTAAACCTACAATTATAATAGTGGTAAGTCTAGATCGATCCCACAGAGAGTGTTCAGTTAGCTTTTGTTATCAAAATAATTGGTGTTTAGGTTATGGGGGGTTTTGTTTGGCTTGAAATAAAAAAATAAAAATGAAACTAAGCTATTGAAAACAAATTAAAGAAAACATTGAAAAATGATGTAAGTGATGAATTCTTTACGACCCAGTTCTTTGGTTTAATCTCAACCTACACCTAATTAAATATATTTCATTGAATTGTTGTTCTTATACCTCTCCTAGAAACTATTAATCGCAGGTTAACAATAAGCTCTATTAACCCCAGTTTTTCCTTATATCATGTTTAATTAAGAAGAGCTCGTTAATTAAACATAGCTATCAAACAACCTAGAATAAGCTCTCTAGATTTAATTAGGCAGTCGCATTATGAATTGGGAAAACAAATTAATCAAGTTAACCACTACAAAATCTCGGGTCATTTAACCTAGGTTATGTTATCCCTAATAATTTGAAACCATTAGTCACCACAAACGAATCTTAATATAACAATTACGGATTATATTGAAATTCTAGCAATGGGTTCTTACATAAAAATAATCAAATAGAACATTCAATCATTCTCACACAACACCCAAACATTAAACATGGGATAACATAATCGATCTCTAAGAGAAAGAACAACAAACAATGAGAGAAATGTTTAACTGGGTTCTTCGGCGTCGATATCACCTCCGAACTGTTGTCGGGAAGCCTAGCCTTTATGGCTCTCCAAAGGATGAGAGGTTTGCCCCTCTTCATTCTTTCGAAACCCCTCTGTCAATTCTCCAAACTTTTCCCACACGAAAACATAACATTGTTGTCAAAAAAATGATACTTTATACAAAAATGTAGGGTTTCGAGTGAGGTGGCACTATCTCACAGAGACACCTTGCATGGGGTGACATGAGCCGTCACGCCCATGCAATTAATGTCACGCCCATGACGTGCAATTAGTGCGTTCATTAATGACCCTCCCGTGAGCCTCACAAAATAAGGAGTCTTGTGCACTAGGATACGGTAACTTGACTTGATATAAATATATTATAAATCTCATAATTATGACTTTATCATAATTTTATTTGAATGTATATTTACCCTATGAATTTTATCATATATATCTAAACATGTATAAGATAAAGAATATCTTTAAATAATTATTTTAGTTAATTACACCTAACCAATTGACTGTAGGGTATATATCAACAATAAAGATATTAGAAGTATAAGAATAAAAGTTGTTAAATCTATAATATGACCGAAGAGCTAGACCTATAATTTGAGGGGAAATTTTCAATTTTGGAAATTTATGTGAGTAAAATTATATTAACTTACATTAAAATTAATTTATTTTTCCCAATTTTGTATTAAATATATATATCAAAATTATTTGTTTCTTGTTGACACAATGAGGCATATGCCCCCACTCCCAGATGTAGTATACAATAATAGCAAAACACACACACACTTTTATATATATATATATATATATATATTAATGCAGTGATCGTTAGAGGGGGGAAAAGAGTTTCCCATTACAACCATGCAAAAATTCAGATTAAAAGCAGTAGAGCAATAAAAACAAGTTTCATATAAATAATGAATAAAGAAATCATGAATTGTGCTCATCATCGAAACAGATCAGGAACTGCAGCTTCTTGACTGGTGCCCATTTTAGAATCCATATTTATTTGCCCCTTTTCAGATTGTTGACCATCATAGAATTAACTCTTACATCTAGTTGTTTTCACGAAAAGGTACATATTATTGTGAAACGTACGTTAGGTGGAGGAAATTTCCTTCCGTCTGTCTCCGTCTCCAACAGTGTTTGGACCGTTTGCCTGACTCTAAAAGTGCAAATCGGAGAAAACCAACGCAGTTTCAGCCATCCCCACAACCAAGTAAAAGTTCTGTTCTTTGACCACGTCACCAAAAGCTCAACCTTTTCCCTTTTTTCTTAACTATTAAAGACTACCACTAGAATAAGAAGGAGGTGGAGTACCTGGAGGCAATTGGAAACTTGAAAGGGATATTCCATCAATGGGAAGGTGGGGTTCAAGTGGCAGGTCATAATCAGCGACTATTAGGATCAACACGTAGAAAGTTGCTTCTCACGGAATGATTCCGAATCTTAGATGCTTTCAGAGGCCTTTGTCTGATTTATTTTCATCTTCTACTTCTCTGATAAGGTGTCTGTACTAATTTCGGAATCAATGTCCTCCACTTATCTATAGGGTGAACTGTCGCCCCACGTAGGACATCAAACATTTCGTCAAAAGTAGTTCTGTGATTTTCTTTTTCTTTTTTTTTTAATCTTAGGTCAAATATATTAAAGTTCTTTGTAATTTAAGATTTTTTATTTTAATTTGTATATTTTTTTAAAACAATACTGCTTATTTTTATAGTTTTATTTAATTATCACATAATTTTCTTGTTATATTTCTTGATTTTTATTCTTATCATAAATTATATAATATTCAAACTCAAATTTTGATACGATATTATTTTAAATTATAAATAATAATATAATACAAATTAATTAATTATATAATAATTAACTAAATTTCAAGAAATATAAATAACAATTTTTAAAATGTAATAATCGAAATGAAAAATATCAAATTATAAGAAATTCAATATAATTAATTTAAAATAAAAGTTTTAAAAATGAAAAAAAGCATAAATTATATAATTGTATATAAATGGTAGAAGAAGAGTGCAATTTAAATCATCCTTCAAACATGTTTGGGTTAGTCTTATATAACTAGGTCAAGAATTTGATTCAATCAAAGGAAAAGGTCATATGGTATGTAAACTTAAAAAATCAATATATGAACTTAAACAGTCTTCTAGGCAATGGTATATTAAGTTTAATGATACCATCACCTTTTTTAGTTTCGAAGAAAATCTTGTTGATCATTGTATATATTGAAAGATCAGTGGGAGAAAAATTTTATTTTTTGTCTTATATATTGATGATATCTTGCTTGCTACTAATGATTTGGGTATGTTGCGTAAGATAAAAGATTATCTCTCAAAGAATTTTGAAATGAAAAATATAAGAGATGCATCCTGTGTGATAAAATTTGAAATATTTTGTGATAGATCATAAAAATTGTTAGGATTTTCTCAAAATGCCTATATTGAAAGAATTCTAGAGAGATTTAATATGCAAAAATGTTCTGCTAAAATTGTTTAAAAAGGAGATAAATTTAGTCTTATGCAATTTCCAAAAAAATGATATAGAATGAAAGCAAATGGAATCAATTCCTTATGCTTCTGTTGTGAGAAGTCTAATGTATGCACAAACTTATACAAGACCGAATATTAGTTTTGTGATTGGAATGCTAGGCAAGTATCAAAATAACCTCGAAATGATCATTGAAAAGTTACAAAGAAAGTTTAAGATATCTTCAAGAACAAAGAATTACATGCTCATGTATAGATGATCTAATCACTTAGAAGCGATTGGATACTCCTATTCAGATTTTGTTAAATGCATTGATAACAAAAAGTCAACTTATGATTATTTGCTCTTTCTTACTAAAGGAGGAATATTTTGGAAAAGTGCTAAACAATCTGTCATTGTCTTATCTACCATGGAAGTAGAATTTTTGGCATGTTTTGAAGCCACAATACATGCATTATGGCTGCAGAATTTTATTTCAAGACTTGAGGTTGTCGACACTAAGATATTTTATTGTGATAATTCTGCAGCATTGTTCTTCTAAAAAAGACAAATACTCAAGAGGTGTCAAACATATGGAACTAAAGTATTTTGCTGTGAAGGAGGAGGTTCAGAAATAGAGAGTATCTATTGAGCATATTAGAACAGATCTCATAATAGCAGATCCGTTAATTAAAGGTTTATAAAGTTGACAATTGATGTGTTTTGATATACACCATTTATTGTTTCTACTTATAATGTGCACATAATTGTATTCTAATATGCCATAACTTGAATTTAATAGAAACATTAATGTGGACCATAATGAAATTTATGTGCCATTTATTAGTCTAGTATGGTAAAACATGGTGTTTGTGGTAAATAGAAGGGAGCATGTTATGTAATAAATATATAACTGCTATAACCCATATTTAGTATTTTATCATATTTAGATAATTATGATATTTTGAGAATGAGTTTTGGTGCTTAATTATAAATGCATTATACTTATGCATTAGTTTTGTCCAATTTTAGGTTAAATGGGAGAATGTTGGAAGTTGTCGAAAGGCAACTTTCTTAGATCGCCTAAAAATTAGAGATTGAGATTAGTAACTGCCTATTTAGATAAACTATTCAAATATGATATTATTAGGGAAGATTATTAATATAGAAAATTAACATCCGTTAATTAATTACACATTGACACTTGATGAACCTATCATATTAAAAGAAAGGTGCACATAAAATTGGTCCTCTCTCTGCCTTAATTTATACGTTTAAGAAAAAACTTATACATCCATCATAAAGGGGCGTATAAACTAAAGAAAGAGAGAAGGGGAGAGAAACCAATTTTTCTACATAAAGAATGTAATTGTTATCAAGATCAAACATCATGTTTTCTTTGTCAAATCCAAGTATATGAAAATTGTAGATTTCAAAGTTGTTTATAATGTAAAAAAATCTGTTTCTCCTCGCAATTATCTCTTGTTGTGAGGAGTGATTTAAGTTAGGAAGTTTCTGAATTCCGAGTATATTGTTTGTAGGAGAATTATTAACCCCTGATTTGATTCTTCTGGCTAGCAGCTTTGGGATCAACCGTACGTAAATGCACTTGTGACAACCACAGATAGGCTGTTGGGTTTGGACTCCAAGTTTGAGACGTGAGATAGAGAGTTTGTAAAAGTTAAAAACCCGGGCTTGAGGGTGACGACTTAAGTGTGAGTTTGTAAAAGTTAAAAACCCAGGGCTTGAGGGTGACGACTGAAGTGTGAGAGAGAGTCATTGCAATGGATGTTTAGACGTGAGAGAGGATGAGAAACAGAGGGAAATTTCTTTGTCAAACAATTCGCTAAAGGGTTGTTTAGACAGTTGATTTTATTTTGAGGTTGATTTTATTTAACCTAGTTTATGAACACGTAGCGAAAAACATTTTGTAGTTAAAAAAAAATTTCTATTATAAAAAAAAATTTCTATTATCAATTTTATTTTCAATTGGTAGTTAAATTAGAAAAAGTTGCAAAATATTTATTTAATGAAAAGGAAATGAACGGATGAATTGTCCCAACAGAGACCAAAGACATAGGATGTAAGAAAATGATGATTCTAAACGACACCAACCATCGGTTTGGAAGGTAAGGACTTGGCCAAAAGGCGTCCACTCATCGCTTTTTTTCTCTTTATCGAAGAAACTTCATAGAAGGTGAGTGATTTATTGCTAAGTGAAAGTGACCGTAAACTTAAAAGTTCAAATTATAGGAAACTCTTCTGATATTAATATTTATCATATAACACAAGTGAGTCGTGAATTATATCTTTTGCACAGTACAACAGTACTTATTCAACGTTACATATTTTGAAGATTTCTGTTTGGAACGGTGACAGGATTTATAAATATATTGTGTATAAATGTCATTAATATTAGTTTAAAATAAGATCAATTAAACTAGGATAACGTATGATTTGATTTCTTTTTAATATACTTTGAATTTAGTAATTTACATGGTTGAATAATTAGTCAATAAACTCGTTTTAATAATAATAATAATTACATTTTAGGAAACCATAAAACTATATTTAAACTAAAAGAATAATTTTAGATTTTAGTGAATATATTTTAGTTTAACAAATAATATCTTTTCATTGAACCAATACTCGCACAAATGTTCATATGAAAAGAAACTACCCATTTGTTGAAAGGGGCACGAAGATGCAAGAATATTTAATTGGGTTAAATTAATCCCAAAAAAGAAATTGGGTCGTCGGATACTTGCGGTTATTGACTACTATTAGATTCTTAAACTTTGGAGTACTTTTCAGTGACTTTCACGATGTGCCTTAGAAGGAAGGTTAGTAGGATTACAGGTATGAGGGAGGCATGCGAAAACACTAAGGCAATATGGGTGAGTGAGATCGGACTTGGTGTGAATTTTGGTAGAGTCTCAGACTTTGTGGAGATTGACTCAACCCAGGCTAAGGACTTGATGGACTAAGGACTTGGCCCATACTCGGATGAATGGATCATGACTAGCGGACTTGTTGTTAAAAGCATTCGATCAGGTCAATGTGCTATGTGGGCTTCGATAAAATCACACTGCATCATCAGTAGATAGAGATCGTGGGGAGATCTTGGATGATGTGGTAACAACTAGGAGTTAGAGTTGCAGTGGGACTCAACATCTGAAGATAGTGGAGATCTTCGAGTATAAGGATGCTAGTTTCTTATTTGAATATAAACTCTATCTTTCTCTTATCTTGTAGATTCTATCTTATCAGTTAGAGTCCTATTTAGATGGGGGTGTCATCCAATTGGTCCACGTGATGTAATCTAATGGAGATAGACACGATCTTAGGCAGTTCAGTTTAAGTGAGATTCTAAATGTAACTTGGCTTCTAAGTTAGAGTGTCTATATATAACTCATTCAAGCTTTGTTGTCCTCGTTCAGTCATAAAGAGTATTTCTTGTACTCTTTTGAGGGAAAGTAATATAAAGGCTAGTTTTACCATATTTTCTTGTTTCCTTGTTGCCTTTATTTTCTTTTTGCTTCAATAGCATTGTTTTTTCGAGTGTTAGAGGTAAACACATCGAGGGTCGTTGAAGGCTGAAGTCTTACTTAAGTGGTCCTAAGAGAGACTGTTGTACAAAGGGTGTTGGTGATCAACTTTAGTGAAAGTTCAAGTCCTAAGGTGACCTTTGTATCAACTGGTATTAGAGCCACATTTCGAGATGGTAGTAGGCAACTTGACAGAATGAGTGATTGCTCATTGGGTCAATTCCTCAAGGAGAGGAAGGGGTGACATCTCACAATACTTGATTCGAGTTGTTGGAGACGCGAATCCAACAATTGCAATAACAAATGACGGATTTGTTGAAGGCACAAAAGGAGGCCTACTTCGAGATCACTTTGCTGAGAAGTGTCGTTACAACGCTAGATGTCGATCTGGTTGAAAGCTCCACATCACAACTTTCATCTGTGAAGGTACGTGAACCCAGGGTGTTCAAATGCATATGGGACGCTAAGGTGTTGGAAAATTTCTTGTGGGATATAGAGCAGTACTTTGCGACTGCTAGGGTATCCGATACTGAGAAGGTCAATGTAATAGCCATGTACTTGGATGGGGATGCAAAGCTCTGGTGGAGGAAGAGGACCTCTGCGGAGATCAGCGCGAGTAGAAATCCCATGGAAATGTGGGTGCAGATGAAGAAGGAGTTCAAGGATCAGTTCTTTCCCATGAATACTTCTTGGCTCGCGAGAGATGCCTTGAAGAAACTGAAACAAGAAGGTTCAGTAAGAGACTATGTTAAATCATTTAGTTCTCTAATGTTGGATATTGAGAATATGTCAGACAAGGACAAGCTCTTCAATTTTCTATCCCGGTTACAATTGTGGGCTCATATGGAGTTACGAAGGCAAACGTGAAGGACGTGGTTTCTGCAATCGCGACCGCTGATGCCTTGATAGATTTTCGAATGGCGAAAGAATCTAAGGCGAGCTCGTCAAATTCTTCCAAGGGCAAAGGCCACGCCTAATAGGAGAAGACCGAGGGGAAGAAGAAAGACTCCAATAAGAAGGATTTCAAGGGTAAGGGTAAGCAGAATGGTGGCTCTAAGATCTGACAGACGTCCTCAAAGAAGGGCAAGCCTGCATGTTACTTGTGCGGCGGTCCACACTTTGCCAGAGAATGCCTGAGAAAGGAGAAGTTAAATGCCCTAATTGCTGAAGAAGATGGTTAATCTTTAGAAGATGCGACACTAAATCTGATTACCTTGCTTAATGAAATTAGTAACGAGTCGGTTCTCTTTGATAGACTAATGTAAGTGGGAGTACAAGTTGGGGAGAAAGACGTGACCGCAATATTGGATTCGGGCGCAACCCACAGTTTTCTAACGGAAAAGATGGTTCAGAAGTTGGGTATAAGGGTGCCCAAGGCCCCAGTGAAGATTAAAACCCCTGCAGGGAAGGCACAAGCAGTTGCAAGAATTGCTTACAACATTCCAGTTAGCATTGGAAGTTGATGTGCCAAGATGAACTTCATTATCATACTATTGGAGGATTTCGAGATGATATTGGGGGTTAATTTTCTCAAAGCAGCAAAGGTGGTGTTGTATCCGAGTTTAGGATATGATGTTAATGAACGATCAAAATTGATGTATCCGAGTTTAGGAGGTATGATGTTAATGAACGATCAAAATTCCTTTTACGTGAATTGTTGTAGGTTTGGTGGTGGAACGACAGCTGCTACAACTTCGATAGGACATGTTTCGACCATGAGCATCGAGAAAGGGTTGAAGAAAGGCATAGAGACCTATCTTGATGTATCCGAGTTTAGGAGGTATGATGTTAATGAACGATCAAAATTCCTTTTACGTGAATTGTTGTAGGTTTGGTGGTGGAACGACAGCTGCTACAACTTCGATAGGACATGTTTCGACCATGAGCATTGAGAAAGGGTTGAAGAAAGGCATAGAGACCTATCTCGCTGTCGTGTGGGAAATCAACAAAGACCACATGATGGAAGTTCCTGATGTGGTTGAAAGTTTGTTGAGAGAGTTTCGGGAGGTGATGTCGAAAGAGTTGCCAAAAACTCATCCTGTTTACCGTGTGGTAGATCATAGGATTGAGTTGATTCCTAGAGCAATCCCACCAGCATGTACCCTATATAGGATGTCCCCGATGGAATTGGCGAAACTTTGGAAACAACTTGGTGAGTTGTTGGAAGCAGGGTTCATCCAACCATCCAAAACCCTATATGGTGCCCCATTATTGTTTCAAAAGAAGCAAGACGGTACACTTCAGATGTGTGTGGATTATCGAGCATTGAATAAGGTAGTGATAAAAACAAGTATCTGGTACCTTTGATTCAGGATTTGATGGGCATATTGTCAAGGGTTGAGGTGTTCACTAAGTTGGATCTTCGGAGTAGGTATTGGTAAGTGTGGATAGCTGAGAATGATGAGAAAAAGACAACGTGCATAACTCGATATAGATTCTACGAATTTTTAGTTATGTCATTTGCATTAACTAACGCCCTTGATACATTTTGCAACCTTATGAATGATGTGCTATACGGCTTCTTGGATAAGTTTATTGTGGTCTACTTAGATGACATCATGGTGTATAGCACTAACATGATAGAACATGTGGAACACTTGAGGCGAGTGTTCGAAAGACTAAGACAACACAAGCTTTACGTGAAGATGGAGAAGTGCAAGTTTGCCCAATTGGAGATTAGATTATTGGGTCACATGATGAGCAAGAGTCAGGTCAAGATGGATCCAATAAAGGTGAAAGCGATAGTTGAGCGGCAAGCTCCCACAATAGTACGAGAATTGTGGAGTTTTCTCAACTTAGCGAACTATTATAGGCGGTTCATTGTAGGATACTCTAAGAAAGCAGCGTCATTGACAGATTTGCTGAAGAAGAAGCAAAAGTGGTGTTAGTCGAGTGCATGTGAGGAGGCATTCGAGAAACTTAAAGCCGCTATCTTAACCGAACTTGTGTTGAACCTGCTCGTATTTGATCTTCCATTTGAGGTACATACTGATGCTTCGGACAAAGCCATTGGCGGAGTCCTTGTATAGGAGAGTCATCCGGTAGCGTTTGAGAGCCGAAAGCTCAATGGTGCAAAGCAGCGTTACTCGATGCACGAGAAGGAGAAGCTTGCGGTGGTGCATTGCCTTGAGACATGGAAAGTATATTTATTAGGAACTAGGTTCGTTGTTCGAAAGGATAATGTTGCTAATACATTTTTCAGGACTCAAAAGAAGTTGTCATCAAAACAATCCCGGTGGTAGGAGTTTCTCGCTGAGTATGACTTTGTATGGGAGCATAAACCAGGGAGACACAACAACGTGACATATTCCTTGAATAGGAAGGAGGTATCTGCGGCCCTTTACTCGGTCACGAAGGTGGAGTCCAATCTGTTAGAGCAAATTAAGGTAGCAGCTCCATTAGACACCATATACTGTAAGTTGATTTCTTAAGTCAAGGAAGGTGTTGTACGCAGGTTTTGACTCGACAATGATAGGCTTTTGATGACTAAGAGTAATCAAGTATATGTGTCGAGCTTTGGTGGAATGTGGAAACAGTTGTTGAAGGAGATGCATGACCCGCAGTGGGCTAGTCACCCAGGAGTCTAAGGGATGCTAGTGCTCCTATCTGATTCCTATTTTTAGCCAAAGATGGAGAATGACGTGGAATGTTATGTCAAGACGTGCCTTATTTTTCAGTTGGATAAACCGAAGAGAAGGAAGGAAGTCGGTTTGCTATAATCCTTATCCATCCCTGAGAGACCGTGGATGTCGATTTCAATGAATTTGATTAGTGGGTTTCTAAAGGTGGGCAACATGACATCAATCATGGTGGTGGTTGACAGATTCTCCAAGTATGCGATCTTCGTGCCAACTCCTGTAACTTGTCCATTGGATGTTACGACTGAGTTGCTCTACAAGAACGTGGTCAAGTATTTCGAAGTTCCAGCAGATATTATTAGCTACCGAGATGCCAAATTTACAGGCCGATTCTGGACGTCCCTTTTTAATATGATGGGTTGCAATTTGAAGTTTTCAATAGCAAATCACCTACAAACAAATGGTCAAACAGAAAGAATCAACGATTTGTTGGAGGAGTACCTACGACATTATGTAAGTGCAAGTCAACGTAGCTAGTTAAGTTTACATGATACCGAACAGTTTTGCTATAACTTGCATAGATCTTCGGCTATGGAGAAAAGTCCCTTTAAGATTATGTTGGGACAACAACCTCTCACACCATTAGAGATTGCTCAACAAAAGACAAGTGGCAAATGTCTTGCGGTGCATAAGTTTGTGATGGAGAAGTAAGAATTGTTGGACGAGGCGAGGGACAACCTTCAAAAAGCTTCTTGACAAATGAAGAAGCAAGCGGATCTTCGGAGGAGATCGTTAGAATTTGACATAGGAGATAAAGTTTTGTTGAAACTAACCCCACAGATTTGGAAGAAGATCTTGAGTAAGCAAGTTTGGTGTTGAAATACGATGGACCGTTTAAAGTACTATACAAAGTGGGGAATATGGCATATAGATTGAAATTGCCCGAACGATTAAAGGTACACCCTACTTTTCATGTTAGTTTTCTCAAGTCTTACTATAGAGATGCATCGGATCCGAATAGGAGTCAGGTGAAGCGAGCTTCACCGGTTGTGAGCAAACAGTTCGAGGATCAAGTGGAGAAGATCCTAGATCATCGAACAATGGGTCAATACAAGAAGAACCGACGGATCGAGTTCTTGATTCAGTGAAATTCAGTGAAAAAGTAAACCTATCGCGAAAGCTACGTAGGAGAAAGATACGATTTTGTGGCAATTCGAGGACCAGGTGAATGGTTACCTTCAGACTAATTCGACGAGAGCGTCAAATCCATCTGGTGGGGGTCATTTGTTAGACCCTTAAACTTCGTAGTACTTCTTAATGACCTTCACGATGTGCCTTAGGAGGAAGGTTAGTTGGATTACATGCATAAAGGAGGCATGCGAAAATATATAGAGTCTCGAACCTTGTGGAGATTGACTCAACCTAGTGTGCTATGTGGGCTTCGGCAAGATTACACTGCATCATCAACGGATAAAGATCGTAGGAAAATCTTGGATGATGTGGCGACAACTGGGAGTTAAAGTTTCAGTGGGACTCAACATATGAAGATAGTGGAGATTTTTAGAATAAAGATGCTAGTTTCCTATTTGAATGTAAACTCTATCTTTCTGTTATCTTGTAGATTTTATCTTATCAGTTAAGTCCTATTTAAATAGGGTGTCATCCAATTGGTCCACGTGATGTAATCTGATAGATATAGACGTGATCTTAGCAAGATCTTAGGCAGTTCAGTTTAAGTGAGATTCTGAATATAACTTGACTTCTAAGTTAGAGTGCCTATATATAGCTTATTCGAGCTTTGCTCTCCTTAGTTAATCAGAGAGAGTATTCCTTGTATTCTTTTGATGAAAAGTAATATAAATGTTGGTTTTACCATATCTCTCTTGTTTTCTTATTGCCTTTACTTTCTTATTACTTCCATAGCATTGTTTTTTCGAGTGTGCGAGGCAAACACATCAAGGATCGTTAAAGACTGAAGTTTTGCTTAAATGGGCCAAACCAAAATAAACCAAACCCCACTCAAAGCTGAGGCCCCAAATTGTATTAACAGTTTGTTAGAAATATTTGGTAAAATTAACTATTTAGTATTAGCTGTTTATATGTAAAATGACATCTAAAGATATGACTTAAAAAATATAAAAAAAAACAATTTATCTTGTCCCTGCAAATTTGATTTTTAACCCTTCCCATTAGTCTAAGTATGTTCAATCATGTCCAAGAGGTCGTATATTGGGGTTGAATACATCAAAATAAAAGTTATTAATTGATGTATTAATTTACATATAATTATTTTTAATAGAAGTATAATAATTTTAAATATGTAAAGCAAGTTAATTTTTATTAATTAATAAATATATGTTTTTTTATTAAAAATTAATATGATAATAAAATAAAATATATTTAAAATATATTAATAATTAATAATCAATACGATAATAAAATAAAATTTTATTCAGTTTTTATTTATTACATAATAATACTAATAAATAAGATGATAAATTACTCATATTTTATTTATAATACATATTTTATAACTAATTGTTAATTAATTTTATTAATAAATAAAATTTATATTTCTACAATTTATCATACTTAGATGTAAATATATTTTTAAGAATATTATTTTATATATAACATTAGCAAAAAAAATTGTAAAAAAGTTTTTTTTTTCTTTACCTTTAACTTGCTCTCTCTTGGAAAGGATATAATTAAATTTTAAAAGTTAAATAGTTAACTGGTTGACGAAAACGCTCCAGTGTAATAGCGTTTTCAATTTTAACTGTTTGCAAAACGCTCCAGTGTAAGAGCGTTTTCAATTTTAACTGTTTGAAGGCAAACAGCAATACTTCAGCTATTCTCCAAACAGCATCTATAGCTGTTTAAATAATCAAACAGCTGAAGCATGCCAATCAGCTACAAAAAATAAAATAGTTGATTCGCAGCTTACCAAACGAGGCCAAACACCCCATCATTGCCACTAGCTTAAATCCCAGCCACAACGACCGAATTCCTCTTATCTCTATCTCTTTCTTTCTGTCTATATATATAACATTAGCAACATTTCTTGAAAGAAGCAACGTGTATCCGCTTACCCATCTGGCTTTGGCGTTCCAACTCGACCTTAAACCACCACATTTTGTTGTTTTTACCATCTGGGAATTGCTCGTTTTGGTAGGTTTCTACGTAGAAGGGAGAAAAGTTCGGTTCTTTCTCGTGAAGAAGCTGTTGGGTGTTTGTGTGTTGTGGGTGGTGTGGGTGTAAAGACCAAGGGGTATAACAAGTTGCAGACATCACGGCTATACACGGAGTAACGCGACCCCTAGTTCATGTCCGTGCTGTACGACGCAGGGGATGTGTGATTGAGAGCAACCCTTCGCCGCACGGCGGGCGTGGCGCTTTGCCCTCCGAAGGCGGTAGCCCTTCCGATCTTCTCTTCCTTGCCGGCGGTGGCTCGTCTTTCTTCATCTTTCTTGTTTAGGTTGAAAAACTCGTTGTTGTATACCTAGTTACGAAGCAAGTTATTGTATTAGCCAAAAACGAAGGTATTTAAGGTATTGGTTAAGCAAAAAAGATCGTGTAAAGATGAACAACAACAACAGCAGCATGGAGATGATGTTGAGGATCAAGAGGGTTCCGACCGTCGTGTCCAATTACCAGAAGGAGGAGGCTGAAGGTGGTGCCCGACGTGTTGGCGGTTGTGGTCGCAATTGCCTTCGGGACTGTTGCATTCGAGGTGCTCGATGGATTGTTTCTGTTGGGTTATGATGCATGATTGAAAAATTGGATCCTTTTTTTTATTTATAGGTTTTTTATCTTTCTAGGCGTTGTTCGTAACTGGGTTTTGTGTTCTATTTGTCGGTCCACTGGGGTAGGTGCAAAGCTCCCTTTGTATGCTTTCAAAAGGGTCAACAAGATTAACGAGGAGGAGTTGATCGAGCATGGTTCTGGCGAGCCTCCAGTTGCATTCCTTGATTCTCTTCTTCTCGGGAAGGTACCCTTCTTTAAGCAAATGAATAAATTCGTGTTGCTGTTATTAGGTGTGATCATCTTATTTTGAGGTTAAAAATTTCCTTTCTTTTTGGATTTCTTTCAGTGGGAAGACAGCATGCAAAAGGGACTTTTTCGCTATGATGTCACTGCGTGCGAAACCAAGGTTTGTTTATTAATATTTTATTAAGCTGTATTTGTTGGTATTTTATCTAATATTTTGTTAAGTTATGTTTGTTGGCTAATTTTCATTTCATTTTGGAGTCAAGACTGTGCAACGTAGTATTTAATGGTTATGGGCTTTGGCGCCGTACTCTTTGTTTATGTTGGTTTAGGTGATCCCTGGCCGGTATGGTTTCATTGCCCAGCTGAACGAGGGCCGTCACTTGAAGAAGCGATCAACCGAGTTCCGAGTTGACAAGGTCCTCCAGCCATTTGATGGTAACAAATTTAATTTCACTAAGGTTGGCCAAGAAGAGGTCCTCTTCCAGTTTGAAGCCAGCGAGGATGGTGAAGTTCAGTTCTTCCCCAGTGCCCCAATTGACTGTGAAAATTCACCAAGCATGGTTGTCATCAATGTAAGTACTTTTTTACTTGTAGTAATTCTTTACCCCTCTCAGATTGAGGGAGCTGCCTGTGTGGTGGCATTTAAGGATTGACAATATTTCTTTTGTCACTGTTATAGGTTAGCCCAATCGAGTATGGGCATGTGTTGTTGATCCCTTCCATTCTGGATTGCTTGCCTCAGAGGATCGACCATGAGAGCTTACTGCTCGCTATTCACATGGCAGTTGAGGCTGGGAGTCCTTTTTTCCGATTGGGTTATAACAGCTTGGGCGCATTTGCTACAATCAACCATCTCCACTTCCAGGTTATTTACCGTTTGGGTATTTGGATATAAACTTCGTGGTGTGGATTGGCAAACAAAATTATTTGCAGGTTGTTGATGACAGAATTTTAACTTTTATGGATCAGGCTTACTACTTGACTGTGCCGTTTCCTGTTGAGAAAGCTCCTGCTAATAAGATAACTACCTTGGATGTTGGAGTGAAAATATCCGAGCTTGTGAACTATCCAGTCAGAGGTCTAATCTTTGAGGGTGGAAATACTTTGCAAGATTTGTCTACCACTGTCTCCAATGCTTGCATTTGTCTTCAAAATAACAACATACCGTTCAATATTCTCATCTCAGATTGTGGAAAGCGCATCTTTTTTTTCCCGCAGGTAATGTTTTGAGCCTGGTCCAAGTGATTATTTCGTCAAGGTATGGTGGTAATTGCATAGTCTTAACATGTACTTGGGTTTTGTTAAACGAATGTACAGTGTTACGCCGAGAAACAAGCTCTTGGGGAAGTCAGTTCCGAGCTTCTTGATACCCAGGTGAATCCAGCGGTTTGGGAAATTAGTGGACACATGGTGTTGAAGAGGAAGAAAGATTATGAGGAGGCATCTGAGGAAAATGCTTGGAGGCTCCTTGCTGAGGTGTCTCTCTCTGAAGAACGATTTCGGGAAGTCAGTGTTCTCATCTTTGAAGCAATTTGCTCCAAGAATAATGGCAATCAGGATTGCGAGAATTTGGTCAAGGATGCGGAGCTCAAATCCCACTCTACAGAGGAAGTGGTTGCTACAAGCAAAGGCTCTGGTGGAGCTATGATAACTGGAGTTCAGGAATGCCTTGTTCTGCAGTAAGAATTGCTATGATTTAAGTTTGGAACAGCTTCAAGTAACTGAGATTGTGGTGGTGGCCTAAATAAGCAGACATCGTCTGCATTGTTGAACTTGGTCTGTCATTGTTGTCGTAAGATTTATGTATTGTGCGTCAACTGCGGTCCTGTTTGTAATATTACTTGAAATATCTGTACTTTATTATGGTTTGTGGAAATACCTTAATCGTGTGTTCAAGTTTGCATATAAAATGTCAAGGTAATCCTTGAGACTTGGTTTCTGGAATAATTAATAATAATATATAATGATGGGAAAAGCGGTAATGCTCTATAAAATTAAAATGGTGTAACTAGATCAAATTTTAATTTGGTGTCTTAATTAATCATAAACACTTAATCATTGTAGAAGATTAAACTAATCTACTTTTCTTTTCCTTTTTCCCAAATGTAGTTTAAGACTATAATAAAAACATCAGTCTTAGTAGAGAAGCAGAAATTGTTCATGGATTCTCGAATTGGGATTGATCCATGTTAAAAGAGTTCACACTTCACATCCCTAGTTGCAACTTTTGGTAAATTTGAGCGGGCGGTTGGTTTGTACGAGGGGATAGTAATAAGAATGAGAATGAATATAGTTAGGAATGAGAATGGATATTATCATTATAATTATGATAGTTGGTCAAGAGAAATGAATGATTACCATTACCATTGATAGTTGTTAGTTTGTAAAAAATAATGTGATTAATTAATTATAATATATTAATTAATTAGAATAATGTAATTAACTAATTAGAGTATTTTAATTAATCAATGAATTATATTATAACTATTTATCTATTTATTTTTAATTAATTATAATGTAATTAATTATAATATTATAATTAACTATATTGTAATTAATTAATTAATTTTAATATTTTAATTAATTAATTAATAACAATATTTTAATTAATAATATTTTAATTAATTAGTAACAATATTTAATTAATGAATAATTATA
>JAOSBM010000005.1:20292570-20315401 GCA_027568955.1 Erythroxylum tenue | reverse complement strand
AATTAAATAATTAATTACTATATTTTAATTAATGAATGAATTATATTTTAACTAATTATATTTTAATTAATTATAATGTACTTACTTAATTAATATTATTATTTTAATTAATTATATTGTAAATTAATTATATTTTAATTAATTAATTAATTATATTTAATTAAATAATTAATTATATTTTAATTAATTAGAAAAATGAGTCTCTACTAAGGAATGAGTTTCATCCCTATACTAAATGGGGGGTATGGAAGATTCCCCCAAAGTGGGATATTAAACCATTACCTTTATAATCATAATCAACAACCAACCACTCACTTTTTATTCCATACCCATTAATCCCTTACTAAACCCATCAACCAAGCACCCCCTGAGACTATCCTGTTTACTACATGCTTCTTGATTGTGGCTGTGGCTATGGCTATGTCCTGTGTGGGTGGGTATTATTTGCAATTTCGATATTTAAAACTCGAGGCCTCGTTTACTAAAGAAGGTATATATAAAAATAAAAAGATCGTGCTTCTCATAACCTAAATCTGACGAAAATTAAATTAGAAAACAAACCAAAACCTCCTAACATTTTAACCTATTTCAGTCTCCACACCTTACTGTTACAAGTCTCTCCTAAAACCCCAGTTCTCATCTCAGTGAGTCCTCTAAAGTATTCTATTTCCGCTCACATTATGTGCTTATAATGTAAATGTAGCATCCGAGGACTTGGGCCCCGCGATGCCCGGATCGGACCACTTTGGGGCCGCGATCCGTCTGTCGTATCCGACCCACTCTGGGGGACGCAATACCCGAGTCCGACCACTTTGGGGTCGCGGCTCGTCTGTGAACAATACAGTACAGTATCAGGTATTGTCATCTTTGGTACTTGGATGAGTCACCAAGACTCGAATCCAAGACCTCAAGGTTTTGTTGTGCTTTAAGCACACGCCTCTCACCAATGTGCTCGAACCTTGTGGAGATTGACTCAATCCAGGATAGGACTTGACGGACAAAGGACTTAGCCACGCTCGAATGGATGGACCATGACTAACGAACTTGTTGTGAGAAGCATTAGATCAGGCCAGTGTGTTAGGGGGCTTCGGCGAGATCACACTGCATCATCAGCGGATAGAGATCACGAGGAGATCTTGGATGATGTGGCGATGACTGGGAGTTAGAGTTATAGTCAAATTCAACATCTAAAGATAGTGAAGATCTTCGCGGATAAGGATGTTAGTATTCTAGATAGTGTTCTAGATAAATGTGAACTCTATCTTTATGTTATCTTGCTAGATTCTATCTTATCAGTTAGAGTCCTATTTGGATGGGGTGTCATCCAATTGGTTCATGAGATCTTATCTGATAGAGATAGACGTGATCTTAGATAGTTCAGATTTAGTGGGAATCTATGACTCTAAGCTAGAATGCCTATATATAGCTTATTCGAGCTTTGCTCTTCTCATTCATTCAGAGGGAGTAAGTTTTCATAGAGAGCATTCTTTGTATTCTTTTGAGGGAAAGTATATAAAATTGGTCTTTTGATCGTATCTTTGTGTTTTCCTTGTTGCCTATATTTTTGTTGCTTTCGCATTGTTTCTTCGAGTGTGTGTGAGGTAAACACTTCGAGGGTTGAGAAAGGCCGAGTCTTACTTTAACAGATCTAAGTGAGATTGCTGTGCAAAGGGTGTGAGTGAGAAACTTCAGGTGAAAGTTCGAGTCTCCAAGGTGACCTTTGTATCAACTGGTATCAGAGCCAAAGTTCAAAATGATAGTCGGCAACTTGACAGAACGGGTGTCTAGGTTGGAGGCACTCATGGGACCTATTCCTCAAGAGGAGGAAGAAGTCACATCTCACAATACTCATTTCGAGATGTTGGAGGCGCAGATCTAACAGTTGCAACAACAGATAGTGGATGTGTTGAAAGCATAGGAGGAGGCTCAGTTTGAGATTACTGTGATGAGGCGTACCGTTGCAACAATAGATGTCGAGCGAGGGGAAGGCTCAACACCAAAACTTTATTTGGTGAAGGTACGTGAATCGAGGGTGTTCGAAGGAGTGCATGACGCTAAGGTGTTGGAGAACTTTTTGTGGGATATGGAACAGTATTTTGCAGCTGCTAGGGTATACGATGCTGAAAAGGTCAATGTAACGACCATGTACTTGGATGGGGATGCCAAGCTCTGGTGGAGGACAAGGACCTCTGCAGAGATCAGCGCGGGTATAACTCCCGTGAATACGTGGGAGAATATGAAGAAGGAATTAAAGGATCAATTTCTTCCCATGAATACTTTATGGCTTGCGAGGGAGGCCTTGAAGAATCTGAAGCAGGATAGATCGGTAAGAGATTATGTGAAATCTTTTAGTTTTCTCTTACTTGATATTGAAAACATGTCAGACGAGGACAAGCTCTTCAACTTTTTTTCGGGGTTACAACCGTGGGCGCAAATGGAGTTACGGAGGCAAATGTGAAGGACGTGGTTGGTGCAATCGCGGCTGCTGATGCCTTGGTGGACTTTCGAGCGATGAAGGAAACTAAGGTAAATTCCTCTAATTCTACGAAGGGCAAAGGCCATGCTCAACAGGAGAATATCGAGGGGGAAAAGAAGAAGAATTCCAAGAAGGGAGACTCCAACGGGAAAAGCAAGCAAGATGGTGGTTTTGAAAGTGGGGAGACGTCCTCCAAGAAGGACAAGATTGCTTGTTATCTGTGCGGTAGACCACATTATGGAAGAGAATGTCCGAGGAAAGAGAAGCTAAGCGCCCTGATAGCCGAAGAAGAGGGAGAATCTTCAGATGATTCGGAGCTGAATCCAATTGTCTTGTTGAATGTGGTTGGTAAAGAACCTAATCCTTATGATGAACTGATGTATGTGAAAATACAGGTTAATGGGATAGAGATGACTGCGATGGTGGATATAGGTGCGTCACATTCCTTGGTTGTGAAAAGGATAGTGCACAAGTTGGGACTTAGAGTGTCCAAGACCCCGACAAAGTTAAAAGACCTGGCGGGTAAGGCACAAGCAGTGATGGCAGCTACTTACAACGTCCCAGTGAGCATAGGGAGTTGGCATGCCAAGATGAATTGCATGGTCGTACCACTTAAGGATTTTGAGATGATATTAGGGATTGATTTCCTTAAGGCAGCAAAGACGGTGTTGTACCCAAGTTTGGGAGGTATGATGGTTATGCTTGATGAAAAATCCTTCTTTGTTAAATGTTGTAGATTCGTTGGTGGGACGAAAGAGGTTACAACACTAGTAGCAAAAGTGTCATCTATGATCATTGAAAAGGAGCCGAATTATTCTCTCGGAAACTCAAAACAGAAGGCGGGTAAGGAGCATATCATTGCCAAGATCACGAGGGATCAAGGTGATAGGGAAAGCTCAGCGGATGGAGCTCTTCTCAACATGTCTTTGGTGGTCGCGGTGAGCTTTGAGGAGGCGAGTCCAAGTGGAAGCAAAGACAACCCCAATGGATTGGAAAAATGGCACGTGGGTGAAGTACCAATTGACATGAAGACATGCTATCATCTTCAAAAGCTGACTAAGGAGTCTTCGAGGGAACCACTCGTGGAGGAGTGCCCACAAATTATTTTGATGAGAGCGTCGAATTCTTCTAGTGGGGGTGGTTTGTTATACCCCTAAGTCTAGACTGCGGGATCGTGTGAGTGTTGACTAGCCTTGGCCAATGCTTAGCCTGTAAGTTGGCACGAGGAAGGCTTGTTGACGAGGAAACAGAGCAAAGTCTCGAGAGTAGGCGAGATTTGATACACGTGGGCACGCGTAGGCGTGCATTGGCAGAAATCTTCGACGAGACGCAAGATTCAGATGCGAGGCCGCTCGGAGTTGGCAAACTAAGTCATGTGAGACTCGAGGATGAGCGAGAAGGCGCAAAGGCATGTAAGACCCTATGAGGATGCGTGAAAGCATACGAGTGCGACGACGCCCTTAAACACTTGACTTCGCCGAGGCAGGTCGAAGGTATGTGAACTTGCGAGGTTTTATGCTAACTCAGTTTGTGACTTGTACTTAGTCATGGAGCGACGAGACTACACCATGAGTAAGCTAGATCATGGAAGATGGACTTATCCATTGACGTACATTGATGGGCGAGTGGGATCAGACTTGGTGCGAATTTTGGTAGAGTCTCGGACCTTGTGGAGATTGACTCGACCCAGGCTAAGACTTGACGGACAAAGGACTTAGCCACACTTGGATGAATGGACCATGACTAACGGGCTTTTTGTGGGAAGCATTGGATCAAGCCAGTGTGTTAGTGGGCTTCGACGAGATCATATTGTATCATCAACGGATAGAGATCGCGAGGAGATCTTGGATGTTGTGGTGATAACTGGGAGTTAGAGTTACAGTAAAACTCAACATCTGAAGATAGTGGAGATCTTCGCGGATAAAGATGTTAGTATTCTAGATAGTGTTCTAGATAAATGTAAACTCTATCTTTATGTTATCTTGTTAGATTTTATCTTATCAGTTAGAGTCCTATTTGGATGAGGGTGTCATCCAATTGGTTCGTGAGATGTTATCTGATAGAGATAGATGTGATCTTAGATATTTCAAATTTAGTGGGAATCTGTGACTCTAAGCTAGGATGCCTATATATAGCTCATTCGAGCTTTGCTCTTCTCATTCATTCAGAGAGAGTGAGTTTTCAGAGAGAGCATTCTTTGTATTCTTTTGAGGGAAAGTATATAAAGTTGGTCTTTTGACCGTATCTCTGTGTTTTTCCTTGTTGCCTATATATTGTTGCTTCCGCATTGTTTCTTCGAGTGTGTGCGAGGTAAACACTTTGAGGGTTGGGAAAGGCTGAGTCTTACTTTAACGGATCTAAGTGAGATTTCTGTGCAAAGGGTGTGAGCAAGAAACTTCGGGTGAAAGTTCGAGTCTCCAAGGTGACCTTTATATCAACTACCACTTTAGAGTAAACGTCAAATGGCTGAAAGTTTAGGGCATATTTCCAAGTTCAAGCGTCTTTATGGGTAGGAGCCCGTTGAAGGTATGGGAAAGACCCATAAATAGTTTTATTTTTTAGTTTTGTTGAGATCCTAAGAGGAACTGGACTTGGAGTGTTACATTTTTGTCATACAATTTATATCTAATGCAGGGAAATAAGAAATCATGAACTTGGAGACTACTATGTGGTGAAATTGATTGGCTTTTCTGTCAAGATTATCATTTGGTTTCCAATAACAGATGTTTCAAGCAGATTTTACCAAAGTTGCGAATACCGTACTGGACCTGATACTGGATTAGATTCTGATACGATACTGTACCATTATCGGTCAATATTGGGTACCGTTTTAGGTAATTTTTTAAATTCATGAAATAGCCCTTGAAATTTTTTAGAAATTACAAAATAGTTCATTGTCGTATTATACTATTGTGCTATACATTATAAGTTTACATCAACCATATTTCCAAAAATCATAATAATAAATAATAACCTCAATTAATATAAAATAACTATAATTTTCAGATATTTCATATATAAAAAATAACCATAATTAATATGAAAAACAATTATCATCATACAAATATAAAATTAAGAATAATACAAAGTATTTAAAATATTACAATTTCATCATATAATAAATAATAACTACATCAAAATATCCAATTAAAAAAATAATAAATATCCTTAATTCTCAAACTATTATAATTTACGATAAGAGTTTATCATGAAGAACCAACTAACTAGAAGTGAAACATGTAATAAAAATATTTACAATTACATAACATATACATCAAAAAAAAGTAAAATTTAAAGAAAAGGGGAAAAAAAACTTAGAACTCCATTCTATAGGAGGATATGGGCTATAACTATACTGACCCTAGTTATCATTTGGCACAAAATCCTCGTCATTGAGAGGAGCCTCATCATCATTATCATCATTCAAATTCAATGCACCAAATGACATATTGCTTTTTCAATCAAGATTATCTTCCAAGCCATTCACATTTATCAAATCTGGTTTATCAGAAATTCAATATGCCAAAAGAACGATGTTATCAGTAGATATTGGATCTGTTGAACTACTTGTGCTATTAAGACTCCTAGTAATCAATAAAATTTAATTATTAGTAAATTATAACAAATTATATCGAAATTAGTAATGATAATAATATACCTTTCCTGAAGCTTTAAATTGTAACGAACGAATACCAAGTCATTCAGTCTCTTGTACTCCAATCTATTCATTTTCTTGGAACGGATAAAATCAAACGTACTCCAGTTTCATTCACAGTATGTTGTACTCACACATTGACTTAAAATATGAATTGCAAATTTTTACAATTCTACAACACCACTTTCGAATTGATCCCACCAAGAAATTGTAAGTTGTAAGATAACAAACGTAGCGTTACAAACAAAATAAAATTATAATTAATTTTTAGCAAATAAGAAAAAGGAAACAACTAATACCTGGAGAAAGTTTTGTTCTTTGTCGAATAGCAATTAACTATCCAGAATCCCCACCACACTATTTTTAAAGCTCCATCTGTGAGCTCAAGAGATCTTGCATCATTTTATGACCAACAATTGTTGTAATAATAGTGAATAGCATTTTTCTACTAACTTTAACTTTCTTTGTAAAATCCAATTTGAAATATACACTAAGTTGGAATGAAATTGTGAATTGGATTTGTGATTTACGTTGATTGGCTAATGGATTGGAGTTGAGTGAAATGAGTTTGGTTCATTGATTGTGGTTTGGTTCATGTGAGATTTATCTTAAATTTTTTTGTCATTGAAATGCACGGCATGCATAAATTAAAAGTTAGAAAGTTTGAACTTAAATTAAAACCTTAAAATTGAGAATGTAAATACTTTAAAGTATATAATTAATTAACATATTCTTAAAATTATAGTAATGGTATTTGGATATTGATTAAATAATTAATTAAGTATAATAATAATTTGGTTGTGGTCTTGTGGAAGAACTGAAGAGGTGAATTTTTAATTGTAATTATTTTATAGTAAATTAGAAAAAAGAAGAAGCTAAAATCTATATCTCTAAGTTGTCTTTATCCCAAAATTCGTCCTCTCTTCAAGTCTCTTGCATATTCACCTTTGTTTATCCTAAAATGAGTCTATCTTATAATCTTTGCATATTCAAAATCTTTTTCTTATTATTCCATTTTAATCTCATTTATAGTACCTTGACATTATATCTTTGGATAAATGAGAAAGTTTCTTAGTTCATCTTAATGAAAAAAATTACTCAGTTTGTGCATTCCATTTTAAGATATTTATTAAAGGCAAGGATTTACGAAGATATGTCGATCACAATAATCATATTCTTAAAGAAACAAGAATAAAGATGAACATGCTAAGTGAAGTTAAAGATGTTTAAGTCATGACTTAAATATTTGGATTTGTTAAGCCATCATCTTAAATCTTTGAACCTTAAAGACTACAAAGCATAACACTGTACGTTGATTTTAAATTTAGCATGAATTTACTACCCTCTAATAACAAAGTCTCTCTATTTCTGAATTTCACTCTAGTTTCATGAATCTTTACTTCTTTAGGATTAATATAAAGAGTTAAATATATTATTTATGCTTCATTGCCTCATGAAGGGCTTAGTACTGCTAATTTTATTGATGAAACTACTAAAGGATTAATTTCTTACAAAACTAACATCTTCATTTATTGTTACAGATAAATGGAAGGACGTTCAAGTACGGTTGATCAAACTGCTTCAGGAAGATATAATGATCCAGCTTGGACTCATGTTGCATTGGTCCTAGGTATCAATAATCTTACAATTTTCTTGTTTTGTAACAAGTATTTAAAAGGTGGAGGAATCATTCAATTGAAGAAGAATTTAGCTAGGGTTAAAGGAGATGTAGAACCTTATAAAAAAGTAAATCATGATGTGAAAGTGACAAATGAAAATATTGCTTGAAGAATATCAACTTAAGAAAGATAAAGGGGAAATGTTGAATTTGAAAATTAGTAGTGGAAGTTCATTTGCTGGTTTTTGTGCTGATTGTGAAAATGTTGAAGGTGGTAGTAGTAGTGGTAATGTTTTTTCTCAGGCCCAGGAAGAAGTGAATGTTACACTTGGACCTAATGTGAGGAAAAGAAGAAGGCTGGTAACTAGTTTTTTTACACCAGGAACAACTTCTGGAGCTCAGTCTTCAATTCGTAATGCAATACAATCAATAGATGCGACTCACAATGTCAATATGGCAGTAGCTAGATGGTGGTATGATACAAGTTCATCATTCAATGCTTCTCGGTCTTATTGTTGTTAACCTATGGTGGATGCAATAGTCTCTTACGGTGTAGGATACAAAGCTTCTTCGAATGATGACTTAAGAGGTAAATTTGTGAGTTATTCAGCTTCTAAAATTAGAAGTTATTTAGTAGGAAGAAGAGCAATTTGGGCTACTTTTTGGTGTTTAGTCATATGTGATGGTTAGACAAATAGGAGACAAGAGCCTATTATTAATTTTTGGTTTATTCTGCAAATGATTGAATGTTTTTTAGGTCTATTGATGCATCTAGCCTAACTAAAAATACTGATAATTTGTTTGAGATATTTGATGAAGTTGTGAATGAAATAGGGTCAAAAAATATTGTTCAATTCATTACTGACAATGATGTCTCTTATAAGCGACAAGAAGAAGGTTATAGAATAAGTATAATTCTTTTTTTGGACTCCTTGTGTTACACATTGCATTGACCTCATGCTGGAGAATATATGATATCTTAGTTATTTTTCTATTATTGATGAGACTATGCAAAAAGCTAAAAAGGTGACCAAGTTCATCTGTAATCGTGCATATGCATTAAATTTAATAAGAAAGGAATTTACCAATAGTGGCAATTTATGTCATCCTGTTATGACAATGTTTGCAACAGATTTCTTATCACTTTAGTCTTTTGTTATAATGACAAAAATGTTAAGACAAGTGTTTACAAGTGATAAGTAGGTTGCATCTCAGCATGCTAGGTCTAATGTTGGAGTGAAGGTTTACAGAATTATACTAAAAGATAGAGAATTTTGGTCACAATGTCAATTTGTTATACGTATTTGTGAGCCTTTGATAAGGGTGCTTCGCTTAGCTGATAGTGAAGCAAAGGCAACAATGAGATATTTTTTTGATGTCATAGAAAGGGCTAAGGAGGCAATTAAGGTCAATATGAAACATAGGTCTTCTTTGTACACACCGTATCTTACAATCATCAATGAGAAATGGAAAACACAACTTTCTTCTCCTTTGTTTGTAACTGGAGCATTTTTGAATCCTAATGTATATTTCATACTAGATTTTACAAATAAAGTTAAAGTTAGTAGAGGATTGTTATTTACTATTACAATAATTGTTGGACATGAAATGATGCAAGATCTCTTGAGTTCACAGATAGAGCTTTATAAGCAATGTGGTAGGGATTTTAGATTGTTGTTTGCGATTTGATAAAGAGCAAAACTTTCTCCAAGTATTAGTTGTTTCCTTTTTTTATTTGTTGAAAATTAATTATCACTTTATTTTATTTGTAATGCTACTTTTTTTTTATCTTAAAACTTATAGTTTCTTGGTGGGATCAATTTGGAAGTGGTGTTTCAAAATTGCAAAGGTTTGCAATTCAAATTTTAAGTCAATACGTGAGTGCAACAGGCTGTGAATGGAACTGGAGCACGTTTGAATTTATCCATTCTAAGAAAAGGAATAGATAGAGCACAAGAGATTGAATGACTTGGTATTCATTCGTTACAATTTAAAGCTTCGAGAGAGGTATGTTATTATTATTATTAATTTCGATATAATTTCTTATAATGTTCTAATAATTAATTTTGACTGTTTACTAGGAGTCTTAATAGCCCAAGTAGTTAAATGGATCCAATTTCTACTGATAATATCGATCTTTTGGCATATTGGATTTTTGAGGAACCAGATTTGATAAATGTGAATGACTTGGAAGATAATCTTGATTGAGAAAGTATTGATATGTCATTTGGTGCATTAAATTTGAATGATGATGATGATGAGGCCCCTCTTAATGATAAGGATTTTGTATCAAATTATAACTGAGGTCAGTATAGTTATAACGAGTATACTCCTGTAGATGATTGAATGAAGTTTCAGGTTTTTGTTTTTCCTCTTTTTTAAATTTTACTTACATTTGATGTACACGTTAAATTCTATATATGTAATATAATTGTAAATGTTTTTGTTACACGTTTTACTTCTAGTTGGTTAGTTCCTCATCACGAACTCTTACCGTAAATTGTAATAGTTTGAGAGTTAAAGATATTTATTATTCTTTTTATTGCATATTTTGATGTAATTATTATTTATTATATGATGAAATTGTAATATTTTAAATATTTTGTATTGTTCTTAATTTTATATTTGTATGATGATAATTGTCTTTTTTCATATTAATTGTGGTTATTATTTATATATGAAATATCTTAAAATTATTATTATTTCATATTAATTGTGGTTATTATTTATTATTATGATTTTTGGAAACAAGGTTGATGTAAACTTATAAAGTATACAATACAATATGACAATGAACTATTTTGTAATTTATAAAAAATTCAAGGACTATGTTATAAATTTAAAAAATTATTTGAAATGGTATCCGATATTGACCAGTACTGGTACCAAACTCAATATAGTATTCGCAACTTCAATATCGTCCATAACCAACCTATACTATATGTATGTATGTATATGTATATGTATATATATATACACATATATATACACACCTGGGAACTCCCATTTCCTAACGGTAGTGCTTCTAAATAATGTGGCTAGATAATGCTGTGATTGTCATCTTGCTGTTATATGAGTTAGCAAAAGGAACTAACACCAGAAGGGGTCGCAACGCAACTTTATAACTGACTTATTATCCTAATCATGGCTCGAGAAAGTAAAGACCCACAGAAGACCATGACCTCCTGGCTGTATGAAAGCGGCATGGATGTGTCGAGAAGGAGAAAATCCACCTGCGCGAGTGAGATATTGCATAAACCAATGTGTTGATGTGGCTTCTGATCCTAATAACTGTGGCTTTTGTGGGATAAGATATGTCCTTTTGCGTGGCAATGCTGTGTTTCCTTCTTACTTTCTTAAGCGAATAAGGGAATCGCTACTTCGGATGCAAGCAAGGAAGCGCTAACTTATACCAATACGACTGCTATTCTTATTGATATTAATCAATGCGGCGCAGGACGTTGATACCTGAGCCCTCTTCTAATCTTATTTTCTTGTAAGATGTCCTTTTGCATGGCAATGTTGTGATAGTTTTTGTGTTTATACCAATAGCAACCCTTTTAACTATGGTCAACGTGCAAACAGATGCCTTTGGGGCGTTCGATGTATTCCTGGTTTATGCGGATTGTTGAAAATTCTTTTGTTTAGATACACTCAAATCTAACACAAACAAGGATACATATATGGAGAAGAAAATATAACTTCTTTGATGGAAAAAAAATTGTACAGAGACTCTCACTAACTCTGTATCACAACACTGTTTTCCTCTCTGTTTTCGTCAGCTCACACTCTTCATCATACAAACTCCTCACTACATCTTTATTTATACATACATCTCTCATCAATGCAATAAAACTATTACAAGTACCTAATTAAAATACTCATAAATTGCACAACCATTCATCTTCAAATTCTATGAACTATTCATATTCGTAACTCCATGAGCCATTCGTATTCCTAACTCATGAACTATTCATGAATCATGTTTAACTTCCAACATCCTCCCTTAAACATGATTCTGGACATACTCTGAGTAGCAGTCTCAGCTTTTTGAGGACATCAATCTTGAGAGCCTTGGTAAAGATATCTGCCACTTGATCTTCGATCTTCACATACTTCACACAAATCTCCTTTCTTGAAATACAGTCTCTGATAAAGTGAAACCTTGTATCAATGTGATTGCTACGATCATGGAAAACTGGATATTTTAGATAAAGCAATAGCATATTTGTCATCTATATTAATCTCTGTTGCTTCATCTTGCACAACTCCAATTTCATTAAGCAAATTCCTCAACCATATAGCATGACAGATAGAGGAAGTAGCAGCAATATATTCATCCTCATAGGTTGAGAGTGTCACTATGGTTTGTTTTTTTGAACTCGATATAAAAGCAGTATCACCCATAAAGAATACAAATCTTGTAGTTCTTTTACGATCATCTATATCTCCAGCCCAATCACTATCACAATATCCTTCAAGTTTAAAACATTCAGAGAATGAATAAAACAACCCATAGTCAAATGTACCTTTGAGATAGTGAAGAATTCTTTTTGCTGCCTTCAAATGTGTAGCACTTGGAGTTTCTATAAAACGACTCACTAAACCAACTCCAAATAATATATCTGGTCTTGTAAAAGTCAAATATCTCAAACTGCCAATCAGACTTTTGAAATATGTCGGATCAATAGTTTCACTCTCTTCATATCTTGACAACTTGATCCCTGTTTCAACTGGAGTTGCTACAGATTTGGAATCACTCATTTTGAACTTCTTTAAGACTTCATTGGCATATCTTTGTTGAGAAATAAATATCCCTTGCTTCATTTGTTTCACCTCAATTCCAAGATAATATGACATCATTCTAATGTATGTCATCTCAAATTCTCCAATCATCGCTTTCTTGAACTCATCGAATATGCTTGGATTATTTCCTGTGAAAATCAAATCATCCACATACAAACAAACAAGTAATACATCACCACTTTTGTTTGTTTTGAAGTAAAGGGCTTGTTCATATAGGCATTTCATAAAATTATTTTTTTGGAAATAGTTGTCAATTCGACTATTCCACACTCTCGGAGCCTGCTTCAATCCTTATAAGGCCTTATTTAATTTCAGAACCTTGTTTGCTTGTCCTTTTACAAGGTAGCCAGGAGGTGGTTCCAAGTAAACTTCTTCCTCTAAATACTCGTTCAAGAAAATGAACTTGACATCCATCCAAAAAATTCTCCATCCATGTTGAGCAACCAATGAGATTATTTGTCTGATGGTCTCCAAACGAGCTACGGGAGCAAAAACTTCATTGTGATCAACACCTTAGTGTTGGCTATAGCCTTTGGCCACAAGTCGAGCTTTATGCCTCTCCACATCTTCGTTAGCATTTCTTTTGGTCTTGAAAACCCATTTGACTCCGATTGCTTTTTGTTCTTTGGGAAGAGCTGCAAGTTCCCAACTATTGTTTTTGTTAATGGCTTGAATTTCTTCATCCATTGCCCTCACCCACCTTTTGTCTTGACTAGCTTCTACAAAATCAATTGGTTCACTATCTGCAAAAAGACAAAATAAGGTGAGATTATTTATCACTTCAATTTAATCATACAATTCCCCCAAATTCCTCAAGCCACAAGGCCCAACAGGACATTATTCTGATGATGTAGATGATTCACTATGATGAGGAGATGCATGCATCACAGGTTCTTGATCTGCTTCAATATTTTCTCCCATGCTTTCGTTAACAAATGGAAAGAAAGCATAATCTTCTTTTTGTGTATTCCAATCCCACATAGCTTCCTCGTCAAAAATGACATCTCTGCTTACAAGTTTTCCATTTTTTGGATTATAAAGCTTGTATCCTTTCGAACTTGAATCATAGCTTATGAACACAAACTTTTCACTTTTGTCATCTAGCTTTATCCGTCTTTGATCTGGGAGAAGAGCTAAGCAACACTCCCAAAGATTTTCAAGTGAGCAACACTTGGTTTCCATCCATTCTAGGATTAATGAGGAGTCATATTATGCAAACTTCTGGTAGGACTTCTATTAGAAATATGCACAGCACAATCTACTGCTTCGGCCCAAAATTCCCTCGGCATTTGCTTACTTTTCAGCATGCTTCGTGCCATGTTTAAGATAGATCAATTTTTTCTCTCAGCGATACCAATTTGTTGTGGTGTGAATGGAACCGTGAGGGGCCTTCGGATTCTATTTTCATCACAAAATCTTTTGAAATCCCTTGAAGTAAATTCTCCTCCCCTGTCTGATCTCAAAGCTTTTATGGAATACCCACTCTCCTTTTCAACAAAAACTTTGAATCTTTTAAACACCTCAGATTTTTGTTTCACAAAATAAACCTATGTTTTTTTTGGCTAAAATCATCAATGAATAACATAAATAGTTATTCTTACTGAAAGAACTTGGTGTGATTGGCCCACAAAGATCCATAATGCACAAGCTCGAGAGGCTCCTTCACTCTTGAATAATATTCTTTTGGAAAGCTTGTTCTAGATTGCTTGCTAAAAATACATCCTTCACAGAATTGGTTTGGGTGATGAATGTAAGGCAATCCTTTCACCATATTCTCCTCTGCCAGCAATCTCATGCCACCAAAATTCAAATGCCCAAGTCTTAAATGTCATGTCCATGACGAATCTTTCACACATGCTTTCAAGCACTTTGCAATATCAGTTTGAATATTCAATACAAACATTCTGTTTTTTGTCATTGGTACTTTAACAATTAAATTCTCATATTGATCCCTGAGTGAAAGACTATAATTATTCATGAAAATATTATAGCCTTTCTCTATAAGCTGTCCCAAACTCAAAATATTATTTTTCATGCCAGGCACATAGTAAACATTGGAAATAAATTCATGTTTCTCATTCTTCAAGTAGATCAGAATATTACCTTTCCCCTTCATTGGAATTTTTGTTGCATCTCTAAAAGTAATATTACCACTTATCGATTCATCAAGCTCCATGAATAATAATTTGCGGCCGCACTTGTGATTACTCGCGCCGCTATCAAGATACCAAAAATTGCTTTCGTTGCTCTCATCAGATTTGCATGCAAGAAGTAGTGTGTGCTCATTTTTTATCTCCTCCTCATTGTAATTGACATTCTCTTCAACTTTATTTCTACATTCCCAAGCATAATGACCAAACTTGTGACAATTGAAACATTCAATTTGGCTTTTTACATACCTTCTATCATCATTTTGTCTCCCATTCGACCTTGAGTAATTCCCACGACCTCGCCCTCGTGAGGAATTAGTGTGCTGACCAACATCTTTATTTTTTTATATCCTCCTCGTCCATGTCCACATGAACCTCCACATCCACGACCTTTACCGCGACCTCGTCCTTCTTCATTTTGACCCCTGTCTTCAGTTGAAGCTTTGTTTGCAATAATTACTCAACGGGCTCTTTCTTCTTCCGTAGAAGCTTTTCTTCATAGGCTTGTAAGGAACCCATGAGTTGATCAATTGTCATTAGGCTCAAATCTTTCGACTCCTCAATTGCTACAATGATGAAATTGAATTTTTCATCAAGCGAGCGAAGAACCTTTTCAGCAACTTGGCTATCTGGAATCTTCTCACCATATCTCTTCATATCATTCACCACTTTGAGAACTCTTGTAAAATAATCTGAGATGGACTCAGATTCATTCATGTGTAAGGCTTCATATTCTCCTCTCAACGTTTGAAGCCTTACTCTCTTCACCTGATCAACACCTTTATATGTGTTTTCCAAAATTTGCCATGCTTGTTTGGCAGTCTCTGCCTCAGAGATTTTTTCAAACGTTCCATCATCAATTGCTTGATGGATTATGGTGAGAGCTTTTTGATCTTTTTTCCTTGTATTACACAAAGCATCCCTTTGTGACTGATTCAAAACGACTTCTTCTTCTAGTGCCATGTATCCTTTATCTACTAGCTCCCAAGCATCTTGCAAACCCAACAAAGCCTTCATCAGAATGCACCAAGTTGAATAGTTATCTTTTGTTAGACTAGGTACTTGAAATGGAACATGGTTACTGTTGTTGGCTATTTTCTCTAATCTCTCTAGCTCTGATACCAATATGTTGAAAATTCTTTTGTTTAGACACGCTCAAATCTAACACAAACAAGGATATATATACGGAGAAGAAAATATAACTTCTTTGCTGAAAAAAAAAACAGTACAGAAACTCTCACCAACTTTATATCACAACACTGTTTTCCCCTCTGTTTTCTTCAGCTCACACTCTTCATCGTACAAACTCCTCACTACATCTTTATTTATACATGCATCTCTCATCAATGCAATAAAACTGTTATAAGTACCTAATTAAAATACTCATAAATTGCACAACTATTCATCTTCAAATTTCATGAACTATTCATATTTGTAACTATTCCTAACTCATAAACTATTCATGAATCACGTGTAACTTCCAACACGGATATGGTGGTCGGCCACCACCTGCTTGGCCTCGTCCTCGGTTCCCATTTCCTCCTAAGCCACCAAAACCATGGCTGCCCCACCACCACCACCACTACCCTCCAAAAGGCGGCATTGATCGGCCATTGCCTGCAATGAGTGAAAGTTATTAGAAACATAGTTATAGTGAGCATGATTTTTAATTAGTTATATTAGCAATACTCAAAAGGTTCTTTTGTTGAACTTGTTACTACGTGTTTCATCTCGATGACGTCCTCTATTGTAGTTGTCGAAGGTCCTATGTATTCTACCTTCGGACACATATATACATATATGGTAGTTCAGGTGTCTCTGCATATAGTTCCTTTATATTGAAAAGATTGCATTGCACTTCCTTTCCGGTCTTTTTATGATTCATCAAGTTGCTTGTGACTTGGAAAATTAAAGCTCATTGAGTTAATCTTTTTATCAATAGCAATTAACTAGTTCTAATCTTTGCAAGATTTTAGAATAGCTCACGCAAATAAATTAAAAGTAGATTTATCTTTATTTATAATAAATGTATTTTAATATTTTACATAAAACTAATATTAACTAATGAATTTTAATATTTTACATAAAACTAATATTAACTAAAAAAACTCAAATCTATTTTAAAAATTCAAATGCTAGAAATTATTTAATAAATTATCAATTTATTAATTTGAAAAAATAAAATTTCTTATGAATAGATAATAAAAATAAAATAATAAAAATTTAAAAATATTCACAAACATATTTTATAAACAATTAATAAAACATTGTTTTCTTAAAACAATATCCGTATTAAATGAATCATCACTAATACAAATTTCTAGTATTATCTACAAAAATATATATGTAATAAATAATAAATGGTGTAAAATTGTAATAATTAATATAAAAATGAAAATATCATAATTAACTTGTACTTGTTTTTATTTTTCATTGAACCATTTTTACATTTTATTACCCTTAATAAATTGGTTATCATTCTAACAAAGAACAAAGATAATAGCACCAAACATATAAAAATGAACTTTTGAGTTTACTGTGGTTTTCAATTAAATGAAAGATAAAACATTTTGCATATAAATGTTCTAATTAAGCTATTACAATTAGGTTTGTTAATAAAATTGAACTTTTGTTCAAAGTAAACTCAAATTTATTATTTATATACAATAAACCTAAAAAAGTAAAAAAGAGAACAAATTCAATTCAAATTAATTAGAGTTAAATATATTATTTTTTGATTTGCCCTTTTTATTAATTTTAATATTCATATTTTAAAAACTATCACTTACCTCTTACAATATTATTTAGTTGTCATATAATCCCTTCTTTATATTTCATTAGCTTTTACTTATTTTTTAAATTTAAATGACATAGTAATAAAATTATTAAGTTCTAATACGATGTCATTCGAAAGTTTTGAATAAATAAAAAATTAATGGAGTGTGAAAGAAAATATTATGTGATAGTTAAACAATACCACAAATGGGTAAATAATAATAATAAAAAATAATTTTTTGAATATGGGGATTTAAATGAATAAAAGGTTAAAACTTTTAAGATTCATTATAATTAATCTAACTAATTAATCAATAGAAAGAGGGTACTTATCAAAATTCTCTTTGTTAATAAATCCATAGCCATTCAAGATTAAGTATACGTTTGCAAAGACAAATTAATCATCATAATTTTTTAAGAGTAAAAGATACAAACTTTTCTTGTAATTTTGTTATCCTAAAAATACCATTATGGTTTAATTTTATTTAAACAACCTTTTACTGCATTTATGCCAAGCTATTTTGATAAAATTCACTATTAAAGTCATGATATAACAATGAACACTGATTGCGATATATGTTTCTGATCAAAACTATGTTGAGATCACTAAGCAAATGCACCTATTATTATTATAGTATAGAGTGAATACGAATGTCAATCTCTAAAGGTCTATAAGTACTAGTACTAATCGTCTTTATTATCAATCTAACAAATCAATGATTAATTAAAAGAAAAAATTAATGAAACTAAATAACAAATCAAAGTAATGAACAAGAATGGAACTGCCCAATGATAATTAAGATCTAGATGTAGAATCCCCATAAAACCTTACTATACTTCAATTTATCTTAATTCAACAATTAACCTAGTTTCTTAAACTAGTAGAAATTTCAAAGTTACAGTCTTAAGACATACAACTCCTTATTTCTTAAGACATACAACCCATAGCCTTAAGTTGATTGATTGAAATATCTTTCTAATCAAAATAACTAAGAATGCATTAACTCATTATATGAATTCATAACATAGATTTGACTTTAAACTAGAAGATTTTTATAGTTTCATCTTTATAATTCTATGTAACTATTTATGTGGTTCTATCTTTAGGATTTCATTCAACTTTTAGTATTGATCCTAGATTTTATTCATACATATGATTTCTCAATTCCTATATATGAAATTCAAAATTGGATTAAGACGTTAGCATATTTTTATTCAAATATAAGAGGTAATCATGAATGATTGATAATAAAAATTGAGTCTTTCATCAAATCAAAAAAATCAATCCAAGAACATAATTCTATAGTTCATTTAGTCTATCCCAATTTAGTTCATCCTAAAATAAGAATCAAACAATAATTAGAAAACAAAGGAAGACAAAATAAATTATTCTCATAGATATTAAAATCTTGATGTTCTTTTATTGAATGTTGATGGAAACCCCTTGTTTCCACCAAAGTTGCTTCATTTTTGTCCCAATATGTTCTAATTCTAAAAAATACTCTTGTATTCTTATGAAAACCTAAAACAATCAAAGTGTATCACCCAACATGGGACTAACACAAGTCCATATTGGGCCAGTGTTCTTTATAAGTGCAAAAAACCTTATTTTACATAAATATAACCACCAATATAAGACCCTAATAGGGATATGTATTATCTCTATATTGGCTCAATAACTTCTTAATCATGCATTTGAGAGAGTTCATCTTAGAAACATGAGTTTGAAGACCATAAACACAGGTTCGTGTTTAGATCATGTTGTCCATATGACAAATCTTTGAAGAAACATAATGGATCAATCGCTTGCACAGAACTAAATACGGACTATGTTTACACCAAATTCTAAACATGGCTCTATGTATGATATGTTTAATTGAATTTATGTTAAAAATTCTCTAATTTAAGTCGAAATTGGCTTTAACTTGCCTAAATTTGTTCTTTCTTCGTTCCAGAGTTAAAAAAGGCCCACAAATAAAATATAAAGCCACTTTGAGTACTATATCATATAAAAATAATCTAAATATATGCAAAATGTTCTCAAAATTATGCTAAGAACATAGTATATTTAGCACTTACTAAATTTTCTCACACTTAAGCATTTGCTTGTCATTAATCATCGTTCATAACTTAAATAGGTGGCAACTCCATTAATGAGTTTTTAAAAAATCAATTGGATCAATTAAAACTCTCTATTATTCATTCAATTGCAAATTTTATCAAATTTTTAATACATTTAGCTACTTGTATCAAGTCATAAATAAAATCTATTCAGTTCCACAATCCTTAAAACTTTAACTCGGTCCATAAAACTTAACACAACGCATAAAGTGAACATATAAGAAAGATGCTTCGAATTTCAAATATTTTTATAACCCTTATTTGCAAAAAGAAAAATAATGATCTTTAATTAACATTAAAGCATTTAAAGGCTTGTTTGAAAATTCACTTAACCTTTTGATATGAGAATGAACACTTTGTCATGAACAATCTTTGTAACACAATCAGGTCATTTAAATGGCTATTAGCATCACTCTTTAATTTAAACCTTTTTACTTAGCTTGAAGTCAATAAATTAAATTTATTTTACCTTTATTTACTCAATTTTCTTTATATTGTATTTTTTCATTGAGATAGTAAAATGTATTTACTTTTATCTCAATTGTACGTCCAAATTATACAAAAGTATTATAGAAATTTAAATATCCATTTTTAAAATTAAAGAATCAAATAGATTTAACTTAATCATCAAGGCTTATGACTATTTTCCTAAACAAGTCAACTCTCAATAATAAACTTATAAGTTACTAAGATCAATATTCTTTTAAACTTAAAAATTTTCATAGAATTGTTTCCTATTAAGCTAATTACAACAAACTGATAACCATAAATAATTAATTCCCTCCCCCCACACTTGAGTTGTATAATGTCTCCAATGTATATGACATACAAGAAAAACTAGGAAATAAAGGGAAACAAGGAAAATTAAAATAACCGGTACTCTTCTAATAATAAAAACTATCAATATAATCTAATGTTATTAGTAATCCTTAATCTTTAATCTTTAATCTATCATTAGAGATGGAGTTCCTCACTATTGGCTCTCTCTCTAGAGATGTATAAAGATGTTCTATAACATATGGAGAAATATGAACCTTTGTTGCCTATATAACTTATACAACTTAGCTAAATCTTATCCTAAGTAGGATAATCCTAGTCAAATAATGTAAGAACATCAAGATATACTTAAATTCATGACTTTAAAATTACTTTTAAACTAAAACAAATGTGAAAAAAACAACATCAATTAAAAACATAGTAAAACTAATGCTAAAGATTCTAAACACTATCAAATTGAAATAAAAACACCTAAATCATTATGTTATATACCAACGAGTTCTTCTTTATGAATCTTCTGGGTGGACTTCTTTAGTTGTTGGATTCTACTTGCAAAGGAGAGTGAATATTTGCACCAATTATTAATCCTTTTTTTTGACCTTTTCAAGTACGGTTGAAAACTAGCTTGTGTGAGCCTTTTAGAGAAGATGGGAATGCCCAAATAGGTAATTAGAGGTTTTCCCACTTTTAGACCTGTTGGACCCCACTCTTTTAGTGGGATTTTGAATTATAAAATTGACATTAAATGAGAAATTTGTGGTGAATTATTCTTGTGCAAAGAAAGAGAAAAATTCAAGAATAGGGATTGTTATATGAGTTATGTGAATTTAGCAAGATGAGAGGGTATATGTTAGGATGCTTTTGTTATAGATGTTTATGATTAATTATGGCCAAAAAGGGGTGTTTTGAGTTTAAATGAAATTGATAGTGAATAAATTGCTTTAAATGGAGTTGAAAAGTAAGAAATAAATAGTAAAAGTGTGAGAATTTGGAGATTAAGAAAGTTTGACTTTTTGGGATTAATAGTAGTAGAGTTGACTTTTTGAGCTGAAATCTTTGTGAATTTTTCTGGCTTGTTTTAGGCAAAATTTGATAAAATGATCTTCATGAAACTTGTAGCTTCTGTTGAGAGCTTTCTATCGCCATGAAGTATGATAGTTTTCGATATCTGGATTGAAAGTTATGATCTTCCGAAGATAAGATTATATTGCTTTGTTTTTTAAAAATGCTATTAAGGGTAAGTTTGTGTGTACTGCTTTGAGGCAAAGTTCTGTACTAATGTGGTCTGATTTAGAGTAAGGAGTCGACAGGAAAGTTATAGAGAAATTGCATAGCTTTAAAATGATGTATAATATGTTATTTTTTTGATTGTGGAAATTGGAAGATGTGAAATTTGAAAGTTTGGATATTGTTTAGGTGATTTTTTAATAGGGCAGAAACTTTGATTAGAAAATTGACCTAGTTAGAGGTTGAAATTGCCTTTAAGTGCTTCATGAAAGTTTTAGATTATATTTTTATCTTTCCATTGATATAAAGTATGAAATTTTTGGACAATAAAATAGGAAGTTATGATTTATGGAAATTGTATTGCTGTTTTAGGATAGCATTTTTGGGCAGAAAATTTTAGTAGATTTTTGACCTCTTTAGAGATGGAATTGGTTTTTGGATCCTTCATAAAAGTTGTAGAGCATTCTTTTAGCTTTTCAACGATACCAAGTTTGTAAAATTTGGAGCTTTGAATCAAAAGTTACGGGCCTCGAAAGTTTGCTGGTCGAGACTGCGACCAGCTCTTAGTCGCGAAATGGTCACCCTGCGACCAACTCGCGAGGGCGACCAGCCCTCTTTCATTCTTTTGCTTCTAATTTTTCTGTCCGACATCCGATTGACTAGATTTTAAAGCGTTAGATTCCTAATACATCCCTCTATCTCTCCATGAAAATTTATGATTTTTGAGATAAATTTAAAAAAAAGATTGATTAAATCAAAGTGAGAGGATTGGATAAAAAGTTATGAGTTGGATATTTTCTGAACATGCTTTAGTGTTTTGGAGATATCTTGATCTATAGAGCTCCGATTGAGTTGATTTTGTTTCAAATTAAACGAGAGACATGGATCTACAAATGTTCTGAAGGAAGTGAGTTTCAATTTAGTCTTTAAGAATATCAATTTCTGGATGGAGGTAAATCGTCGAGAAATGTTTTAGTATAAGAATAGTCTGAAATGTTTGAGGTGTAACTTTTGGAGTAGTGAACCAAATTAAACGATTTTGCTGGCGTTAGGAAATTGAGACAATGAGGAACATTTTCTCTAGAAGGAAGTTTTAGCAAATTCCTTCAATTTGATGATGTGAAAAATGTCCTAAGCAAATCATGATCAAATGAATTTTGAGACTTTGATTTATTCTTATGATTTTGAGGACTTAATTAGCATGTTAATGTGAGTAATTAACATGT
>JAOSBM010000005.1:20274029-20292470 GCA_027568955.1 Erythroxylum tenue | reverse complement strand
AAAGTGTTAGAAGGCATGAAGGGCAAAATTGGAAGGTTACTTAAGTTATTAAGTTAAAAGGCTTGTAAGGAAGGGCAATTAGGTCTTTTTGCTTTCATTAAAGGCTAGTAAGGTGGGCTATCGTATTAGAGGGAGGAGAGGCACGAAAATGAGGAACGAGAGAAGGAAAAGAAAAGAAAGAAGAGAGAAAATGGGGCAAAGTGTGTTTCGGATGGGAGAAGAAGAAAGAAGAAAGAAAAAGGTTAGGGTTTCATTTTCTTGGATTTCAAGAAGGAGTTTTAAGTTGATTCAAGAGGGAAAATGAAGAGGAGCTCAAGAGCTTTATTTCAAGCGAAGAAATTTCGAATTTGGAGAAGATTAAGGTAAGAGAAGATTTTTTATCTTTGAATTTTAATGAGATTTTGGTTTAGATAGTTTAAGAATGTTATGGGTTTGGGATTGTTGTAGTTAATTTTGGATGTTTATTAATTAGGATTTTTGTCATGAATTAGGGAATTTAAGTGAGGCATTAGAGAAATTGAGACTTTAAACAAGTTTCAAGCATGATATTAAGGTGGGTACCATGTTTATATTTTGAATTATAAGCAAAGTATAAGTTTTCGAAAAATCAAGAAGAGAAATGATTTGAAAATTTATTGTTTATATTTTCGAAAAATCAAGAAGAAGATAAAATAATTGCAAATTCATTGTTTTCGAATGATTGGATAAATTTCTGCAAATGCAAAATACATTTTTTTGAATAATGTGAGAAATGTCTTCAATTGATGATTTCATTGTTTTTGGAATGAATGGGAATTTGTTTGACTTATGATTTTGATAAATTGCAAAATTGTTGCATTCTTGGGTGCTTGAATGATTGAGATTTTTGATATGTGAATTTGTGTGACATTGTGACTTTATGCTTGAATATGATATGGCATGAGATGAAAATAAAGTTTGCGAAATATGCCTTCGGGCAATCCGAATTTTTTTTAAGTGTGAAATGTGTTATGTGTGTTTGGTTAGGTCCCATAAGAGGGTCAAGTGCACTTATCTAGGCTTCGCCCGCCTCCCCTCTAGTAGCATTGGAGCTCCGTTACAGACTCTCATAAGTTCACGACTATACTGAACCGCTATGCGGGAAAGTGTAGTACGTTCTGTTCACGGCTGCACAGGACCGCTATGCGGGAATGTGCAGCACATTCTGTTTCTGGACCAACCCAAACCATTCTGATGTGTTTATGTTTCTTTGATTTTGTTTATATTTGTGGTACATTCATATTTTTGAAATTGATTTTGAATGATTCGAAGAGTTGAAAAGTTTGAAACATAAGCATTTATGAATTATTTGAAAAATTGAGGATTTTTGAGAAATAAACATTTGATGTTTTTTCTACCGTGAGATTTCTGTAAACTAGAAATGAGTTTTGTTTTGAAAATGTTTTTGCTTATATTTCAGTTATAAACATGTTATCCACGAGCTGTAAAGCTCACCCCCGCCTCCCCTTTCATCCCCATCTCCAGGTATCAAATAGGAGATCGGATGAAAGAAAGTCAAGACTTTAGTTCGATTATGTATATGTTGTATTTTAAGTTAATTTGTTGTAAGATTTAGATTTTATTCATGTTGAGAATTTTGTGACAATTATATCTTGTGTATTTTGAAGTTATATCTTTATATTTTTGGATTCGGATTTTGGGATTGATGTTGTTTTATTCGTAATGTATTTATTTTGGAATGTAAATAATGAGTTATGAATTTGTGTATTGAATTGAGGTATGAATGTGACTTGGATATGGATGATTGTGATTGAATGTGATTTGGGTTCCGGACAGGAGGTCCGATGATACTGATGTTTGAGAATTATAGAAGTGCTTTGGTTATGTATGGGTTTGAATTGTGTTTGATTTCCGGACAGGAGGTCCGATGAATTGTGTTGATGGATTGGAAATATTGAAGTGCTTTTGTCTATGGTTTGAATTGGTGATATATAGACATGTGTGCGTCTTGATGACAAAAGAAAAATAAGTTTTTTGTTTAAATTGATGGTTATGATTCGCTTATGAGGGATAAAATGATTTGAGGTTATGGAATTGTTGTTTTCAAAAGGGGAATTTGAATTTGCTTGATTAAAGAATGAAAAAAAATTGTAACGTTTTGGATTAGTTTAGACCGAGTGTGGTGTATGGTTTCCGACGGGGTGTTTTTCTAAGGTACTCGTTTCAGATGTCGGAATTTTGTGAATCCGTTCATTCGATTCCTCGTCCGTTCTTTTATTATTCGTTTTGCTTTTGGCCCTTCGTTTTCGCTTTGGGCTTTTGTTTTTAGTTTTTCCGTTTGTTTTCGTTTTTCGTTTTTTCGGTTGGGGTCCGGTTCCAAAATCGGGTCCCAACAAGACCAATTATTAAAGAGAGCCAATTAGTTTCATTATAGACACTAATAGAAAGAATTAGGAGACTATTACTCCTATTGATGGATAACCTAGATATGCCTTTAAATAAGTTAAGGCCTATCATTATGACTTTGATAGAGCATGGAGTTTTAGAGAAAAGCATTAGTTCATCTACAAAACTTAAATTCACAATACTTAGTCTCTTATATTTAGATTAGAACTTGAATTTCCTTTCCTGTGAGACGATAAATTTAATAATCTTGTTTAACACCTCCATTAGTGAATAGGTATGGGGACAATGTGTTCCCTTTTTTAGTCCGTTTGTACTTCTGATTACTTAGATGGCTCTCCATTTATAAGCACAATATATGAAACAAATGATATACACCGTTGAATCCAATTAACTTAGATATCAGGGATGCCAAAAGCTTTAAGAGTGTTTAAAATGAAGTTCCACTAAAGCTTTATGGAAAACTATTTTTAATGGACAATCACTCCCATGACTTTTCCTATTATAATTCTTAAAGGATTCCTGTGCTAGGAGTATGTTATCTCCTATTTGCCTTCCTCTTATAAAAGATTCCTGAAATGAGTCAATGTATTTTGGTATAACATTTTTTAGCCTATTAGAGAGAAGCTTATGAATAATTTTGTAGATGATGTTGCAATAGGACATAGGACTAAAATCCTCTAAGGAGTTAGGAGAAGGTACCTTGGGAATTAGGCAAATGAAGGTCTTTCTAAGTTCCTTTAGAAGCTTTTTATTGATCCTTGATCATTGACTAAGATTTTTGAAAGAAATAGGCATTCAATCCTTCTAGGCCTTGCATTTTGTTAGGAGGCGGCTCAAAAACTATACACACACATTTTGTGCCCCTGGAATGCACCTTAGAGTCCAACTCGGTTAGCCTCCTCAGAACCCCTAATCTCCATTAAATAATTGTTGACTTTGAATGAAACGTGGTTCCCTATTTCTTGGTTTATAAATCTAATTAGTAAGCTAAGCTGACTTATCTGAAATAAGGAAAGTGGGAAAAGAAGCAAAACTATTATAAACCAATTATAATATTAAAGCATAAGCTGAATTATTAGAGCTCCAATTATAGTAGAAGAATTCTCCTGGTTCTAATACAAAAACAAGCATAATTATTATCTTCTTATAGTTGCAAAAACATGAAGGAACTTCAAAAGTTGCACGTTAAATGAACGAAAGAGGGAATTTAAATTTATTATTAATATTTTTTACGAGAAAAATAAATTAATCTGCACAAATGTAAATGATAAATACTAAATAAATAAAAGGATCTTTTTCTTAATATTTAGAATTGTATATAAAAGAAGAAAACTTTATAATTTAGAGTGAATTATTAAATTTTCAAATATATACATTAAATATTATATATAATTCTAGTTATTATGTATAAAAATTCATATTCAAGTGATTATTTATAAATTATATTATGCATCAGTTACATTTTTAACATTTCATAATTGTATATGAATGAACTAACTTTTGCATTACGTGTCGTACAACTCTAATATTATATTATGAAGTTATATTTAATATTCAAAAATTTTATTCTTTAATATAATTCCCTTTTAATTTCTAAAAAAATTTCGCAAATTTCAAAACGATTACTAATTTCTAAAAAAAACATTATGTTAATAATTAACTATGTATATAATATATAAAGTTACTTTCAGATTTGCATACATTTGCTTTTATAGATTTTCTCTAATATTTTATTTTGTACTTTGAATTGCTAAATATATATTTTAATATTATATTGTAGAGTAATATTTAATGTATGCAAATTTCAAAATGATTGAATAATACTAATGATTAATAATTTTTAGTATTTATAAATTGATCTATATCTTATAAATACATATCTCATCATCATCATCATACCCGGAGGTCTGATAGTACGCAACCTTACCCCTACTTATCTATTATCTTAAAAATTAACATTAATATTTATGTCTATACATATGTATTTAAAGTTAGAGTTAATCTCGCTGGAAGTTATCATATGTCAAATTTTATGAAGGAAAAGTTTGAAAATAGTTGAAATACAATAAGAATTAAACTTTTATAAATGTTAGTTTGTTTTGGAATCTAATACACGTGAATATATGCATTTGTGTTATATAATGCTTTATTTCTTTATTTATAAGTATTAAATGTAAATCTTTAATATTATAATAAAGTTGTATAAACATTTTAAAATTTTTGTAAATGTAAATTAATCTTAATTGTATAAACTCATATGTATTATCTTAAAAATTAACATTAATATTACATGTTTTTAAAACTAAAGTTACTTCCAAGAGAGATTATCACATTTCAGATTTAGCTCTATGGACAGCGGCTGTCAGCTTCTCACCTTATTTGTTGGTGTACAAATCAGAGAAAAAGTAGAGATTCGAGCAATCCAACGCAACATGCATGAATTCTGGTGCGAAAAGTGCATACTCTTGACCATATACCCTTTAAAATAACTTCGGACATTAATGTAATTCTATTACTCATTGCGCCAAGCATCTTTCTGAAATCTGAACTCTCCTCCCTCGAAAAAATCCAGCTTTTTGCTTCATTTTGTCCGTCACTCCCACTGTAATCCCTACCGCTTTCTCGGCAACCAAATAAGTGCTAAGCCCTATTGCCCTTTCTCAGGTACTGTCTTCCTCTCTAGACTTTTGTATTTCTCTGAGAATCTACGAATTTCAAGACGTTTTTAAGCTATCTCACTGTTTCCGCTCTTTAACTTCATCTTCAAGATTGGTTCTTTACGGTAAAAATATCGTCTTTTATTCGTTTTATAGGCTAATGGCAACATCCACACCATTCTCTAGCTACTTCTTGCAAGAACGTTCATTTTGTAGAGAACCCATCTCGTATTTCAGAGAATTAGCGTTAAACTTCTCGACTTTATCCACTAGAAACCCGATAAATTTAAGTTTTGAAAGGAGGGCCTTTAAGAGGAGTGGAGTCCGGTGCTGTGCACTGGAGATGAAGAACACACCGGCCATTGGCACAGGCAAAATGTTTCAATTGGATGATGTGATTGAGGCTCAGCAATTTGATAGGCAAATCCTTGGGAATATATTTGAAGTAGCCCGTGAGATGGAAGTGATTGAGAAAAACTCACATGGGAGCCAAATTCTTAAAGGGTATTTAATGGCTACTCTTTTCTACGAGCCCTCGACGCGTACCAGGTTGTCCTTTGAGTCTGCCATGAAAAGGTTGGGTGGTGAGGTGCTGACTACTGAGAATGCTAGGGAATTTTCCTCTGCAGCCAAAGGGGAGACCCTTGAAGGTGAGGTGTTTTAAAGTTGTAACTTGAGGTGTTTGATATGAGTTTGATGGTGATTTGAAGTGATATTAACTGTTCTAAGAGGTCTGTGGATTTGCAGATACTATTAGGACTGTGGAAGGGTATTCTGATATAATTGTGATGCGCCACTTTGAAAGTGGAGCTGCAAGAAGAGCAGCAGCTACTGCTGGCATTCCGGTTATTAATGCAGGGGATGGACCTGGGCAGCATCCAACTCAGGTGCAAGAGTAATTCACTGTTTTATCATTGATAGCCATAGCCTGGAATTATTTGGTCGATAAAAAGTGAATCAACTTGCCTTAGTAAATGCTAAATACAACTTGGAAAGTCAAATTTTAGGGGCTTATGTGAGACGATGAAAACCTATAGTTCATTTGATGAAAATAAAGTGCATAGATTCATTTTGAAAACCACAGATGCTTACTAGCATCAAGATATGGTTTTATGTGAGATGATGAAAGTCTACAGTTCATTTGATGAAAATGAAGTGCACAGATTCATTTTGAAAACCACAGATACTTACTTACTAAAGCATTAAGAGTTATAAAGCTGCTTGATGAAGTAGATTAAAAAAAAAAGGAAGTGATGAAATTTTGCAATGGATAGTTTTTGCACAGAATAATCTGATTGTTGGCTCTTGTGACTGTGACTTGTTCCTAATGTTGTAGATGTAACATTACAAATGTAGTTTAACATTACACATGCCTTGTTTCTCCTTCAACAAGGAGTATATGCAATGCAATCATTGACCATATATTAGAATGTAAATGGATGAAAGATGTTAAAATGTCATCATCAGGTTTTGTTTAAAGTTTCCTTTGCTGTAACTTGTACAGGCTCTTCTAGATGTATATACTATTGATAGAGAAATAGGAAAATTGGATGGCATCAAAGTTGCACTTGTGGGAGATCTTGCTAATGGAAGGACAGTGCGATCACTTGCTTACCTACTTGCCAAGTACCAGGATGTCAAGATCTTCTTTGTTTCCCCTGATGTAGTAAAAATGAAGGTGATAGGGCTAATTTACTTTTTCAATAAACAAACAAAGCAATCTATGATCATATATTGGACATAAGACAAACTAGAATTATCTGCATTTGAGCTAAGACTTGTCCATAACAAAATGTTATTACTTAGTTCCTCATATATGATAATACTTTCTTAGGATGATATAAAGCACTATTTGACATCAAAGGGAGTTGAATGGGAAGAAAGTGATGACTTAATGGAAGTGGCATCTAAGTGTGATATTGTCTATCAAACTCGCATCCAACGAGAACGCTTTGGGGAGAGAATTGAGCTTTATGAAGAAGCTAGAGGCAAGTACATTGTGGATCGTGGTGTGTTAAATGTAATGCAGAAGCATGCTGTGGTAATGCATCCACTCCCCAGGCTTGATGAGGTAAATGTAAATGTTTTGAGTTGATTTATCATGGTGTTAAGCATATTTGGACTTGATGTTGACTCATCCCACAATTGCATATCCCACATCGGGAAAATATAGATTTGTGGGAGGTTGCTTTCCTTATAAAATAAACCCTTCTCCTTTAGTTTTAATCATCCCAAAATTGCCTATCTTTCCTAAGGAAAAAATTCTCTTTTTGTAATATTTCACTTGTATTATTTCCTTGAAATATTAAAATATTAATTTAGTAGTGTCCAAAGACCTACAACATAATAGGCTGAATCTCGTTAAATTTTAGTGTTCTTTATTTGTTTATTTAATAGTTATTGTTGGGAATAATTGTAGCGAATTATTGTATTATTAAATTACATGTCTAAGAAAATTCTGTTTAATGAGATTGGGCTTTAAGTGGGATCATTTGTGACCGGTACAGTCTTTCCTAGAAATTTATCTAGTGTGATTTTTCAGTATAATCGTTCACACTCTATTCACCTACGCAATAGTGCTCGAGGTGAATTTGTTATTATTGGTGGAAATTAACTCGAGTTTCCACAATAATTGGTATCAGAGCTAAGGTTTCTTCTTAGTATGCTCTATAGTTGCAGCGTAGTCTGATCTTCCACATCAGAAAAAAAAAATTTCCTTCAGCTTTTGACATTCTGCATTGATAGCTATTGGATAGACACTGTAGCAGAGATGATAGAAGACAAAATTTTACGCAATAGACGTCGACTGCTTCTTTCTCGTCCATTTTGGCGAGGCTTGCAGTGACAAATGCAAGATTTGCAGTGGAAATTTTTGATGGTATGGGTCATTTCGACATGTAGCAAAGTGAGGTTCAAGACGTTCTTTTCAGCAAGGTCTTGACATTGTCATTAAAGAAAAGAAACTAAATGATGTTGAGGAGAAAGATTAGAAGACTATAAATCGTTTGACATGTGGTACAATTCGATCGTGTTTTCCTAAAGAGCAAAAGTATGCTTTCTTGAAAGAAATTTCTATATATAAATTGTGGAACTCGTTGGAGGAAAAAATCTAAAAAAAAGCAATAAGAATGTACTTCATAGGAAGAAGAGACTGTTTCGTTTATTTTATGTTTTGAGTATCACTATAAATGATCACATCATTAGTTTTAATCATTTAGTTACTGATTTAATGAATTTGGATATGACATTTGAAGATGAAGATCTGACTTTGATGTTACTGGGATTTCTTCATGAGGAGTTTAAGTTTTTTGAAACTACTCTACTTCATAGGAAGACTGTTGTGTCTCTTAATGAAGTTTTTACAGCTGCTTTGTACAGTCATGAATTGAGAAGGAAAACAAAAGAAGAACTTACAAGTAGAGCAGCAGAAGCTTTGGTGGTCAGAGGCTATTCGTAGAGCCAGACTAAAGGAAAGAAAGGGATATCGAAGTTTAGGCCTAAATTGAGCAAAGATGAATGTACGAAGGATTGTCCTAAGCTTAAAAATAAAGGCAAACTTGATAAAGAAAACAATTTTGCAGATTCAAATATAGTTGAGTGTAATGATGAAGACTCATATTTTCACTTCTTGTTACGTCATCAATTAGCTCTTTTAATACATAGCTACTTGATTCAGGATGCAGTCATCGTATGTGTCTCAATCGAAATTGGTTCTGTGATTTTAAAGAACTAGAAGATGGAATTGTTTACACAATAAATTACTTCTCTCTTATCAAACATGGGATTGTTTCCATTCAGTTGAGGAATCAAAATGGATCAATCAGGATCTTGACACATCTTTTAGTTCTTTAAAATCATATGATAATTGCATCCTGAATCAAGCAACCATGCACTAGAAGAGCTAATTGATGATGTAACAAGTGAAAAATTTAAGTCTTCATTACACTCAGCTATATTTGAATCTACAACAGCCTTTCTTTTATTAGGTTTGTTTTTATTTTTGAGCTTAGGACAATCCTTCTTCTATTGTCTTTTTTTCTAACAAAAGGCACATTCATTTTGCTCAATTTGGACATCGACTTTGATCTCCCTTTGTTTCCTTTAGTTTGGCTCTACGAATGGTCTCTGACCACCAAAGCTTCTGTTGCTCCACTTGTAAGTTCTTATTTTGTCTTCCTTCTTAATTCATGACTGTACAAAGCAGTTGTAACTTTATTAAGAGATACAACAGTCTTCTCGTGAAGTATAGTAGTTTCAAGAAACTCAAACTCTTCGTGAAGAAATCCCAACAACATCAAAGCCAGATCTTTATCTTCAAATGTTACATTCAAATTCATTAGATCAGTAACTAAATAATTAAAACTGGTGATGTGATCATTTATAGTAGTACCCAGAATATAAGATAAATGAAACAGTCTTTTCTTCATATGAAACTTATTCTAACTGTTTTTCTTCAAGAATGTTTTCTCCAATGAGTCACAATTTATATGCAGAAGTGTTTTTGACAAAACATACTTTTATTCTCTAGAAAGATACGATTGAATTATACCATATGCTAAACAATTTATAGTCTTCCAATCTTTCTCCTAAACATCATCTGGTTTCTTTTCTCCAATGACAATGTGAAGACCTTGTTAAAAAAGACCGTTTTAAACCTACTTTGTCACATGCCAAAATGACCTGTATCATAAAAAATTTACATTACAAATCTTGTATTTGTTACTACAGTTCTCGCCAAAATGGACGAGGAAGAAGCAGTTAACGTGGATGGCGTGGAATTTTTTTGGTCTTCTATCATCTTTGCTACAATTTCTATCAATAGCTATCGATGCACAATGCCAAAAGCTTAAGGAAATCTATTCTTATATGGAAGATTAGACTATGTTACAATCACAGAGTTATTAAGAAGAAACCTTGACTCTGATACTAATTATTGCGAAAACTCAGGTTAATTTCCGCCAATAATAACAAATTCACCTCGAGCACTATTGCGTAGGCGAATAGAGTGTAAATGATTAAACTAAAAAAATCACATAAGGTAAATTCCCAGAAAAGACTGAAGGGGTCACACCCAATCTCCTTAGACAGAATTTTCTTAGACATGTAATTTAATAGCATAATAATTCACTACAATTATACCAACATATAGCTACTAAATAGATAAATAAGGAACACCAGAATTTAACAAGGTTCGGCCAATATGCCTACGTCCTTAAACACTAGTAAATTAATATTTCACCATAAGTGAATTATTACAAAGAAAAAGATAAGCAATTTTGCCTTAAAGAAAGATGAGCAATTTTGGGATGAGGAGAATTTATTTTATAAGGGAAGTATCCTCCCACAAATTTATACTTGACCGGTGTAGGATTTGCAACTTTGGGATGAGTCACAATTGTTGATAATTCTATAAATTGGTATAAGAGCACATGGTCATATTTGGAATTGAAATATGGTTTTTATGCTCATATGAATTCATTATATTATATCATGCAGATAACTGTGGATGTCGATGCGGATCATAGGGCTGCTTACTTTAGACAAGCAAAGAACGGTCTTTTTATCCGAATGGCGCTTTTGAAACTTCTTCTTATTGGGTGGTGATACGTCAACTCAGATCCCAGTTTTATTTTATTGGCAGCTTTTGGCTGTCATATGACCTGCCTTAACGAGGAAATAAAGGAATTATCTTTTTTGGAGCCGGAGCTGATCTCCCCTATTGAAATCTCTTTGGTCGAACAAGCCTGACATAGTTATATCTTGTCGATTGATAATAGAACTCTCCGAAAATCTAAAGCCAACAGTGTCATTGAAATTTCTTGATGATAATTTCTCTCTGTTTTGGATTAATAATTTGCCTCCCCTGTGCTAAATACATCAACACTATAAACGATATACTTGCTTAGCTTAAATATTATTGCAACTGTTGGTAATGGGTTTTGACTTACAGAGAAGTCGTTACATTTGCCGCCATTTTTCATATGTTTAAAACGTCACATAAATTTACAAAAAAGAAAGTTAATATGTGGGAAACTTTGGGTCCACATCACGAGCCCAGCCCTCCAGCCCTCCAGTGATATCTCTGGCTGAAGTGAACCCTTTGCTGTGCAGTAGCTGCACGGCCCTTTGTGAATCGTTACCCCTTCTACATACTACATATAAGTTGGCACCCTTTCCTGAATCAGTAATACCCTCTTTGTTCAAAGCGCATGAGATCTCAGTTAACCTGGCCTCTAAACTTGAAAGAGGAATATTCAAAGCATTGGGAAGAGAAACAATCCTGAAATGGTGTGCAGGCCGTACATCAACCAATACATATGGCTCATCCTTGACAATTTTCTCCATCAACTCTTTACTGCTTATTCTAGATTCTGCGGGAAGCAGGTTTAACTTCAAGGGAGCCTGAAATCAGTTGGGAGTCCAAATGAAGATGTGCTGGAAGTCTAATAGCATTTTAGCCAAAAAGCTTATGATAAACAAGTCTGCATATAGATAAACAAATAATTCCCTATCAATTCAGAAAGTAAAAGAGCAGTAAAATGAATATATCACTTCATATTTTAAACACAATGAATGAAAGTAAATTAAAATGAAACGGAGAAACGAAAATATTTAGTGAAAACTGCAGAGACAGATAAAAGTATCCCTTCACTTCTAAGATCGAGAAAAACACCACATCATTTACTTTGTTTCCTTTTAGAAGTAAAATGATCTCATATGCCCTAATTTAATTTCAAATCAGCAATTTGCAGTCGGAAATATAAGATATATGGAGAGAGCAATGTTACTGTTGACAAAAGAGACTGTGTAAATCTTTCATAGTCAAAATCTCTAAATTGCTTTTGGGTGAATGCTGCATTTTCTCCACAAACTTCACAGTCTAGTGATCTGCCTCTTATCTTTACCTACACAACGTCCAACAACCAAACATCAGAAAGTATCCGATTATATTAAGAACATGATTGGAAGCTGTAGGAAATATCCTTCATTATGGAAAACATTAGAACTTACAATACGAATCCGTGCTGATAATGCATCAAATAAAAGCATGCGTCCAGATAGTGGTTCACCAATAGCACTTGCAATTTTAATGGCTTCAAGTGCTTGGAGACAGCCAATGATACCAGGAACTGCAGTGAAACAGAATAAGGAGGTGAATCCTTTCTTTCACTAATAACAATATGACTGATCAATAGCTAAATGTTATAAAACTTAAACAAAAGAGACATTCCCCTTGAATGTCCAATAAGAACTGAATGTATTTTCTTTATATACAAAATCAACCTAGTTTACTAAAAACAAGCAGTGCACTATTGAAGGTGAGGTCAACTTGAGCAGGGGAGTTCAGAATTTATATCTTTTATATAACTCTCTAAAAATTGACCTATATGAGAATTTTATATATACTAGTGGTTGACCATTGTCTTAGGATACTTTTAACTTACCTATTCCAAGAACTCCACTATCAGCACATCTTTGACAGGCTGTGGTAGGAGGTGGAGTTGGAAAAAGGCATCGATAGCATGGACCTCCATTGTAATTGTAGACTGTAAGCTAGAGAAAAAGTTGACGGTTTTCTTTTTTTAAAAAAGGCTTGCAAATAGACCTCAGTAACTCTTGGATCTTTCAAGAAAAAAATCTAAAGAGTAAAGATTCTGAACACTAGCAAATACCTGTCCTTCCAATCCCAATGCAGCACCCGATACAAGAGGCTGCACGTAGAGTAGTGACAAATAGTCAATACTCACAGAACAAAATACATACTACGTGTTATAGGGTTATCTAACTCTTGCTTGAGATCTTAATTGCTAGTGTACCAAATATGTGAAAAACAGGCAAGATAGAGAAAACACACTATGATCAGAAAATTAATATTATTCTTTATATTTAAACAGTCAAAAGGAACAAATCTAACATATACCAGTGTAGTTAAACATAATCAGCGAGACAATCTTTTTCAAGTTAGTCTCTAAGCTATATGCAATCCTTATACAAAAGGGGCAGTTAAACTTCCTATTTACCTTTCCCAGGACCACACAGCAATCACTTATCATGTAGCGGCTTGGTGCATTATCTGTTGCATCTACTATTATGTCATATCTAAGCGCGGTCACAAGTTATGGAAATCACATTTATTAAGCTGCATCGTAATATATAGACAGTAAGAAGGAAAGCATGGAGAAGAAATCATAGTATTATATTCTAGGTCAATCTTACCCTTTGGCATATAAAGGATACTGATTCAAAATTTCTAAGGCATTGGATGTGCGCAAAGCTTCTTGGTGTTCCACAATCTTAATCATAGAGTTAATCCTGAAACATACATATACAAACAAGAAGATATGAGCTACATGATTTTTTTTTTAATGTTGACTAGGAGCGAACATATATTTAAGTGTATGAACATACGAGCGACAGGCAGTAGCAGCAGATTTGACTTTTGGCTGACCAATAAAACTTTCAGTGTGTATGACCTGAAGTAAAACAAATAAAAACAGCAACTTGAAAAAGATTATTTTCACAATCACCGCGTGTGTGCAGTATTGGGATAAAGCATAAAGAAAAATACATGCAACCAATTGCAATATATCGATAAATAACCAATTGCAATACATGGATAAAAGAAAGCTTTGCATGTTAAATAATGGAAAAGTTGCTGCAAACTTATAGAAATGATACTAAATTCTCTAGATGTAGTGGAAAAAGAGAAGCAAATAAATCAGACTACTCTATTTTGGTTGACTTAGACTGTACTTTGACTAGGAAGCCTAACATCTTTCCCTTTTGCCTTATAAGAAATGCTTCTACATACAACAACAACAATAACAACAATAATAACAACGTCCAAATAGAAATCTCATTGAGATGCATGGTCTGGAGAGATTCAAAAGTACGCAGCTTTAACCCCAACTTTTAAGAAATGCTTCTGCATGTAGCTAGGAAATTATTCAGATCCACTAAAAACTAGATACCAAAGATGGAAGTTGTATTATTAACATTGGTTAACATACATATCTAAAATGAAACCAGCCAAGCACTATATCAACGATTCCCGATGCATGCATTTTTTTAAAACATACCTGCCTGTGCATATTATTTAGCTCAACAATATCATGGTCAACAACACCCAACCGACCTACAATTAAACCAGAAATCTAGAATAAGAAACATATTAAACTTCAAGATCTATAACGATGCACATTCACTCTACCCACTGATGATGACATATCGCTTAAAACAATAGAATTTCATTAGCTTCCTTGTTAAAGAAATGTAACCCACAACTATGATCGAAAACTAAAAACAGTTCAGAACTCTGAAAAAATGTGGGATCATACCAACACCAGAAGCTGCAAGATACAACAGGGCAGGCGAGCCCAAACCTCCAGCTCCAATAACCAAAATGGACGACTTCAATATATTCGATTGCCCTACAAATTCAACGAATACGTCAAAATTTCTCAGCTTTGAAGCGTTTCCCAAAAGACAAACATTACATAGGCCACTGGGTTCCAGCATACCCGATCCAATTTGCTGTTGAGTTATTCTATGAACAACATTATTAAACTATCCATCCACATACCAAAACAATGGCAACTCTTTTTACCATTGATTACTTATCCTTGACAAATTCACGTAGTATGGACGAAATGAAAAGGAAATAGTCAATGGGTCCTTCAGAATCTAGAATTATACTCGTAGCAAGCAACAATTACTCAACAACGAATAAAGAAATCGCAAGTTCAACATTTAGCTATCCAGAGAGAGTGTAAGAAGAACCAACCTTGAACACCAAAGGAAGGAAGCAAAAGGTGTCTACTGTAACGATAAATCATGTCGGGAGATAATTCGTGATTACAACTGGGATCGCCGGTAACGGAGCCGTTGGATACTGTGGAAGCGTTTAAGAGAGTCAAGTCACGAAGCTGAGCCTCAAGACCCAAAATTCTAGTCTCTATATCACTCTTTGCAGCTTTTAAGCTTTGGAGTTCGCTGCGAATTCGTGCCATGTCACCTCCACTGGCTTCCATTATTGCGAGGTCGATGATCTGATCAGTAGCGAAGAATCAAGCTTCGAGAACTGAAAATGGCTTAGACCCTAAATTTACATTTGATCTGGTTCAACGGCGCCGTTTCCATGCTGTCTCGGGGGGTGAAAATTCTTGCTTTTAGATAATTTACAAATAATTGTTACAAGAATGATTAAAAAATTCAACTAATTTGAAGGTTCAATTGTAAAAATTTTGAATTATATATGAACTGTTTAGTTTTATTTCTGTTTTTTTGTTGTGATTTTTAGTTTTAATTTTTTAATTAGAAACATAAAAATCTGTTTAGTTAAGATTTTTAATATAAAAATTGAAAACAAAAATTTGTTTAATTGAAAATTTTAATATAAAAACTAAAAAATAAAAACATGTTTAATTTTATTATTCTATTTCTATATTTTAATTATACACTTAAAATCATTGATTTATAAATGATTTACTTAAAATATGTAATTTACAATAAAATTCAATTATTATTGAAAATAAAATAAAAGCGGCCTACAATTTCAGTACTTCATTCGTTTATTAACAGAAAATGGAAAAGTGTATTTTTGCAACGTGATTTTTGCCATCGTGTAACCAATTGATATAGCTACAGGACATATCAACTCGATTAATTAAAAAGGGACTACACGCCTTGTTGGAGATGGAAGATGTCCACCGAGAATTCTAGTTTATGCTGATATATTGGCCTTGTTTGGTAAAGAGATGATAAGATCTTTTTTAGTTGATTGACTCATTTCAGCTTATTGACTTTATAAAAAAACTGTTTAAGTTGTTTGGTTATTAGCTGATTGGGTTGGCTGATTCAACCCAACTAGCTTATTTCGGAGAAGTTCCTTTACAAGAGCGTTTTAAGAGAATCACCTGATATCTTTTTCTTTAATGTCAATTTTGACCTCTTAGTCCTTTTGTTCTTTACTCTTAACCGTCTCATTTCTCTCATTTTCTCTATATTCTTCTTCCTTTCTTGCCTCTTTCCCTGCATCTCTCATGGCTCTCACGTCTCCACCAAATCACCACCATCGTCCAAAAACCTACTCGTTGTCTCCTCTTTCTTATCGCCCAAAAATCATTGGATGAACAAATCGAGATTCTCAGTTTTCGGGAGTTATTGGATGCAAATAAGAGATGCCTTTGAAGTAGCAATCAAAAGCTGAATTAGCGAAGAAGCAGAAGATCGTAGAACACAAGATCTTTAGGAGGTTAAATGACGTTGAGTTTGGCGAGTGAGTACATGCCAGTCTTGAAGGTACTGCTTTGGTTGAAGATGTTGGGTCCCGTTCCTGAAGCCCAACCAAGGTACTAGACCACGTTCTCAGAGCCCAATTATCCGATCAAAAGTCGAAAAGCGTAAGCGGGTTTCCTTATAGAGTTATTTCAACAAACCCTCACTTGCTTTGAATCAATCCTTTTGAATTCAAATCCAAAAGCTACCAATTTTTGTGGAGAGGTAGAAAACCGTGTTAGAAATCCAATGCTTCAAGAATAACTCAATTTGGAGGTTGGATGAAGACGTTATGGTCAAAAGAATCCAATAGGTTTATGTCCTAACTCCAACTAAATATGTCTTGGCGCGATTGCCATAACTTTTCCTACAAAAGTCGGATTTCTTTTGTTTTTATTCCATTTGAAAGAGGACATCGAGATATACAAATTTCATGAAGACCCCAAAGCGATCATCTATGCGTGGGAGCGGATATCTGTTCTTGATAGTGACATGATTGAGCTTCCGGTAGTCCACACACATCCTTAACGATCCATCTTTCTTCTTCACAAAAAGGACCGGAGTTCCCCATAGCGAAGAGCTCGGTCTTATGTAACCCTTCTCTAATAAATCTTCCAATTTCAATTCCGCCAGAGCCATTCTATATGGCGGAATCGAGATTGGCATTGTGCTCGGAAGAAGTTCAATGGGAAATTCAATTTCCTTAGGTGGCGGTAGTCCTGGTAATTCCTCGGGAAAGACATCCGGGAATTTCATGACTACAGGTATTTCTTCTAACTTCCCTTCATCTGCCTTTGTGTCTACCACATAGGCCAAAAATGCTTCACATCCTTTCCTCATCAGTTTTTCTGCTATCAGAGCCGAAACCATTTTAGTCGGACTCGCTTTCCTGTCCCCCACAAACACCACCTTTTTACCATTTCCAATTTCAAATTTTACAATCTTGTGTTTGCAATCCAAGTTGGCATTGTACTTCTCCAAAGTGTCCATCCCTAAAATCACATCTAAGCCTCCCATTCTCAATAGCATTAGATCCACCACTAATTGGTCCTCTCCAATAAGTATCTCACAGTCTCTATAGACTTGACTAATAATAATACTTTGGTCGATCGGAGTACTCACCATCAAAGGAGTATCCAATGGGCTCAATTCTCTACCAACCACAGTTCTACTCAATGACACAAACGAATGAGTAGAACCTGGATCAATCAAAACAATAACATCTTCATCAAAAAGTTTAATCGTACCAGTTATAACTTCTGGAGCTGTCTCTGCATCCTCTTTTGTCATAGCAAAAAATCTAGCTGTAGCTTGTCCCCTTGGTCTCCCTTGAGGGTTTACTTTCTTGGCCGCATCCTGTTGGCCCCCGTTCCCGAAGCTCAACCTTGGTGTTGGACCCCGTTCCCGGAATCCAACTATCTGAAACAAAACTGAAAAGTGTTAGCGGGTGATCACAGTTAGGGTTAGCTCAACAAACCCTAAAAGGGGTACTAAAACATCTTAGAAAACCAATGCTTCGAGAATCGCTCAATTCTGAGGTCGGACGAAGGATTTATGGTCAAAAGAATCCAACCGGTCAAAGCCCTAATTCCAATTGAACATACATTAGCGCAAAACCCATAACTTTTTCTACAATTGTCGGATTACCTTCGTTTTTGATCCATTAGAAAGAAGACATCAATTTCTACAACTCTTATGAAGGTCACAAAATGAAATTCGGCTTCAAAAATAGTCAAAAATTGTAAAATACTGAAGTTGGCCTTAGCATATCCGTTAAACGGACATGAACTGGCCAAAACTCCCAAATCCACCAGAGAAGGTCCGTTAAACGGATATTCATGTTCGTTAAGGGGTCCAAAACAATCCGAGAAGGTCCGTGAAAAGGACACACATGTCCGTTAAACGGACACACACTGAACAAAGGGGGCCAATTCTCCCGAGAAGGTCCGTTAAACGGACATGCATGTCCGTTAATAGGCACCCTGAATTCACCCGAGAAGGTCCGTTTAACGGACATTCACTGGGAAAAAAATTCCCAGCCCTCTTCCAAGCTTTTCCAAAGCTTCCAACTTCCAACCCAACTCCATAACACTCATAACCATCCCAAATTCAACCCTTCAAG
>JAOSBM010000005.1:20260417-20272917 GCA_027568955.1 Erythroxylum tenue | reverse complement strand
AGAATCAGCTATCAGCTAACAGCTAATGCAATCAGCTGATTGCCAAACAGGGCCATTGTGTATGTTACATTATGAAGAAAAATACAACAATCCTAGAAAAAGAATAGGATCAAGAAATCAAAACTATAGAAGTGGATGATCATTATCTCATCAGTTATCACACTTCCATCTTGAGGTTAGCACACAACTTAAGTAATAACATTAGCTAACGGACACCACGAAATTGAAATATTGAAAGGTTCGAATTCAAGGAAAGAAGAAGATGATAGATTCAAATTAAACTAGAATTAAATCTGATACGCAGGGTTTCAAATTTACCTACTAGACCTCACAAAAAACTTGTCTCGAGCAACCTAGATATCAGGTAAAGAATAAACCAATAAAGTTAGGTAGGATCAAAATCACGCCACAATCTGATTTAGTTGATAAGTGAAATTCAATTCCTAAGTTGAAAAGAACAAGAGGGTTTTCTCTTCTCAAGATGGCCGACAGCTCACAGAAAATAATATGATCAAAAGTTGTCTTTCAAAAACCCTAAAATATAAGTATTTATACTTAGGTCAAATAATAAAAGACTTGGACTTAAATAAAACATGGAAGCCCAAAATAAATATAATTTAAAACAAGTCCAAAATAGAATAATAAAAACACGTCTAAGCCTGACCTAACACGCTCCCAAGTCTGATCATGATGTGTAGCCCAATACAATGGTCTTCAAGTCCCAAGTGAGTCCAATCCATGGATTTGAGATAAATGAATCAATTTAGGTTGTGATTCAGCTAGCTCTCCTCCAATAGGCTTGGTGCACTCCATTCTCTCCACAAATTGGCCCACATGCGCATAGAGAGCCTCCTTGAGTCTCTCGGTCCTAACTTTGGACAAAGGTCCAACTGGAATGACAAACTCTCCCCCATCACGCATGCCATCTCTATGGTGATCCTTGCTCTTGCTCACATCAGTCCCTTCCTCCTCAAGAAGATTCGTCCTCGAATCTGAATCCATATCAAAAGGAGAAAGATCAGTAATATTAAAAGTTACAGAAACAAAATACTCATCTGGCAGGTCAATCTTGTAGGCGTTGTCATTTTTCTTCTCCAACACCTGGAACGGACCATCACCCCTAAGATCCAGCTTGGATTTCCGCGGGGTAGAAAGCCTCTCCTTCCTTAGATGTACCTAAACCAAATCACCAAGTTTAAAAGTCACCAACTTTTGTCCCTTGTTGGCTTCCTTCGCATACACCCTGTTTATATGCTCAATGTGTTGTCTCACCTTCGCATGCAGTTCACTAACCATTTCTGTGAGATCCCACATCGGTTAAAGAGGGGAACGAAGTACGCCTTATAAGGGTATGGATACCTCTCCCTTACAGACACGTTTCCATGGCCTAATGCATCGGATCCTATCGAAACTTCGAGGTTAAATGTGCTTGGGTGAGAGTAGTTCTAGGATGGGTGACTTCTTGGGAAGGCCTCAGGGAAAGCAAAACCGTAAGGGCCAAAGCGGACAATATCTATGAGCGGGTGATCTGGGTTGTTACAAGTGGTATTAGAGTCGGTACCTGAATCGTTGTACCAGCTAGGCTAGACCCCAAGGAGGGCTAGGCCCTAAGGGGGTGGAGAGTATGAGATCCCACATCGGTTGGAGAGGGGAACAAAGTATACCTTATAAGGGTACGGATACCTCTCCCTTATATATGCGTTTTCTATGGCCTAATGCACCAGGTCCCATCAGAAATCCAAAGGTAAATGTGCTAGGGAAAGAGTAGTTCCAGGATGGGTGACCTCATGGGAAGTTCTCGGGAAAAGCAAAACCATGAGGGCTTGGTTGGGTCAAGGCCTAAAGCGGACAATATCTGTGAGCGGGTGATCTGGGCTATTATAATCTCGACTTTCCTCTTGCCATCTGTACTAGACAACTCATGCAAGGGTAAAGGCACCAAATCCAAGACAATCAAAGGATTAAAACCATATAAAAGCTCAAAAGGTTAATAACCTATGGTGGAATGCACACATCTATTATATGCAAATTCAATAAATGACAAACAATCATCCCAAGTTTTCAAAATTTTACCAACTACAGCAATCAACAAGGTACCTAAGGTTCTATTAACAACCTTAGTCTGTCCATCTGTCTGTGGATGACAAGTAGTCGAATAAAGCAATTTAATACCCAACTTTCCCCACATAACACGTCAAAAATGGCTCAAAAATTTAACATCGCGATCTGAAACAATAGACCTAGGAATACCAAAATAAATATAACTTAAAACAAGTCCAAAATATAATAATAAAAACACATCTAGGCCTGGCCTAACACGCTCCTAAGTCTAATCATGATGTGTAGCCCAATACAATGGTCTTCAAGTCCCAAGTGAGTCCAATCCATGGATTTGAGATAAATGAATGAATTTGGGCTGTGATTCATATAGCTCTTCTCCAATAGGCTTGGTGCACTCCATTCTCTCCATAAATTGGCCCACATGAGCATAGAGAGCCTCCTTGAGTCTCTCGGTCCTAGCTTTTGGACATAGGTCCAATTGGAATGACAAACTCACCCCCATCACGCATGCCATCTCCAAGGTGATCCTTGCTCCTGCTCACATCAACAACTGTAGTGTTTATTTCCATTCTCTCCTCTGAACAACATCACCAATCCTAGAGTTAAACTGCATTATACATTAACAAATACAATTGAGTTTCTTCAAACGAAAACATAAAATATAGGTTATTACAAAGGGAACATAAAACCTTACCCAATAATAAGAAGAAACACAACAATCTCCCATAGGTCTTCTGTTGGATTTTACATGAGTATCAGTAGGAAGATGTCAAGTTTCAACCTAATTGAATTGAGGATGAAGTAACAGTATAAAGCTCAGGAGAAAACCGATTAAGAAACCTCTTATGTGTGTAGAGTAATAGAAATTAGTGCTACAAGAAACATCTCTCAAGGAACAAAAGTATATCTAAGAACACTCTAGTGAACACCATCATTAAGTATGATCCAAGTCCAACATAAGAAAAACATGACAAACCCACCACTTTTTTTTTGGGAAATCAGAACAACCCAATATATTATTGTTGCTTGGTGTTTCAACTTATAAGCTTCTTGTTTCTTTTCACCTAGGTCCAATATACTTACTGCATTTATTTCGTCAAGTTTCAATATTACAATAATAAAAAGGTGTGCAAAAACAAAAACTTACATTACAAACCTTATAGAAATTAATATTACAGCTTGAAATTTATGCTGGAATGTTCCCACATATGAAGGTACAACATCTATAAAAACTTGAACAACTTGCTTCTACAAAAAAAACTTATACAACTCTTATAGAACTCCAAAAGTTTGAAAACATTTTCCATCAGGACTAAAAGGACTATTGGGCAACTATAAGTTTGATTAACTTTTGATTTCTAGGTTCTGGTAAGTCCCAAAAATTTACAAAGCAACCATCACAATGAAAAACCTTATCCTCTGTGAAAAACTATTAACCATATGAGTTAGCATTAATTACTGGCCAAACTCAACATACAAGAAAGAAATCAGACCAACATCATTCCCACGTATGAGATGATAGACTTCACTATATGGGTTGAAGAGATTTCAACTATTTTTCCCTAATGCTAAACGAATTGCATGTCAGATGTGAAAGACAATTACCTGTAATAATTTGGAGTAGAAACTAAAAAGCGTGTACATTTTATTTTTTAAGATAATTTTCTTTAACTAAATATTACCTATCCCAATTAGATATACCTAATTTCATCCCAAAAAACATTGTCATAGTAAGCCTAAGCTATATGTCGATGTGAAATCAAAAAATTACTAAAATTTGTCTTAAGAATTGAGTATAACAAACCACCTAATGATTTATATGATTTATTATTTCTACTTTAAATTCAAACGATGGTAGAAGTTATTCATTCTTTTAAACAACCCTTTAGAAATAATATACAATTATTTGATTATTTCAATTAAGTGAAATTTGAGTTATTAGATTTTTCCTACGAGTTAACATTTGTATCTTGATTTCCTAAATCAGAAATTTTCGCTGTGACCATAAGATTCCTTAAGATGTTTAAGGTCTAATGATGTTACTACTATGTTGTTAGTTACCTATAGAACATCAAGGCAATTTTTAAGGCCGAAAATCTATCTGCATCAACAAATTAAAACTTTTTGAAAACTCACCTCTTAAAAATCCCAAAATTAGTCTGATTCTGCACCAATAGTCACTCCAGTTAGAAAATGCTTATGAGCCTCTATTGACACCGCTTGCAACTTCTTAAGAGTCAATCAAGATAGTGAGACCGCATGCTCTTAGACAAGAGTCCAAAAGAAAAAAGAAATAGATGAGAGGGAAGAGAGGAGTTTGGAACAACAAAATAAATGTAAAAAAGAAGATGATAGAGATAAGAAAAAAGGGATGTGTTGTTTTTTTTGTTCAAGAAAACGTGTTAGTCAAAATATAGAGAAATGTTATTTTCTTGTATCCATAAAATTGTTATCATTTTTTTTATTTTCAGAAACAAGAAACTGCAACAAACTTAGACAAACATGTTTTTCTGACTTGTTTCTTTTTTTTCAAAAACGACAACGAAAAATGAGAAAAAAGAGAAACAAATAACCCCTTAATTTTTTAGTTCAGTTTTCAAATCTTCACCTCTATTTATTTTAATAACTCTTGTTTTTAAAAATGATTAGTTTATTAATTAATTGGTTAACTTCTATGAATTAATAAATTTTTATAAATTAAAATAAATCAATTAATTTTCATTTAAGAATCTATTTTTCAATTAAACTTCAAATTTTTGATGGGGAAGGATAATCTCTTTTAGTCATAGTTTAAACTCGTTAATTTTATTCAATCTTTAATCAGTTTTAAACACTACAAGAAAAATGTCATTTAGTGACGGATATTACCGACATTAAACCTTTGGATTCCATTGGTAATAGAAATTAGCGACAGAATTAACCGATGGACAAAGGCATTGTAAAAACGGTCGTAGGTAAATTTACCGACGAACATTTTATGTAACCACCGGTTGACGGTAAAGTTGGCGATGGGTTGCCAATATTACCGACGATGATTCTTTGTTCTGTCGGTAATATCATAGATTTTACCGACGGTTTGTTGTGTTCTGTCGATAAATATAATGGATTTTATCAACATACTTGTATTTTCTGTCGGTAAATATTTTTAAATTTTTTATAAAAAATCTTGACATTAAATTTTATTTCATGATCTTATGGTTAATGCATAATTTCAACAGTTATGAATTATCTGTGCATAATATTTTGATGTGTTTATATATTTAATTTGTTTAAACAGAAAGTTGATTGATGATATAAAGTTAAAATTATCTTAATTGATAATAAAAATATTAAATTGTACATAATAAGTGTTTGTAATTCAAATGAAATGACTACAAGTACGTTATTGTCCTGGTGATAGCGAATGCTCTGAGATGCTACCCCTCTCCTTCAACTCATCCACCTCATTAGGGAGCTGAGCTATGTACTGCATCAATGTCTACACTATGCTCTGAAGCTCATTGACTTCATTGGTTGTCGACTATCTACTAAATGTTGCTATACTGGACGTGGAGGATTGCAAGTAACATGTGTTTGCAAATGAACTTAACCCAAAGATTCTTCCAAGATGATCCTGACCACCCACATCAAGATATATGTGACTCTCATCAGCAGCTTGTTCATACTAAGACTGTCATTGAATGCATTCTTGTATTTGGTCCTATTAGGAGGTCATGTTTATTATATTAGTAAGTGATAATTATTAAGAATTAATATTAAAGCATAAATTTCACATACATTAAGTTCTTTACATCGGGTGTTGACAAATGTCACACTGTCATGCTTCTTAGTGTGAGTGTTTAAAAAGAGCTAACAGGGTGTAGGCCTCATGCCTGTAGACTTTTCTTGCATAAGAATAAAATGTTATAAGTGATCTAGAATATATAAAAATTTCGGCACAGTTTTCTTTATTTTTATGATATTTACTTCCTGTTGAACAAAGGAAATATCTCAACACAGCTATATATGGCCCCAGACATTTATACCATTATCATTATCCATTATATACATATTTTCATTCCAAAATTCACACATCAATTTAAATTGAAATGCAGCAAAGTAAAACAATTAGAATATAAGTGTAAAGTTTAGATACTTACAAGTCTCTCTGCATGCTCGTGGTGGGTAATTGATCCTTCCGTATGTACGGGAAGACCCCCCAGTCCTCTACATCTGTTGGTAGATTTACGCTCTAAAATGGACATTGCCTAAGGTGATGTCCAATAGTGCTACAAATGACTCCATATTTGTTCAGAAATATAAGGCGGTCGTACACCAACCTTGTGTATCGCACCAATAAAGTCCCGATAACGTTTATGTGCTCATCTCTCCCATACTTTATGTATGACTGCGTCAAATTCAGAATCCCAAAAAAATTCTTTCTGAAATAAAAGGACAAAATTCAATAAATACTTATAATGTAATAATATTTATCTAATTAATGTATACAAATCAATTAAAAACAAAAATAATATTTTTTATTGTACCTCAAACTCCTGATAGTAAAATTCCTTTATGGCCTGAGAGATATTCTTCCATACATAACCCTCAATAATAATCTTCTCCTTAAATTTGGATGTCATATTTCTAGAGCAAGGTCCAGACGAAATCAACCTAATATAAAAACAAATAATTTTATACCGTTTTTAAAATTTAAACCTATAACTTAATTATAAACATATAGTGTTTCATGTATTTTCACTTACAGATTATTGACAATTGTGATGTAAGTTCTTCCATCAGGTCTCTTAGCTCTAGGTTGGCAGCCACCTCCTTTATTTGCATCATTTACCCCTGATATCTCTGTCGCTATAGGGGTAGTGGATGATCTAGGGGTGGTGGAAGGTGTAGCATCAAGTATAGAAGGTGATGCCTTATCTGCAACTGTAGTAGCTGGAGGGGAAGGAGTTGATTCAGTCGTAGCTGTAGAGTGTGATGGTTCACTTTGACAGTAAGTACCTCCGAATCATTGTTTAAACCTGGGCCACATTATATCATGTTGTCTCTTTGGTGGCATATTTCAACCTGAAATTCATATTTGATTGAATTTTCTAGAAATATAAGAATTTGAATTCAATATTTTACACAATATATTGAAAAGGAAATAATTGATTTGTTGAATATAATATTCAATTACAAACACAAATTAATCGTTATCATCACTTAATTGTAAATTACAATCATCTTCTTTTTTCTGAAGAATAAGAATCAAACTCAGGCTCCTCTTTAGATCTTTAGCCCTCGTCATCCTCTCCAGATGAAATTTCAACATACTCATTAGATGGATCGTTCAAAGTTTCATTATCGTCATATGTGATAAATGCATTTATTTCATAAACATCTTCTTGAAACGCTTCACTTTCAATTCTTTGTTCTCCTTTTCCATATGATTCAAAAACACCTCTAGGTTTAACTTTACAAACAACCAACCAGTCTAACTTATCTCATCGTAAGCTGGGAAAAGGGGCATAATACACTTGAATTGTTTACATTGCCAACACGAAAGGTTCAAATTGTCTCAATCTTCTTCGGTTGTTGATTTCAACTAGATTGTATCGACTAAGCACTTTTGTACCAACATTTCGAGTCGGATCAAACCAGTCACACTTAAATATCACACTTTGCTTTATTGGCAATGCAGGGTACTCAATTTCAAGTATTTCAATAATTTAACCATAGTAATCCATCAATTCTCTTTGCGTGCAAGCTCCATTATTTATTGTTTCCATGCTATGACCATGATATTTTGTATGATATTTGTATCCATTAACGTAATACACCAGATACGATTTAACAGTTCGCAGAGGTCCCTTCGCAAGATCACATGTGAACTTGTTCTCTATCGGATTTTCTAAGGCCTACATAAAAGAAATTATCATATCAAAGAGTATAATGTCATTTGAACACTTAAATCTTATAATTCAATCATTTCAATATTTGTAAGTGAAAACTTACATATTTCTCGAACCATCGAGGAAAGTGTCTTCCAACTTCTTTATTGATATCATCCTGTGTTTTTGTCGGGCATTAGCTTGCATAACAATTCCTCGTATAATCTAAAAACATTATTATGTATTTCAGTTATGAACAACACTAAATTTCAAAACCCAAATAATCAAGTTCAACTTACTGCACGAAAGGTTGAACCTCTTGACAGTTTAATAAAATGTAATCATGGGCAGCCTCAATTTCTTCCTCTGTTAACATTCTTCTTGTTGAATGTCCATATGTTCATCCAGGATATGTGAAAATGGATAAGTTACCATTAGGATCACTCGTTCCTCCCCTTTCGTCATTACGAGGAACTTTTCTTTTTTTTTTTGTGAACATGCGGCTCGAAATAATGTGAACAAAATGTACTAGCTTCCTCCACTAAATAAGCATTACATATTGAACCTTCAACTCTAGCCTTGTTTTTGACATTTTTCTTCAAGTGATGCAAATACCTATATTAGCGAATAAGGTTATTACAAGTTAGTTGTTAAAACATGTTATTACTTCAATTACAATCATTTTTATTGAATTACCTCTCAAATGGATACATCCATCGATATTAAACTGGACCGACTAGTTTTGCCTCGTGTGCTAATTGCACAGATAGGTGCTCCATACAGTCAAAGAAGCTTGGAGGAAAAATCCCTTCTAACTTGTACAAAATTACTGAAATTTCCCTTTCTAGTTTTTCCATTTCAACCAACTTGATTTCAGATGATTTTAAACTTTTGAAACTTAATTATGTTATTACTTCCCAAAACCTTATTCAGTAGCAACTCTCGAAATGCTATTGGAATTAGCCTTTGCATAAACACATGACAATCATGACTTTTCATCCCTAATAATTTGTACTTCCTCATGTCCGTACACCTTGCCAAGTTTGAAACATAACCATGGGGAAACTTTAGACTTTTCAACCATTTACATAATATTTCCTTTTGTTTTTTGTCCAAAGTGTAACATGCTTTTGGATATTTACCAATGCGAAGATCTTGATGTAACTCATTCTTTCTACAAAAAAGTTACAAATCAATTCGTGATTTTGCATTGTCTTTTGTCTTCCCTTCACTGTTCATTATGGTATTGAACAAATTGTCAAAAATATTTTTTTTCAATATGCATTACATCTAGATTATGACGTATTAAATTAGTTTTCCAATATAGCAAATCCCAAAAGATGCTTCGTTTTCTCCAACCAAAGTTTTTACTAATACTATAAGAAAAACATTGTTTAGCGACGAAAATCACCGATGGGAAAACGTTTGTATTTTGTCGGTACTATAAATTAGCGACGAATAAAGGCGATGTTAAAACAGCCCTAGGTAAATTTACTGACGGACATATTAAGAATCTGTCAATAAATAAACTGACGGATGGATTGATCGTCGGTAAAGTTACCGACGAATTTGTGCTGAACCATCGGTAAATTTACCTACGGGCTTAAAAATTTCGTCGGAATAATTTTCGACGGTATTGGTTATTCCGTCGGTGATATTCCGACGGTTATGATTGACTTTTAGTAAACTATAGTTCAGAAAATCCTGATGGTTTCTAATATTACTGATGGAATATAAAGTCACCGTCATTAAGTATCTAACATTTTACCGATGGAACACCAAAAATTGTTAGTAAATATAATGGATTTTACTAATGTACTTTTATTTTCCATCGATAAATAAAATTAAACGTTTTTTAAAAAAAATCTCGACAATTTTATTTCATGATCTTATGATTAATGCATAATTTCAACAGTTATGAATTATCTGTGCATAAAATTTTGATTTGCTTATATATTTAATTTTTTTAAACGGAAAGTTGATTGCTAATATAAAGTAAAAATTATCTTAATTGATAATAAAAACATTATAGTGTACATAATAAGTCTTTGTAATTCAAAGCAAATAACTACAACAATCCTATTGTTCTGGTGACCGCGGGTGCTCTGAAGTGCTACCCCTCGCCTTCAACTCATCCACCTCATGTCTTAGTTGAGCTATGTAGTCCATCAATGTGTCCACTGTGGTCCGAAGCTGATTGACTTCATTGATTTGCGATTGTCTACTAGATGCTATTGTACTAGATGTGGAGGATTGCGAATAACATGTGTTCGCAAATGAACCTAGCCCGAAGATCCTTCCACGATAGTCCCTACCACCAACTGCATCAAGATATATCTGACGCTCATCAACAGCTTGTTCGTGCTGAGATTGTTGCTGAATGCTTTCTTATATTTAGTGCTATGAGGAGGCAATGTCCTCAATGTTTATATTAGTAAGTGATAATTATTAAGAATTACTATTAAAGCAAAAATTTTACTTACATTCAGTTCTTTACATCTGGTGTTGACAAATGTTACACCGTCATGCTTCTTAGTGAGTGTTCAAAAAGAGCTAACGGGGTGTAGGCCTCATGACCATAGAGTTTTCCTGCATAAGAATAAAATGTTATAAGTGATCTAGAATTTATAAAAATTTCGGTAGAGTTTTCTTTATTTTTATGATATTTACCCCCTGTTGAACAATGAAAATAACTCAACACAACTATAATTGATACTAGACATTTATACCATTATCATTATCCATAATAAACATATTTTCATTCCAATATTCACCCATCAATTTAAATTGAAATACAGCAAAGTGAAACAATTAGAATATAAGTGTAAAGTTTAGATGCTTACAAGTCTCTTTGCATGCTCGTGGTGGGTAATTGGTCCTCCTGTATGTGCGGGAAGACTCTCTCCCTCGGTCCTCCACGTTTGTTGGTTGAGTTATGCTCAGAGATGGATATAACCCGTGATAAGCCTCATGGGAGCTGCATCACAGGTTACGAGTTAAGGTTTATGAGTTAAGATCAAAATTATTTATCAACTGCAATTCTACTTTTTTTTGTAATCATATATGTTAGAAGAGAATTAAAGTGTAGAAGTTTGATATTTAACCTAAATAGTATATGTACTAGCGCCAAATAAAATAAGTATTCATAAAAATATGAATACTTATTTTAATAAATTATTGTAACATAGACAAATTATCTAATATGTTTAGAATAAAATTAGTATTATATTAAAAAAGATGCGTGTAAAGATTTGCACATGAAAAGTAAAGAGCACCTAATCATTTTAGAGAGCATCAATGAAATAACGAATTGATTTGCAACTATAAGTCATCCTATATTAATTCATTGATAAACCGAAGTTCATAGCACAAAAAATTTCGGTTGGTACAGGCCATTTACATAAAAAATGCAAGAAGTTCAAATGGGAAGTCCAAACCGCAAAAAATGCCCAAATTAAACCAACTACACAAAAACCTAGTAAATAATGAAATCACTTACGTCAATCGACACGTAGAAGGATCTTCTTGAAGTACATGAAGGAAGATGATGAAGGAAACTCCCGAAAGCTGATGGCCAAATAAGATAACTACAGGCAAAGCAAAGAAGACAATGAATTTCAAAGCAGTACACAAATTGATATAAATTCATGTTTAGAAGTCTTAGTCATAATATTTGATTGTCGCCATGTCATGCAAGAAAATCCAGTCATTTTTCTTTAAAAACATAAAAACGATGATAAAAGTTCTGTAACACCCTACTCCCACAGGACCCGAACCCGACATCTTGGTGATATTCGAGTTTGTGCCCCGCGAGGTGGCGTGCCCGAGCACTCACTCGTTCAAATATTCATTAAATTTTTTTTTACAAAGCAATGCACACATATGCGGAAATCAATTATAAAAATCGGCCACACTTTATTTCATAAATATTTGCATTTACAACATTTCAGCCATTACATAAATTATCAAAATTTCATTTCCCACTTGGACCCATTTCTGAGTCAGAACACTTTTAATCACAATATTAATACACTTCATAATCCATTACAAAATACTTGTAGTCATAATTTCATTGCATTACAAAATCATTTACTAGTCTTTCCAAATTGGAAAGTTATTACATTACAAAATCATCCATACATATATTGTACAGTATGCACAAAAGATACAATTTTACACAAAAAAGAAAAAGTACAATGCAGACACAAACTGATCCCGTCCTCAATCTTTCACTCGCATGCAGTAGGTATACTCCCGTTGCCTAACGAGGTATTCTTCTGAGTTCTGAAAAATATTTGCAAATTTTGGGTGAGTTTTACAAACTCAATGAGTGACCATCATCGATGGCTCCCCCAATCACATAACGCATAATTCCCATCATTCACATTTCACATTCAATTTCACACTTCGCATTCAATACACTTAAATAATTTATATTATGTATATGCAGTGCACATGAGAGTCACTTTCTATTTATTACTTTGTTATGAATGAGTGCCTAACTGTCCCGTATCCATTGGATATCGGGCTCATTGATAACTGTCCCATATAGGGCTCATTAAACGTTGA
>JAOSBM010000005.1:20230101-20253109 GCA_027568955.1 Erythroxylum tenue | reverse complement strand
TACTACTACTACTACTACTACTACTACTACTACTACTACTACTACTACTACTACTACTACTACTACTACTACTATTATTATAAACTTAATTTTTGTAAAATTAAATTTACAAAGAAATATAACATTTATGCACTTATATATATATATATTTTAAATCATATCCTCATAACTCATTTTACATATCGACAACTAATACTAAACAACTAATTTTACAAAATATTTTTAATAAATAGTTGATGTTATTTTCTGGTCAAATCAGTTGATATAATCAGCTAACAGTTAATACAATCCTCTGTTTGCCAAACATGTACATAGTCACCGGACAAGGTCGTGGGTTAACTGTGTGTTATATAAAATTTTATCTTTTTGAAATTAAAAGATAAGTTTGAGAGAAAGAAGTTGCATACGATAGAATCACTAAACAAAATAAGAGTTTTAAAGTCAAAAGCTCAAAACCTTTATCACTTGTATTTTGCCATTTGATTTAGTGGATTTATTGTCTATTTCTCCAATGGCTTTTACCTTTGCATTGGAGGAATTTTCATATTAAATCATGTGTGCAATTTAGATATTAGTCTCCTTTATCATTTGAGTGGATTATTGTTGCTTAAGTGAACTTGAAGATTTTATGAGCGTTATTGTTTGGAGTACTCATCAAGTGATATCAAAGCCTTAGATATAGATAGTGGCTATAACTTTATGACCACTCAATTTGGAGACCTATGGTAAAAGATCTGATGTATTGTAAGGATCTCTATGATCTAACTGATGTGGAAAAAAGTATAAAAGACAATGTCTCTTCTAAGTCAGAGAAGATGACAAATAATGAATGGGAAAATATAAAGCAAAAAACCTTAGGAATTATTAGATACTAGGTTGATATCATCACATTCATCCATGTATTCTAAACGACGGATTTTTTTTAGATGTGAAGAAATTGGAGGTCTCTATGAAAGGAAGATTGCTTATAACTAGGTCTCCTTGATTAAAAGGCTTTTGAACCTGAAATTGGAGCTAGAAAATTAGTGTCAATATTTTAACGATTTTCAGGACATCATTAACAAGTTGACCATTATACCACTATGAAGATCTTCCTTGATGATGAATTACAATTTTTTTCCTATTAAGTTCTTTACCGGGTAATTAGGAAATGTTGGTTGAGACTAATAACAACTCCTCTTCTTTGGATGTGAACAAAAAGAGTATATTCAATAAATAGATTAGTAGGAAGGATATTAATGTCGAAAATGTATAGGATCTTATGATACAAAACAAAGGAAGAAGCAAGAGTAGAGGTCCTAAAGGGCAAAGCAAGTTGAAGAACAAGTCCGAGCGTAGAGATGGAAAAGAGACTAAAGTGTGTCACTACTGTACCAAATTTGGTTATATAAAGAAGTTATATTACAAAAGGAAGAGAGACTAGAAGAAGCAAGACAACCAGAAGAATGGATACAATAATAACATTGCAGTGATAAAATTAGGCACAGATGATAAGGTGTGGTAGATATACATGACTACTGAGTGTCCCAGTATTAGTTACTTAAATTATAGGAGTGGTGATTTTGGAAGTATAAAGAGGGAAAATCAGAGCTTTGTTTGCATCGTAGGTATGAGTGACATCCAAGTTTAGATTGGCATTAGGTGCATAATGACCTTAAGAGGTGTACAATATATTATATACTTGTGCCTCAATTTGTTGTTTATGAATGTGCTTAACCAAGAGAAGGCATGCTTTTGGAGGTGACAAATGGAAGCTGTTAAAAGAGGCATTGACGGTTGGTCGTGGTGGATTATGCTACACCCTACATAAGACACACTTGAAGGTGCATGTTGGAGAATTACAAACAATGGAGGAGAGTATACCTCTAATGAATTTGAAGATTATTGTGTAAGACATGGTATAAGACATGAGAAAGGAAACTTGTTACCCTGCAGCACAATGGTGTTGCCAAGAGGATGAATAGAACTATAATGGAGAAGGTTTTTATGTATGCTCTAAATGGCCAATCTACCGAAGTTCTTTAGGGATGGGACAATCCAAACTATTGTATATTTGATCAATAGAGCTCTTGTATTTACTTTGGATCTTAATATTACTGAGAGGGTCTAGAAAGAGAATCATTCAACTTATATGCATTTAAGGGCATTTGGATGCAAGGATTTCAAGCACGTGCCAAAGGAGCATAGATTGGAGCTGGATTTAAAGATTACTCTTTATATGTTCATTGGATATGGTGATGGGGAGTTTAGCTATAGGATTTACATCCTGAAAAAGAGAAAGGTTGTTAGAAGCAGGGACATAGTCTTATATGAGTAACATGATAGCTATAGTAAGATTAGACGTATGGATCATTCAAGCTAAGGAGTTACCTGATAGCTATTCCTTTTCTTTTCAGGTTTAATATTTCTTTCAATCTAGCTTCTTATTTCCTTTCTTCTTATAGAAGAAACAACTCATATTCTTTACATCCACAAGACCTTTAACAACACTAGATTGACCAACATTCACTTGTGGAGGAAATCTATAACACTAGATTGACCAACATTCACTTGTGGAGGAAATTTAGATTTCTTACCTTTAAATTTCTAGGTCTTTACCTTTGCCTTCTTTTTGGTTGCTAGCAAAGTTGTATGAGTTATATTCTTCAACTTCTCCTCTTCAGTAACACAACAGATAATCAATGCATTTATGTCCCAGCTTCATCCTGTGAGTTGTATTTTGTAACTAGAATACCAAACTCTGATGGAAGTATATTCAAAGCTTAGTGAACAATACAAGCATTACGAATAGAAATATTCAATGCCTTCAGTTTAGCTTACAAGTGAACAATCTTAATGATGTACTTTGTTACTACCCCTTCTCTTGTATATCTCATAGAGTACAATTCCTTCAGTACCAAACCTATCTCAACTTTAGAAGATACCTTATATCTCTATGAGATATTATTGAGGAAGTCCCCCGTTATGGTTGTTTGTGGAAGTCCACTTAGCAGATGGTCTAGAATGGACCTCTTTATATTAAAATAACACATCATATTTGACTTGTCCCATGATGCGTATGCTATCTTCTCAGCCTATGAACTGAGAGATGTAGGTGCAGATGACCTATCCCTGACTATAGCCATGTTGATATCTACCATCTTTAACGCAAATTCTACATCTTGTTTCCATTTCTTAAAGTTAAAACTAATCAGGGTTTCAATAGTGACACTGTTATTATTCACAAAAAAAGGTGACTACAAAATTGACAATGCAATGATCAGCAAAAATGTAGGATTACAGTAATACTTAAGCCATAAAATAGAATCGGTACCAATAATATTATCACATATATCATGAAATATTTGTGGGCTGAATGCATAATACATGTAGATAAGACCTCCCCCAAAAAGCAATTAGAGTACACACCATTAACTCTACCACCTGTGTTGTGCTTCAATGATGAATTTCTTCCATCTTATGCCTTTATGCATATCTTAAATCTCATATAAAGCTAACTCCTGTGAGCAAAATAACCAAACACAAGATCAGAGACATCCCCAAAAATGCAAATAGAATAATCAAATACTAACTTAAAGGTCACTGTGGTGATTACATCCTCATTAGTACCAAATGGATCCAGAAGCTGAAGGGATACATATGTATGTTATCCTAACATTCTGTATAGGCATATTAAATATGATAATGTACCATTAATAAATGCAAATTCCTTATGCACAACCTCATTTTCACATATCAGTGCTGAAAACCTTATTAATTAACTTTATTTAATAAGTCATCACAAAGAAAATCTCAATCAAAGTGATGATCATGCAATACGGAACAATTACCATACCATATGAGATACAAAAACAATAAATACACCATATGAGATAATAAAACCACATGTGTCTCTTTTATTTCAAGTCCAAAGCATCAAATTTCACTCAAAATGGCTTTATTAACCTTATTTGATTTTTCTGAAGTTAAATCTCATTTATTACCAATGTAATAAATCCAAAAAAAAATTAAAAACTCACTTTATAATTTCACAGGACCCCAAAACTGACCCGAAATAACTTAAGGGACTATTTTGTGAATTCTAAAAATTTTGAGTTTTTTATATCCTGTAGTATACTGACGTTAACATTGTGTGTGCCTTGAGGGTGCGTGCAACACACACGCCATGCTTAACTAAATGCGTTAGGCGAGTGAATCACACACACCACACCTGCACAGACATGTTCGACACCTTATAAGCCCGTGTGACTCACATACGCACCATATGCATGCACCTCCTTAGATTCCTATGTTACACGCACCAGACACGTCATGCTAGGGTACGCTAGTTGTATGATCAGCCACACACGACAGACCTTCACTGCCTCTCAGAAGCGCCATCCTTGGGCATACGTGAGTCATATGCTCCCAAAATTCTCCCAACTTCTTCGAGATTTCTTTATCTATAGTCAGAAAAAAAAATTGGCGACTTTTAAGCAATATTTTTGCTCCCAAAGTCCATTTTCAACCCATTTTTAAATGCAATGCTCGTTTAATATCAATTTAAACAACAATATGCAATTCATATAAGAAAAAAAAGGGAATGATTTCTTCGATTTCCTTAAGGAGAAATTTGAAAATCTCCGTTTAAATTCGCACAATCCTATAACTGTTCTAATACCACATGTAATGCGCAACACAAGTCTTAGTTACGCGCCGATTATCAACCATGAAATCGTGTAAATGGAGAAAATACCTGGTTTGCTATCCATTTCTGTTGAACTAGCTTTTGAACGTTGAAACCTTCAAACTTTCTTAACAATCTTTAGGAAAGTTGCTTATCCGTATATCGTTAGCATCTTTCTGCATCCTTTTTAATGTGTGAACCTTTTAATGGGTTAGAGAATTCGAATTTTCACAAACTTACTTGAGCAGACAACAGGAGACCTTAACAATTATATATAGTAACCTTATTGGACCTCCCCATCATAGGCCCATACTGATTATGGTCCATTTTCTTCATTGGACTTCAGCCTATTGAACTAGGTCCTTTATTGGGCTTCTTTATTATCTTTAATTAGATCAAATTCAATTTTCTTAATTGTAAGATCGTTAAAATCATAATTAATTATTGTCCAAACTAAGAAAATCACTAACAAGCAAACTACTCTTTAGGTTTGCTCTCTTCGACAAACACCACTAGAGGATTTATACGATGCCCAATTCTATTTAACAAATTACGCATTCCCTTGCGGCTCAGTGTAACACCCGATATCTGATTTACCCGTTACAACAAAAAAAATAATCGGTATAAACTATAGTTTTTGGTGACATCAAATTAATGATGTTTAACACTTTTTTGGTGGTCGCAGGAAATTGTACGAGCGAATTATAAAGAACCAGTCCAAGAGGGGCATTTTTGTAAATAATTAATAAAGAGGCTTATAAAAGAAGCTAGCTATAAATAAGACAAAACCTTGTCTTCTTCCTCATCCCATACCTATGAAAATCACCATAGAAGCTCTCTTTCAAGGTTTTCATTCTTTGTAACGAGAATGGAAAGGAGAATCAAGCCAATCAGTCAATACAAAAAGGTAAGCCTCACTCCCGTCACTTAATTCTATCGATTGAAGTTTAGTTTCTCTCTCTTCTTTTCCATGGCTATGAAACCCATTTGATGGAATTTATGGGTTGATGATCTTGATGATGAATTTTTATTCTTTGATGTATAATGACAAATTAACATGAGCAAAATTTCATTTTTATGGTGATTTGGGGCTAAATCAAAACCTAGGGTTTGGAGTTCAAGCTGTCAATGCAACCAGATTCGTAGGTCCTCCTTATACATTTTTTTGAGCTATTTAACGTGTGAATTTGCAAAAACTAAAAACTTAGAAGTTGTAGATACAAATGTCTACTATATCCCTTAAGTTTTTCCACAAATTTAGGGTGAGCCAAACAAATGAAATAGGCCCCGAATTGAAACTGGTTCAGAATACCAGCGGGGTTGCAACATGAAATGAAAGTTAATTGTTTGAGGACTTTGGAGTTAGAATTGGATGATGAGTTCTTCTTATGAAATGCTAAAAAATGTGTCATCTGAGAGCTAGATAAAGGGAATTTTAATTGGATGAGTATACTGTGAGATATGGCTGAATAAGTGAAGGGTGTTGCTAATCTTAGTAACATAGAGGAGAACAGAAATAGGACAGGTTTATAAAAATCACAATAAATACAAATTTCATCATTTTTGAGCCGTCTTTGGATATGTGATAGCCATATGAGTCTGTTGAAAATGGAGATTTGAATCACCTTAATTGGATGAGAAATGAATAAGTTATAAGGTTTTGAGACAGGAAGGGTCCAACTCATGACTGAATATTAAAGCTGACTGTGAATGGGATATTTGGATTCCTTTATGACCAAATTAGAGCATGGACATAAACGAAAAAATGTGATGGAAAGTTTGAAAAATATTGGACCTATGTATAAAAAGTTATGCCTTCACGAATGAGACCTATGCAGATGAATTAGAGAATAAAATATAAATTTTTATGATATGTGTTAAGAAATGAGGTTTATGTGAGAATGACTAATACGGGTATATGAAATTTTCATGCATGTTACCCAATAGCTTGTGAAAGCAGACGAGGAATAGAACTAGAAGTTGTACCTAATCCCTCTCAAGTTCAAAAAAATTAGAAAAGAGATCAAAACCCCTGAGACAGTCGAGGTGAGTATACCAATGGTTCAAGAATCAAGTCAATTAGGTGTTTAGAGAAGAAGTTATGGCTAAAGAATCAAATCTGATTTTGTCCTTACTCATATAGAACCTGTCTTGGTACAATTGCCATAAATTTTTCTACAGATGTTGGACTAAGATTATCTTAGAACGATTCAAAATAGGACTTCAAGATCTACAACTTTCATGAAGACCTCATAGACCAATTCTATCTTCTGTGTTTTCCTCTTTCTTACTTTTGTATCGTCTTACTTCTACTTCATCTTACTTTTGCTTCGTCTTACTTTCCTTTCTTCTTACTTTCCTTTCTTCTTACTTTGCTTCTTCTTACTTTGCTTTCGTCTTACTTTGCTTCGTCTTACTTTCCTTTCGTCTTACTTTCCTTTCGTCTTACTTTGCTTCGTCTTACTTTCCTTTTATCTTACTTTCCTTTCGTCTTACTTTGCTTCGTCTTACTTTCCTTTCGTCTTACTTTCCTTTCATCTTACTTTGCTTCGTCTTACTTTTGTTTCGTCTTACTTTCCTTTCGTCTTACTTTGCTTCGTCTTACTTTTGCTTCATCTTAGATGAACAGTAACTAAGACAATAGAATGAACAGTAACTTCGTCTTAGATGAACAGTAACTAAAACGATAGCATGAACAACAACTTTGTCTTAGATGAACAGTAACTAAGACGATAGGATGAACAGTAACTTTGTCTATTAGTTTTTCCTTCCGTCTTAGTTTTTCACTCTCCAGAGCAACTCCACTTATAACAAGCATAATTTTTGACTCAGATGTCAAAAAATTCCATACTATATACCGTTCGAAAGATAAAAGAAAGATCTACAACTCTTAAGAAGGAAACTTTTCCAAATTCTATCTAGATCAATCCAGAATTTCCCCCGAAGTTAGAACACAAATTTTACATTCAGCTCCCAATGTATTGCACCCAGTTCTCACTTTATGACAAATTTTAAGATTCTCAGAGACATAATTGAAATTTGATGTCTTCATGAGAAATGTAGCCACATTTTTTTAGTTTAATATAAATTAAGAATCATCTCATTTGGATAACTAGAGAAAAAGTTATGGCTAATAGATTGAAGCTTACTCAGTGAACATTTTCCAGATCATCTACCCATTTTGTTTCCAAATCTTTCCTTAACACAACTCATACCAAGATCACCTTTTTCAATTGTATTTACCCTTCCTTCTTGACTTCATTTCAAATCAATGTCCTCCATAAAGAAAATTATAATTCATAACTAATTATGAACACCAAAACAGAACGTACATATATGTACATATTCTTCATCAACTTACTACACAATTATTGCTTTCATTTTACTGCTAACTTTCACCTTAATTCTTTCTATTTCAAAAATCTCTTATCCACCAAAAATACCATAGCAAATCATGAATCTGTCCACATCTTTCATTCCATGCTTTACTCTTGTCTATAAATTCTCGGTTCAAGAACTTTTATTCATTTGTTCTTAACTCGTGACTCATCACCACAATTTTTCATTCAATAGTCTAATCTTTTACGAAAAGTTCGGGGTCCAACATTAAAAGGGGAAGAAAATCAAGGTGGTTAATTCTGATAGAGGTGGAGAGTATTATGGGTGTTATGATGAGAGTGGGAGGAATCCAGGGCCTTTTGCTAGATACTTGCAAGAATGTGGTATTGAAGCAAGATATACAATGCCAGGGACACCCCAGTAGAATGGAATCGCTAAAAGAAGAAATCGCAAACTTCTTGATATGTTGCTGTGTATGTTGATTCATTCTAGTTTGCCTAAATTTTTGTAGGGTGAGGGATTGAAGACAGCAGCTTATATCTTGAATCAAGTACCTAGCAAATAAGTTCCAAAGACTCCATATAAGTTATGGTTAGGCAAGAAACTAAGCTTGCGCCATTTTCATGTTTGGGGATGCAAAGCAGAAGTGAGACCCTATAATCCGCAATCTAAGAAGCTTGATCCAAAAACTATTAGTGACTACTTTGTAGGCTACACCATCGGATCAAGAGGTTCTAGATTTTGTTTCCCGTCTCACACAACCAGAATTATAGAATCAGATACAGCTGTCTATTTTGAAGATGAATTTGACTCAAGTCAAGGGTCAAGAGAAATTTTATCCAGGGAAGAACGCATTATAGTCCCTGTAGCTGTTACTTCAATTCCTATTAATGATCCTGTGATTGAATAGATTCCAGTAGAATATCATGATGAACCTCAGAATCAAGCACAGGATGAAGTCATTGATACTGAGAATGATAAAGTTATTATGAGGAGATCACAAAGAACACGTAGACCTGCCATTCCTGATGACTATATTATCTATTTGCAGGAACATGAGCTTGATGTGGGAGATAATACTGAACCAGTCAGTTTTCAAGAAGCCATGAATAGTCCTCAATCTGTGTTATGGAAGAATGCAATGAAAAATGAGTTGAGTTCTATGTCACAAAATGGAGTTTGGGAGTTGGTTGAACTACCCAAAGGTTGTAAACCTATTGGATGCAAATGGGTTTACAAAAACAAACATGACTCAAGTGGACAAGTAGAAAGGTATAAATCCAGACTTGTAGCTAAAGGCTATAGCCAGAGAGAAGGGATTGATTTCAAAGAAACCTTCTCACCAGTTTCTACAAAAGATTCATTACGAATCATTATGACTATAGTTGCTCATTTTGACTTGGAAGTTAATCAAATGGATGTGAGGACCACCTTCTTGAATGGAGATCTTATAAAGATGTCTATATGACCCAACCAGTTAGTTTTGAGATAACTGGTAAAGAACACATGGTTTGCAAGCTCAAGAAGTCTATTTATGGGTTAAAACAAGCATAAAGGCAGTGATATCTCAAGTTTGATATGATTGTCACTACAAATGGCTTTAAGGAGAATGCAGTTGATCAATGTATATAAATGAAGTTCAGTGAGAGCAGTTTCATTTCTCTGATACCAATCGCTATAATAAATGCAGCATTAAACCACATTGAACAACCAAGATCCCATTTTATTTAGAGCATAGCAAGATTATAGAAACATACCTCAAACACTTGGTATTTGGACTTGCACCATTTCCATGCTCCACCCAAACCTATCAAAGAGAGAAAAATATAAACCTTGTGCAAGAGAGATTGATGGTAGAAGACCTTGTTCTTTCACACCCAATAATAATGACATTTTTAATATTAATCAAGAACAATTTAGGAAACCTAGAACATAAGCCCATAATTCTTGAACAAAGGTGAGTTTCAAAGAGAGAAGGAAGCAACCTAGTATTGGCTGCTTAGTTAGGAAGTATCATAAGATTAATGCCTAGAAGAGCTTAGTCAAAATATTAAAAGACAGACTTCAGCAGAGAACGACACGAGGCTAGTTCTGGGACTTCGCGTGGGCCTATCTACGATGTCACATTGTGTTCCAACGAACTTGATTTCAACAACGTTGCTATTGTAAGAACGTGAAGCCGAGTTTGTTTGATTTCATTTCTCTAAATTGAAGAAGTTTTTTTCTGGAATTGAGTAATAAGTATTTTAAATTTTTTAAAGAAGAAAAATAGTGGAAAACACAAGTTTGGGTTAAGAAGATTAAAAGACATCAAGCACTAGTATAATTTTATCAAATTTTTTTGCAATTTAAATTTTTTTTAGAATTATTTATATTTTATTAAAAAAAATTATATAAATGTTTTATTATTTTTATCAACTTTTGTTGATTTCTCCATCAATTTTGCTTCTCTTACTTTCTCACATTATAATTTATAATATCATTTTCAAATTGTTTACTAACCTTACTTGTTAATGATTACAATGCTCATCCAAACATGATAGGATGAACTTATACTTGGAATGTAATATTACATCTAAGCAAGTTTTGTCAATTGCCTCTCTTATTACAGCACTTTTTTATTTTTATCTCTGATGACGACTAGTGTAATCAATAATCTCTTTCGCTCTTTCAAAATTTGAAATTTCATACAAGGACATTAATCAAGATAAGTTAGAAGTTGATGACAATTATATTCTAATTTTAAAAGGTAAAAAATTAAAAATAAACATTGCATCTAGTAGTAAAGTGCCATCAGTCTCAAGATTTAGGTTAATGATTACACTTCCACCTTTCCTCTGTTTTCACAATTCACAACGATTAAAAAAGACAATATACTCTTCCATTATTTGGTAGAAGAATCTAGACATTACTTGCAATATCTAAATATTATTTGTATTAAAAGAATTTACATATTCAAAAAACATCTAGATGAAAATAAATAATTTGTGGTTGAAAAGCAAATGTTAGAATGTGTGGTAATTATAACAAACACTTATGAATACACATCCATCTCCTTGTTTCATATATTAAGAAATAGTTTCAATCATTTAAAGGTAAAGCTTATGAAGATACCAATCCTATAACAAATTATCAATTAATATTTATAATTTATATTTAGTGAGTAAAAGTTTGTATCATAACTCCTCTTTTTATTAATAATAATATTTGTATGTCTTATTCTTTCTAATCTTAATTGTGCTACAATCTCATTATGTCTACATAATCATTCTCATAAGTAGCATCCTAATTAAGGTGTATATATCTACTTATTATATGCTCTATAATTGTCATTATTATACTTATCAAGGAAGAATAGATAGTTGTAAACATGTACAAGCTAAAGGGAGAGAGATTGCTAAAAGTAGAATCATCAATTGCTTCAAACACCTCAAATGAAAGATCTTCAATGGTATGACATCAAAAACTTGAACATACATTTAAACAAGGACTTAAGATCCTTACTGAGTAAAAGCTACTCCTTGAGCTTACAGAGGTATTTTTAACCTTTTATGAGCATTATGTTGCGAGTATGAATATTATTGTGTGAAATTTAACACATTAAATTCAAGAAGTAAGATTGTTTTGAATTAATTCACTATGATGTATAGCAAACACTAATTCCATGCGTAAGAGTATCAAATTACTTAGTCTCTTTCATAGGTGATTATTCCAAGAGGTGATGGTGTACCATATTAAGAGGAAAGCATAAACTTTCTTAATCTTCAAAATTTTTAAAACACGAGTTGAGCTTGATCTTGTAAAAAAAATTTTATCAAGTACTAAAGAATAGATAATGAGGTGCGACCACTTGGTCCGCCTGTGGGGTGGTGCGCCAGTTGTGTCCTCGGAGAGGTGTGCCCGCTTGGCCCGCCTACGAGGTTTCCTCGAATCCAAAAAAAAAATACTAGCAATGAATTTAATGTAGTGTATATGCAAAAATATATCAAAAGGCAATTCATTATTGCACACACTCTTCAATAAAATGAATTGGTAGAGCAAATAAACATAATTATAGTAGAAACAAAAAAAAGAGCAGTATTAAGAGTCGTAAGCTTAGATTAAGCCTTCTAGATAAGCATTCAATATCGAATGTTATGTAATGAATCAGATTCCATTATTTACAATTATGTTGAAGACACCAAGGAAAATGTAGACTAGGGGTAAGTGAAGTATTCTAAATGTATAAGTGAGTAGCTCTTTATACATAATGTACAATGTCAAAGAAATCACGAGCCAAAATTCAGGAAATACTTATTTTTAGGATATAATAACGAAGTGAAGGGTGTCACTTACAGGTTTTCACTGCTCGCAAGCTTATTGTTAATAAGGAAGTTACTTTTATAGAAGAAATTAAAATTATAAAGAGAAGAAAAAGACAACAATGCTTCACAAAAAAGCTTAGAAATTATGATATAAATGAAAAAGAATTTCAATAAGAGACATTTTTTTGAAGCAGCATTAGAGCAAGATTTTGATGAACTAATTGAACCTGAAGCTATAAAAATATATAGATCAAATCACATAAAAAGAACCATTAAGATTGACGCTCAAATCATATAGTAGAGCACGTGCTGCTTTTAACAAAAGATAGAGTGTCATCGACTCTCAAAAAATTTACTTAATGATCCAAGTGTCTGTTAGTAGATGATAGCAATATTAGATAAAATTGAAGCTCTTCATCAAAATAGAACTTGAAAACTTACATCGTTACCATAAAGAAGTTAGAGAATTGGTGATAAATGGGTCTTGTTAAGATTAAAAGAAATAGAGGAGTGATATCATGTAAATTGATGGTGAAAAGATATCATAATAATTATTAATATCCTTTTACCAAACTAAAATATAAAAAGTAAGAAAATAATGTCTAAAATATAGTGATATAAAAAATTAATTAATCAATTTTAAAATATTTTTATTTATTTTTAAATTAATCATAATCTATATATAGAATGAGTCTGATTATGTCACATTCTATGTCCGTATTGTTAATGATAAAATAATATATATATATGTATATATTATTAATATACTTTATAGTTGTAAAATTTTAAATTTTAAATTTTAAATGTAGTTTATCATTTATTTAACCACATTTAAATAAATCAAAAAATAGATATTTGACACTTTACAATTCTTCTTTTTCCTTGTACTCAATTAATTATTTTGGTTATGTATACTTAAAATAAACAAGTATAAAACTAGTTGCTTGTTGTGAACATCTATTGGAAGAGAGAGTATTTGGTATTTGAATATATTTTAAATTTTGGAATTTTAAAATAAAATTTACTATTTATTTAACTACGTTTGAATAAATTAAAAAATACATATTTAAGATTTGGTGCACATTTCTTGCAATTCTTCTTTTTTCTATTTAATTCATTATTTTGGCTATGTATATTTAAAATAAACGAGAGTGAACTAGTTGCTTACTATAAACATCTATTTGAAGGGGAATAATTGGTATTTGAATATTTTCCTACGGTATTGTATTAAATTAATTGAGATAAGTAACGTTTTAAAAATTGGACAAGAAGTTAAATTGGTAAGACAAGAAATTTAAGATTTAAAAAATTCAAACGGTATCTAACTATCTTCAGTACAAAAAAATTACCGATTTCTGACAAAAAATTACCGACGGAAACAATACAATTGAACATTAGCAACAGAAAATCACATTCCGTCAGTAAAATTGTCCTAATATATGGTAATTTGCGACGGACAAAAATATTCGTTGGTAGAACTAGATGGGAAACTATTCCGCTGATTTTTGCGATGGAATAGGAATTACCGTCAGTAAAAGAGGCGCGAATGGTAGGCGGCAAAATAAGCGTCGTCATTTACCGATGGAATAAGTTAAACGTCGTCGTTTACTTCGACTGCAACGTTTTTAGTAAAACATAAATGAATCGGGGTGTATCGAACATTTGGTGCACATTTCTTGCAATTCTTCTTTTTTCTGTTTAATTCATTATTTTGGCTATGTATATTTAAAATAAATAAGTGTGAACTAGTTGCTTACTATAAACATCTATTTGAAGGGGAATAATTGGTGTTTGAATATTTTCCTACAGTATTGTATTAAATTAATTGAGATAAGTAATGTTTTAAAAATTAGATCAGAAGTTAAATCGGTAAGATAAAAAATTTAAGATTTAAAAAATTCAAACAGTATCAAACTAGCTTCACTATAAGAAAATTACCGATTTCTGACAAAAAATTACCGACGAAAACAATACTATTGAACATTAGCGACAGAAAATCACATTCCGTTGGTAAAATTGTCCTAATATATGGTAATTTACAAAAGACAAAAATATTGGTTGGTAGAGATAGATAGGAAACTATTCTGCTAATTTCTGCAATGGAATATAGCTATGGAATAGGAATTACCGTCAGTGAAAGAGGCACAGATGGAAGGCGACAAAATAAGCATCGTCGTTTACCAACAGAATAGTTAAACTTCATTGTTTGCTTCGACTGCCACGTTTTTAGTAAAACGTAAACAAATTAGGGTAAACCAAAGGAAGTGTATCCCGTCAGTTATTTACTGACGGAAGGGTTATTCCGTCGGTAAAATTAAAATTTAAATGCCCCCGTTTGCTTCTTCTTCAGCATTTTTGTAAAACCGAAAATGATGTCTTTTTCGTTAAGCGTCTTTTTCGTTAAATGCCCTCGTTTGCTCTTATTAAATAAAAATGATGTATTGCTATTATTTTAACTATACCTAATTTTGAAAAATTATTTAAGGTAAAGTTTGATGCTAATAGAATTAGAATCAAGGCTACTTTTTCCTAGGAAAAGAGTCTAATAACCTACTTTAGCGAAAAGTAAAGTGACGGTAGACAAAAATACGCTACTTATGATAAAGAATTTGATTTTATTGTGAGGGCATTGATATCATGAGAATATTATGTGGTTATAATTTGTTCTCTATACCAATCATCAAGCCTTGAAATATTTGGGGAACCATAAATAATTGAGAACTAAAAGGCATGCTAAATGGTCAGCCTTTGTTGATAAATTTCCTTATAAACTTGTTTACAAGGTGAGCAAAAGTAATGTGATAGTCAATGGATTTAGTAGAAGAGTGGCTATAATTAAAACCTTAGGCTTGAAAATTGATATGCTTGATCATTTAAAAGAATTATATATTAATGATGCTAACTTCAAGTATGTGTGTCAAACATACTTAATTAAGAAATCATATGAGAATATGTTCATGATGGGTTCCTTATAAAAAGTAATCAACTTTACCTTTTACATATTTCACTAAAGGAGAAGGTGGATAGAGATTACAAGGGACATGCTTCTAATATTAGTTTTTGTATGTCATTACTTGATCTTAACAATATTTGGGAGGATTTTTATGCATACATTATGTTAGGATATCCAGGAACATAAAAAGGAATGGATTTTATTGTTGTTGTGGTTGACAAGTTTTCAAAGATGCCACATTTTCTACATTGCAAGAAGATGGCATATGTGAGTTCAATTGTAAAACTATTCTTTAGAGAACTGGCGAGACTTTATGGGATTCCAAAATCCAATATATCTAGTTGTAATACTAAGTTATAGAGTCACTTCTGGAAAAATTTAAGGGGCACGTTTGATCTTCTCTTAAATATTGTAACTCCACTCATCTATAAACTGATGGGTAAATGAAAGAAGTGAATAGACTGTTAAGTAATTTGGTGAGAAGCACATGTCATGATAAGTCAAAAAATTAGGATTTTCTTATTGCCAAAGTCGAATTTGCCTATAACAATGATGTCTACTGTTATATTGGTCCCTCTAAATTTTTTATGGATTACACTAAGGTAATTAATCATGTTGCACAAATTTCAACTCTATATAGTTGACTTAAGATCTTTTTTAATTACTTAAGATTCCTGGCTAAGATCTTATTGATTATTGCTTGGTTATAGGAACTCATTTGTTGGCAGTATTTCTATTTTTAAGGAGATTGAAGAGAAGCTTCAGCAAGTATTCATTTTCAACTTCATTTCCTTTGCTTGTTGACAATGTCATCAATGATTTTTCACACATTTTAATTGAATTTGTATATGTTTCTATATTTTGCAGCATAGTTATTTTGCATCTTTTTACTTCATTAAAAAGAACTTTTATCATCCTTTTTATGTTTTAAAAGGCAAATGACTGGATTTTCTTGCATGACATGGCGACGATCAAATGTTATAACCTTGACTTCTAAACATGAATTTATATCAATTTACGTACTACTTTGATATTCATTGTCTTCTTTGCTTTGTTTTAAAGCTAACTTCTTTGGTCGTCAGCTCATTCTAGCTTCGTCATCTTATTCTTTCACGTGCTTCAATGACTTCTTTTGCGTGTCAGTTGAGGTACGTGAGTTTTGTTATTTACTAGGTTTTTGTGTACTTAGTTTAATTTGGGTATTTGTTTGTGGTTTGAACCTCCCATTTGAACTTCATGCATTTTTAATGTAAATGACCCGCACCAACCGAAACTTGTTAGTGATATGAACTTCGGTTTATCATTGAATTAATATAGGATGGATTTAACTTATAGTTCTAAATATTTGAATTATGTCAATGGGTTATTTCATTGATGCTCTCTGAAATGACTAGATTCTCTTTACTTTTCATATGCAAATCTTTACACGCATCTTTTTTAATATAATAATAATTTTCTTCTAAACATATTACATAATTTGTATATGTTACAATACTGTATTAATCAAAGTATTCATATTTTTATCTTTACTTATTATATTTGTTACTAGTACATAATTAATTTAGGTTAACTATCAAACTTCTAACATTAATTTTAAATTTCAATATCAATATCTAAGCCATTCAATTAAAAATTCCAAATTTATAAAATTAAGTAATTCCTTTTATGTTCCCATATACCAAATCAAGCTGACCAAAAATTTTGCCTTTCACATCCTTAAGTGCTTCTTTGAATTCTCTTCTAACATATATGATTACAAAAAAAAATAGATCTTCAGTTAATAAATAACTTTGATCCTAACCTATAAATCGTGATGCAGCTCCCGTGAGGCTTATTATTGAAAAATACCATGAGCCTAGGAGTCACAACGAGAACTTGTTTTCTTGATTCACATGTGTAAACTTTGGTGATTAATTTAATTGGTTAATACTTAGGGGATGTTATGTAAAGTTTAGATTTTTTGTAAACTTCGGCGAACATGAAGCATACAAACTATGGAATCACTGTTTAAAATTAGCAGTTTTGCATAAATGAGTAATGTTGATAGATCTTGAATGTATAGACGATTAACACTTGATGGTTTCATTAATCCTGAGTTTGTTGAGGGAGTTGAAACTTTTATTCATTATGCATGTTCTCAACCTACATATATGGATGACCCAAAGATCAGATGTCCATGTAAAAAGTACAAACACATTCATTTCCTTCTTATTGATGAAGTTAATGGGCATTTGCTGAGAAAAGGGTTTGTCCCCAATTATTTTGAGTGGACACGACATGGGGAATCATTGATTTATAGCACCTCAAGGGGTAATCAAGTACATTTGTCTATGAACTTGAATGAGTTTGAATGGGGGATTGGATTTAGAACAAATAATGTGGATGCAAATGAAAATCCTTACATGCAAATGGTTTATAATGCAGTCGGTTATACCTTTAAGAAAAATATAGAAAATCTTGAAGAAGAACCAAACCCACATGCAAAATAATTTTTTGTGCTACTACACTCAGCTGACCAAGAATTATGGCCAAATTGAGAGACAATAACTCAATTGTCTTTAATTGCTCGAATATTAGACATAAAGTCTGAATGACATATTTCTGATCGTAGTTTTGATAAAATTCTTGAATGGTATAGTGAATCATTGCCTCCTGATCATACAATGGATGATAGTTTTCACAATATAAAGAAATTTATTAGGGGTTTGCCTATTAAAAAGATTGATTGTTGTAAATTGGGATATATGTTGTATTGGGGAGATGAAGTGAAATTACAAGAGTGCAAATTTTGTGGTCAATCTAGGTTCAAGCCTACAAAGGGTTGTATGAAATAAAAATTAGTACCCTGGAAGCGGATGCATTATTTTCCGCTAACTCCGAGACTTCAAAGACTATATGCTTCTGATATTATTGTATCTCATATGAGATGGCATAATGAACACGAACAGGAAGATGGAATAATGAGTCATCCATTAAATGCACTGGCATGGAAACATTTCAATGACACCCATTATGAGTTTGCAACTGAAAGTCAAAATGTTAGGATGGGATTGTCGACGGATGGATTCTAACCTTTTGGTCAATCAGGCCAGCAATATTCATTATGGCCAATTATAATTACTCCTTATAATTTGCCTCCATGGATGTGTATAAAAGAGGCATATATGTTATTGACAGTGATTGTGCCAGGGCCTACAAGTCCAAAGCATAAAATTGATGTATTCTTACAATCATTGATATCTGAATTGCAGCATCTTTGTGAATATGGTGTTTAGACATATGATGTGTCTCTAAAACAAAATTTTTTGTTGAGAGCATCTTTGATGTGGACCATTAGTGATTTTTCGGCATATACCATGTTGTCTGGATGGAGCACAGCAGAAAAATTGGCTTGTCCTTATTGTGACAATGATTTTGATGTGTTTTATCTTCCAAATGGGTGCAAAATATTTTGGTTTGACAATCAAAGGAAATTTCTTCCTCCATATCATCCATTTAGATGCAATAAACACAAGTTTATTAAGAATATGATGGCAAAAACACCTCCCTCCCCCCCCCTGCCCCAAAGCTGGTGAAGAGATTTTGTAGGAGATTGAGGAATTAGGCTTGCTGAAAGTTACAGAATCTGAAGGGGTTGAAGTTAATACAAGCATTACACTATAAGAAAAACAAGAATTAGCAAAGAAAAATTATTGACGGTAAAGAAACCATTGCAAATTAAATTTTGATTTAGCGGCAGTAGCAATATCCTTTGCTAAATACGGTGGAAAATAAATTTCCGACGGAATTTAGCGACGGTATAAAATGACTGTTGGTAAATAAGGCGAAAATTGTTGGCGGAATAATAATTTTTCAGTTTGCCAACAGAAAATATCAATCTGTAATTCCGTCGATAAATTCTCAAACTATACGTCAATGTCTACTTCTATTTGAACATTTTTAAGTATAACAAAACGACATCGTTTGGTTTTAAACTAAATGATGTCATTTTGTTATCCTTAAAAACGTTCAAGTTGAAGCAGACGATGACGTATACTAAATGATGTCGTTTTGTTATCCTTAAAATGTCTACCTGAGTCCCCTTCCCCCCACCTGTCGTTTCCTCCTTCTTCCTCCTCCAAATCTGCCGCTACGCCATGTGAAGCTAGTGCATCGTATGGAGTTGCTACGTCTTCTGCATGGAACTGTTATGTCTTCTCCGGCCATTGTCGTCGTCTTCTTCGTGGTTTTTGTCAAGTTTTTTTTGGTCTTCTCTATGTTGTCCTCTACTGCCAAAATCTGCGTGTCTGTGCTTGATTCGTGGAGTTAGTTTCATATACAAAATGATTTTTGTGTAAATGTTTGTGTATGGGATTGAGTTTTTGTATGGGCATGAATTTGTGTTGTATGAGATTGATTTCCTTCAGCTTCATCAAGGTGGATTGTTGATGTCGAAGTCACCTAGCAAAATTCATTGAGTATTAATGCCTTGGTGAATATCAACGAGCTTATTCCGAAGAAAGGTTCTCTACTTAGATGTAGAGATATTAAGATAGAGATTCTTACTAAAAATTAAGACTTTCAAATGGATAATTTGATCACAAATAATGGAATTGATGAGTTATATCTTATCCAAGTTAAAGAGGACCAGGATTCTCCCTTTTGGATGTGTAAAAGATTTAGAAAGAGCCTTCTAACTGCTAGGAACAGTACAAGAAAAGCATGAATTCCATGAGCTTGTGAATGGGCATGAGTTTGTTTATGTATGGCTAGAATTGCAGGTAATTATTTAAAAAAGACCATAAAATTTTTCTGGAATGGATTTTAGGGTTTGAAATCAATATGAATGCCTAGAATGGATATTAAGATTAGAAGTTGAGATAAAATTTTTAGAATTGAGTCTTATGACTTCAAATTAACATAAAATCTGAAAGTTTGGCCTTAAGGCTTGAAAGTAAGATGAAATGCTTAGAATTAGGTCTTAGGATTTGGGTTAAAAAGAAATATTTATAATGGATCTTAGAATTTGAAATTAAGAAAAAATACCTGGAGTTGGTGCTTGGGACTTAAAATTAAGATAAAATTCCTAGACTGGAGTCTTAGGGCTTGAGTTAAAAATAAATACCTATAATAGATCTTAGGATTTGAAATTAAGTTAAAATTCTTAGACTTGGCCCTTAGGACTTGAAATTAGGATAAAATACCTAGAGTTAGGTCTTACGCATTGAAATTGCAATAAAATACTTAGGTTGGATCTTATAACTTGAGCATATTTTTTATTTTGATTTGAAAATAGAGAATTTCTAAGGTTTAGTGAAAAGTGATCCTTTTTAAGTTTTTAATTCAACTTCCTATAATCAATGAAAATAAGTCAATTAGTTTGGATGTGTGAAGCCAATTCATTGCCTTAATTTAAACCACTGTAATAGTGTACTTATTAGGAACCACTTCTACTAGACTTACTCACTATCTAATCAGAGATAAGCATATTTATAAAACAAAAATTACATTTTCGTAACCTAGGTTTTAAAGAGTGTAATTATATGACATAATCTAGATTTCCTTATGAAGTTCCATTCCTTCTTTTGTCTCCAAAGCAACATGAGTAGTGACAACAACCTCTATCTTATCCTTACCATCTATCTTAAAAACTTCTTGTAATATTGAATCAACATGATCAATATAATTAATGGAAAAAACAAAATGGACATCATTAGAATACATCGTGGCTTTAAAGACATTAAAATGGATTACTTCACAATTAAGTTCCATTATGAGGGTCCAATCACACCCATTTAGTATGAGTTATGTTTAGGGATGATCTTCCTAAAAGAATTGGTGCAATGTTAGGAGAAGAATCATCATATGTACTAAGAATATAAAAGTCAAGTAGAAACATTTACTCATTTACATATATAACAACATCCATAACCACCATTTTACAGTATCTATTAGTATGATCATCCAATTAAATAATAACACCAGTTTCTTTGGAAGTTTATAAATTTAACAAAGTTTACACAGATACTAACACAACGTTAATGGATGCTTCTAAATCTAGCATAGGTCTCCTAATAATGGTGTTGCCTATTTTATAAAGAATGGTGAACATATCTCATTCCTTTGCACTTAAGAGGATTTTTTTCATTAAAATACTGCCTAGACACTCTCACTTATTCTTATCTTCTTATTTCTATTTAGTTTTTTTTGGTTAGGAAATGACTTCTTTAAAAAAAAATTATACCTTGGTATGTGCTTGATGGTATTTGATAGAGGGATGTTGACTTTCACTTTTCTAATTTTTATGATCTCATTATCTTCTTTTTTTTCTTTTCCCTTGCTGACTAGTAAATCCTCCTTTCCTTTTCACTTTTCCTTCCACTTCAGCCTCTTAATGACTAGTAAATCCTCCATTCCTCTCCCATCTCCTTCATTCATAACTCAATCACTAATGGTATAAAAAGGCTCCATTATTTCTCATCCACTAACAAAAAGATTAAGGAAACTATTTTTAATATAAATCCTCAACATTTAAGCTTCAACTTAAAAGATGTTAGGATTACATATGCAAAAAGTACTATATTTATGGATTAACAAAGTTTAATCAAATTTGTATCTTTTTCTATATTTTGCAGTGTAGTCATTTTGCATCTTTTTTACTTTATTGAATATAGAACTTGTAACATCCCGTTACCCATATTAAGGCTAAAATAGTAAATTTGAGAGATTATTGAGAAATTAGGAAACACATCTCATGCTCATGCATTACATGATATGCACATACACATGAATAGTGATCTTTGCACATAAAAATAATTGTACATGCATTCATTGACAATTTTCGGGTATAATTGTTTATAAATGTGAGATATTAGGAAATTTGGTTCTTATATATTAAAAAAATTGATTTGGGGAATGTATAAATTGATTTAGAATTTTTGGGAATTGTTGGAGAAATTTCTAGAAATTATTGGGTATTTTAGCTAGGAAAATTGTCAAGTGACAAAACAGTTGCTAAATGGTAGCAGAAATTACTGTCCAATGACAATGGAAATTTTGATAAATGACTTTAGGAATTATTGACAAGTGCTATTGAAAGATTGGGGAACAATTAAAGTAGAAATTGAAATTGATGGGACTAGTTAAATGAAAGAACCAATTAAATACTTTAGGAGTGGACATTTCGCAAGTGACAAATATCACTTGCCAAACAATGCCTTAAGTCCACTGCTCCCTTTAAAAATTCAATTAAAAAGCCTTATCCTCCCTTTTTGGTTTGTCATTCACGATGCTTCTTTCTTACAAAGCTAGTGGAGTTTTATTTTGGGTTCTTCTCTCCATTTTCGTAGCTCTCTTCTCCCTCTCTTCTTCTTGATTTTTTTTATCATCTTTCATGCTCCTCTTTCATCTTACTTTCTCTTCCATTCTCACCAAAAACCCAAACCTTTCAAGCTCACAATGAAGATGATCGTGCGTTGTTGGTGAAATTAGGGATTTTTGAGCTTCTTAAAGATTTTTAAGAATTGAGAGCTAAATCAAGTAAGTATGTTGTCAAATATCATGGGTTTTAGTTAAATGAAGCATTTGTGTTGTTATTTTGAGGCTAATCTCATGAAATGGTGCTTTGGGTTTGTGGGTGTCGTGAATGGTGAGAGTATGTAAATTTCTTGCTTATATGTGCTTGATGAGGAATGATTTATAGGGAAATTTTAGGGGTTGAATGATCATGATAGGGATTTTTGTATATGCTAGAAGGTTGATGAAGAA
>JAOSBM010000005.1:20141884-20153571 GCA_027568955.1 Erythroxylum tenue | reverse complement strand
TGTCTTATAGCCGGCGGCATCAGCATCATCTACCGTCTGATTAGTTGTCTGGAGCTGGACCTCAATTTACATATAAAATGTCAGAATAGCTCTCTTCCCTTGGAAAAGTAATTCGAAAATGAAACATGGAAAGAAGGTGAAGAGGAGCATGGAGTTTACGGAGTAATTATTTTTATAAATTAGCGGTCCACTTTTGCCAGAACCATATGGGTCCAACACTCTGAGCCAAAGCTTAGGGTGCAATAATTAAGGAAGGGAAAAGGGTAAGAGAAAGAGAGTGCGTGTGAGTGAGAGGGAAGGAGAAAGCAGTGTAGTAAAAATATTTGAGGGAGAAAACAAAGTGTGTGAAGGAGAAAGAGTAAAGCACTATAATCAGCTACGTACCACATTTACTTAATTTTGAAGAAAGGGAAGAAATAGAACTCCGTATTAAAAAAAAAAAAGAAAGAACAATAATGCAAATACTGAGCTACAGTATGTACCTTACAAACAAAGCAACCCAATAGAGAGAATATGTTAGGATTGAAACAAGAAAGATCCCCAATTCAGGAATTTGAAAACCTTAATCAATGGTAATTTTACGAATTAATGGTAAATTAAATAAAAAGGAGTTATGCAATTCAGCCGAACAAACATGTGCAATTGGTTGGTATTGCAAAAGGACAAAACAAAAGGAAAAGAATAATTTGGTTTGTTTTCATGGTAGATTTATCTCTCTTTCCTTTACGTTCACAACTCAAACATGGAAAGTTAATTATTTGCCCTCTTTGGAATGAAGATTAGGGAATCTGTAATTACTAATTTCCCAAATGCAATAAATATTGAATAGAGTAAAGTGAAGGGGAGCGAGGCGTCATTTCAAGTAGAAAATTTGTTTAGAGCAAATCATAATATAGAACATCAGGGGAAGAAGCAAGCAGTCCATGTCCATTTCCATTCCATCCTAGTCGGTTTGTGGGGCGAGACAAGAGAGAAATCGAGAAAAAGAAGCAAAAGAGACCCCAATTCTCAGCCAGAGAAATACCACAACTACCTTTTTTCCTCTCCCACACGTACCCAAAAAATAAAAAAAATAATAATAAAACCCCATTTTTGTGTGTAGAAGAGAAGAAGTGTCAGCCATTCTTGGTCTATCCCAAAGATCCTATATTCCACATCTATTATCATCTCTCTCTCTATCTCTCACGCCCACAGAAATTTCATATCTTTTATTTTGCTTCTTGTTTTCTCATCGATTTTCTTTCTTTCTTGCTTTCTTTTTTTTTTTTTTTGGTATCTTTGCTCGTGTTTCTATTTCATTTCCGTGAAGTTTTGATCTTGATGTACTAAATTGATTTTCGATTGTTGTTGCGTTGCTGCTTCTTTGTTCTCTCATCTGGGTTCTCTTCAAAGGTTCGTTTTCTTGTTTGTTTTTTTTTCAATCTCTTGAAGCACCCAATCCCATGAGGAGAGGAAGAGGAGTGACATCATCAGCAGCAGTTAAACAAACCTTTGAGGCCAACGGATCTACGAATCCTCCTCCGACAGGTGTTGTCTTACAAGGTAAAGATGTTAAATACAGAGGTGTGAGGAAGCGACCGTGGGGCAGATTCGCCGCAGAGATCAGAGACCCTTTGAAGAAGACAAGGGTTTGGCTAGGGACCTTCGATTCTGCCGAGGAAGCTGCACGCGCCTATGACGCCGCCGCTCGGAGCCTCCGAGGTCCCAAGGCCAAAACCAACTTTCCCGTCTCACCGCCCTCCCCGTTCGCCCACCAGAACCCGCCTCCGAACGCTTTGATCGATCGGAGATTGTATTCTGCAAATGGGTTTCATGAGACTAACGTTTTGGATCCTCAGAGACCTACGTCGAGCAGTTTGAGTAGTACTGTTGAGTCTTTTAGTGGCCCACGGCCGCCGGCTGTGATGGGTGCGGGGGTGAGTGGTCTAGGTGGGCCGAGGAAATATTATCCTCGGACGCCGCCGGTGATGCCGGAGGACTGCCATAGTGATTGTGATTCGTCGTCGTCGGTTGTTGATGACGGGGACGTAGGAACGGCGTCGTCTTTGTGCCGGAGCAACAAGTCCCCTTTGCCGTTTGATCTCAACTTTCCACCGTTGGATCAGGTTGACTTTGTGGTTGGCGGTGGTAATGATGATGACGATATTCTCCACTGCACTGCTTTATGCCTCTGATGATGATGCCCATCCAAACCCAAACCTCCATTAATATTATCATTAATGAAGAAAAAAGATTAAACCTTTTTATCATGTTTTTAATTTCTTTTCGTTGTTTTTTGAACGGAGGGAGAGAAGGAAAAATTATGGGATTATATTTTAAGATGAAACGATCTTAAATTCTATGTTTGATCTATGCAACCCATGGATGATTGAAGAGAAGTTACAAGCTACCACGAGATGTTTCTATTATTTTTCTGTTAGAAATGATCTTGTTGATTAGTCCTCAACTACTGATTAGTGATTACAGATCCATCTATGTAAACAATATTTCTGTTTTTGTTTTGTCCTGATCTAATGTTAGTTGAGTGATAGATCAAAATCTTGTTTATTTCTCAGCAATGGTTGATTCATTCTGTAGCACTGGAAAAGAGAAAGGAGAGTTGTGGTGGAACTATTCAGCAAAAATCTTTTATTAGAGCTGATTTGCAGGATCTCAAGATGAGTTTTTGTTTTCATGTTAATAATTTTTGCCTGCTGCGTAGCATTAGCCTTAGGGATGTTTGGATGAATATTAATTAATAAAATAAAACTGATTAAAATTTATAATAAAATATAATAAAAAGTGAGGAATTGGTGTTTAAAAATTGGATACATAATATATAATAAATGATTATTATACTATTATAAAACATTTTTACACAACCTAGAAGTGAAAATGCCAATGCAAAAATAATCGAATGTTATGTTTTAAAATGACTTACGAAAAGTATGCCAACAATAATTTTTTTATATTATTTATTTTCATTAATAAAAATTTTATCATTAATTATATATAATTTATTATTAATTATATAAAATATTATTATTAATTATTTAATAAAATTTATTATATTATATTATATTTGATTTATATTTTAAAATAATTTATTTATATTTTTATTGATATAGAAATATATTTGTGACTTACTCAAAAAATAAGTTTTTAATATATTTTTCTATTTTTATTAATAAAAATTTTGTTATTTTATTATTAATTATATACAAATTATTGTTAATTATATAAAAATATTATTGTGTTGTGTTGGTTGTTATTAAAGTAGGGTAAGAAATAATTGATATTATGAAAATTTATTGAGGGTTTATTATATAATATATATTTATTAGTTTACGTTTCATCCTAAATTTTTCAATTGGAAGTTTCTCATTTTTACTATTTATGATGGAATGAAATGTAACATGAAATTCTTTACTTCTATTTCATTTAATTCAATTCTATTATAAAATCTCATTGAATTACGTTACATCTCATTTTATTATAAAATTATCAACCAAACGAACCCTTAATCTCGTAATGTTTTGGCTTTGCAAGTTGTTTAGTGTGTTAACAGCAAGCGTTGAGAATCAAAGATGGATGCTCCTTGATAAGGCTGATTCAATACAAGGAAAAGGGGCACGTCTCTTAAATTCGCCCCGCTATTCTCACAATCTGAAATGGTTGTCCTGATGTACAAATCAATAAATACAGAGCTTTTAGGTACAACACATTCGCCCATTCCCTCTATTAAACTTTGACATATGCGTCAGGCGCTCCATCCTTCTCTCTTTATTGCCCACCTACTTCTACTTGCTGTGAAGGACAATTGTCTTTCTCTGATGCTCGTTTGCCATTTTAATAATATTTGTAAGCAAGCAACGTGCTTAAGGTTTCAACCTGTCAGATAATTAAAATTTAGTGAAGATTATTATCCTATTTTGATTAAACCGTGGTCCACGGAGGACACGCGTTGTCTCTTGCAATGTAACAACAAAAATGTACAATCAAAAACATTAAATTTTGAATTACAATAATATGTTGGCATCATTGTTATTGTCAAACATTTGATAGACAAAATTTTACATATTCTCACAAAATATAATTTTTGTTAATTCATGCAAACTTTTACAATATTCAATTAAGTTAAATTTTTATTTAGTAAAAACTACAAGTAAATTTGGATCTTTGATCGATGGAAGATTTATTTTAACCTTTTTTCTACTATAAAAGATCCCTAATTCAGTTATAAACCAACCACATCAGATAAAAAATATGGTTAGTCTTCTGCTCACTTGCATGTTTGAAGGACTTAGTGGCAAGTTTTAGCACTTGGTGTTCTAAAATGCATTATGAACATTGCGATTTTAGAGGTTGATTTCATAATATGTGTTGATATTGTCATAACGAAATGACCAAAATAATTTATGGCACAATCTCTATAGTCCTCCTTCGGAAGAGACTAAAGCTCTATCTCTATATGAATCTTTATAATGGTTAATCTCCTACTCTTTTTTTTTACATTCTTACAGTGGAGATGGATATCCAACTAGTAGATGATTTTAAATTTGGATCCATAATCTTAGAGTGTAGGTATGTGTTAGTTTCAAACATCAATATCAATGTGTATTTTGTTAAAAGGCAAACTAATGAGATTGCTTACTCCTTGGCTTGCAATTCTCATTTGAATGCTAGTCCTCATACTATGAGTACACTCCCTCTAGATGTTTAATATTCCTCTTCCAGATGTCTGCATAGTTCTCCATACTATGAGTACACTCCTTCTAGAGTTTAGTAATCTGGTGACGACATATTACTTACAGGATGAGGAATGGGACTTCAATACTTTGATTACCCATTGTATTGCTGAGGAGGAGAAACTCAAAATTGTTGCTCCCATAGCCCTCGAAGCAACTAAAGGGAAGGCAAATGTGAAGCTTGCTAAAGTCTAAAGTAGAAAGTCCAAATCTTCTACATATGCTGATGCTCGTCAATCCAGTGCTAATAAAGGTCCTACAGATATAGAGAAGCCAGCAGTATAAGGCCTAAAGAAAAGACAGAAACTGTTAGGTAACTCCTTAGCTTATCAATTCATGAATCCAATTATGCTATAACCACATCCGAGTTTTGGTGGTTAGATGGTGGATCATCTAATTGAGTTGCTTCCATGATGCAGGGGTTCATATCTAGGATAAAACCAACTAAAAAGGACGAGAAAACTAATTATTGTCAATAATGACAAAGGGGATGTAATATCTATAGAGGACGTATGTTCTGAACCTTGTTGCAAGGTTTATCTTGGTTTTACATTAAACATTTTATATTTAATCTTTGTATTAATTTAAGACAGAAGGTTAAATTTTTGTAATTAATGCTTTTGTTAAACAGTTTTTATTTAATACAAAATATATTGGAACAACTTTCTTACTATATAGTTTATATAGGATGTGTCTTGCCCCGAATTAGATATATGATTCTTTGTATCTTACCGAACAAGTCATAAAAAGGAGAACCCTAATAAAGAATAAGTCATATATGTTATGGCATAAAGGTTAAGCAACATTTCCAGAGCTAGGGTTGAGAGAATGATTAAGGAAAACATTCTCCCAATTTTAGATTATGATGATCTGGAAACATGTGTTGACTATTGCAAGAGTAAGTTGACTAAAATAAGAAAAAAAAAAGGAGTCAACTTGTGCTTCTGGCTTATTAGGCCTGATACATATGAATATCAGTAGACCTTATAGAGTTACATTGTGCAATTTTAGATATGTTCTGAAATTTGTTGATAATTATTCCCGTTACAGTTTATGGGTTCTTGCTTAAGGAAAAGTCTGAAATTCTTGATGAGTTCAAGATCTTTAAGACTGAAGGTTGAGAACCCATTAGAAAATTTCATCAAGATAGTCAGATCTGACTGTGGAGGAGAGTATTATGACAAACATGGTGTTTCATGACATGAAAGGTTCATTTGCCAAATTAGTCATAAGCAAAATGATGTATCGCCGAAAGATGTAATAGCATCCTAAAGGACATAATGAAGTCAATGCAGAGCAGGACTAACCTACCTAACTATTTGGAAGGGTAGAAACCTAGCGTTGCACACATTAATGTATAAGGCTACCCTACTGGTGTACGTGGATATAATCCTTATAAAGGCAAATTATAAACTTATTCTATTTATTACTGTTTAGTTGAATATCCCGTCCACTCTAAAGACTACATATTTTACTATAGAGGAAAAGGGCTAGAATTATGGAATCACAAACAACTAAGTTTCTGGAATACGATGTCTATGATGGTGGTGAGCCCTCTCACCCTTTCTGGCACTCATACAGTCAGGTCTTATGGGATACTAAAACCAATGCAATTGTACAGACCCATACTTGTACAAATAGGGGTTCCTAGGACACTAAAACTGTTGGCCCCAAAAAATGTTTCTTGAGGATCAAGTATGATTTGAATAAATTATGAGGTCCTTAAGGAATTAGTTTGTGGAGTTAATTATTATGTTAATATTGGTGAGACTTTATGACTTGGGTTGATTGAAGAAGAGAATGAAGAGCAAGTTAGGGTTTCATGGTGATTGAAGAGCTTTGGATAAGTCAAATAAGTATAAGCATAAACCCTTTTTGATTTGTTAGATGAAGCATGCTTGATGATAGTTAGAAGTGAAAATAAAGTAAATATGTGTAGGAGGTTGTTGATGAATGGTTTATGTAAATGTGATATTGTTTGGTAAATGATCAAATGTAGTTTATGAATTTGTTGTGAATGATATTGGGATTGAAATGAGCTTATAAATGAAATAGGAATGAAGTTTTAGTGTTAAGATGGGTTATATTTGAAAGATGAGAAGTATATGGATGAAGAATGTCAGAAAAAACAGGTTTTGGAAGGTTTTTGGACCCGCACGCCGCGGCACACATTTGCCCTCGCCGCGACGCACGCCAGCATTCTCGCCGCGGCGAGAGTCCTTTTTCTACACCGACATGTTTTGGTATTTTGGGCATAACTTTTGTTGTAGATGTCCAAATGAGGTGATTTTTAATTTGTTGTAAACTAGAGACTTAGGGATACAAGTTTTATGAAGAAATCAAGTTCCAATTCAGTTTCTAAGAATTTTAAGTTTTGGATGCAAGTTGAGCATAGAATGTTGTTTCAGTATAAGAATAGTTTGAAAATATTTTGGGCATAACTTTTAGAGTACTAAACCAAATTGAATGATTTTGGAGTCATTAGAAACTTAAGTCAGTGAGGAAAATTTTTCTAGAAGAAAGTGTTAACAAATTTTGTCATTTACCTGATCCTAATGATCATGGAAAATTGAACCGAAGGTTTAGATTCTGGAAAATTTTAAGTATTAAGAATTTATCTTAGTGCATATGCTTTATAGGTTCTCAAATTTGAATTCCAATTGAATGGAATTTTTGGCTATTGTTAAAGGAAATCAAGGAAGGCAAGAGGAGCAAAGGGTAAGGCACCTTTGAGCAAGGAAATCAAGGTCGGCACATCTTTATAATAGAGTAAATAAGCCACTCATTGTTTTCTTCAAATCAAGGAAGTTTAATACTTTAAATTGCTTCATAAATGTTGCCTTTACTTGCTTTGTGAATGAATTGTGAATTTGTTATATATTTGCTACATGAATTGTGTTGAGGATTGATGAAAAGACTTTGGAAAGGGATTTTCTTTTTGAAAGGATACATGTTTATGAAATCATGTTTTCAGAAATGATTTTTGCAAGGCTATCAAGTTTATGACAAGCAAGTTTACAAGAAAGTTCCTTTTTGGGCAACAAGTTTACAAGCTTTTGAAATCTATATGCTATGTGGGTTGGTGGTAGTCCCTCAAGAACCGTGACGTGCATATTGACCCAAGTATATGGGAATGTCCCGCCTGCCCGCTAGTGGCATGGAGCTCCCTCAAGAATTTACGGCTACACAGGACCATTATATAGGAATGTGTAGTGCATCATGAATTTGGGCATACCCAAACCATTCTTCTGTGCTTATGTGCTTATGATCTGTTAACACGTTTGATGCATACATGATTTATAATTGCTCATGAATTGTTTGAAATTCAAGAATTTGAGATGACGATATTTACATGTGAAATTACTATGGTTTCGAAAATGTGCAATGGCAATGAGTTTTTAGAAATAGTTTTGCTTGTTCCTTTATTATAAATCTGTTACCCACGAGCTTTAAGCTCACCCCCTTTTTCCTCCCCATCTTTAGGTAATAAGCAAGAGGGCAAGTGATCAAGAGCATAAAGGCATTTGGCAACTATAAGATAGTTAGTGTTTGTACTAAGTTAGCTTGATTTTTTTGAGTAGCTTTAGTGGCGTATCAAGCATGAGCATCCATGTGTAATTTTGTATTAAGCGAATGATGTCATGTTTATAAGTGATTAAAGCTTTGTAAAAACTTCTTCTTTTTGAGGTTATTGAATGCGAATTGGTGTTATTTATACAAGTGAGATGTGTTATGGAAAAAGGAATGATAGGAAATTGTGAAGGATGAGATATTGTGTTAAGTAAGGAATTAAGTGGGTAAAGAGATTAGAGAGCATGATGAAATAACCCTGGTAGTTGAATTGTCATGAATTGATGTTACCTTAGAGGGAGTGAATTCGGGACAACTCAGAGTGAGAGTAAGGTTTGGATAGATGGAGAAGCCTAGGGAAGGACCTTGAGTGAACTTTTCCCAAAAGGTGTTGGTATGGGCAATTTTGCCTTTTCGTCGCGGCGAAGTCAAGCTTCTCTCCGCGGCATAATTATCCCGAAAGGAGCGGAAAGGAAAAATTTTGGACTTTCGCCGCGGTGAACTTTTCCCGAAAGGTTTCTGCAGAAGTGTTGGTCCGTTTGTCACGGCGAAACATGAAGTTTGCCGCGGTGAACTTCTGGACCCAGGACCCAACATTTATGGTTTCCTGACTCAGGCGTAGGACTCCATAAACAGGGTCCCACATGTTTTGGTATCAGAGCAAGAAGAGATTACAAGGAACCGCGCACAAGTATGATGGTATTTTGTCAAGAGTTGGATTCCGAAAACGGGATCCAACATTTGTGGTATCAAAGCGCCAGTTTTATAATCTTATATGGGCACATGTGTATGAGTTACACGCATAAGCAATTGTTAAGAGTTTGATGTGATAGAATTAGTAAGAACATGATGATACCCTTTTATGATATGAGAAAAAGAAAGTTGAGGATGACTAGAAAGGAGAAATAGTGTATGGGTAAACATAACAGATAATGATTCAATGCAATTGTATTGGAGGATGTATTATTGAGCACGACATCAATATTGTACAATGGTGATATGTTTTCAAAAGTGATATAGATACGAATGTATTGCCATGGATTGTTTGAAAAATATAGGGATATAAGTATACATGATGAGATTAGAGTGTACAAGTAGAGTGCAATGAAAACATAACCTTGTTATGATCTTATGAAGAGGAAATTGGAACCAAAGTGGTTGTTTGATTAATACGACAAGAGTTATGATCCGCAGTAAGAAGGTATTAGTGGAATTGAGAGCAGAATTTTATAATGATTATACATCGATAATTTTGAATTGATTGTGGATATACATATGGAAGATGAAATAAATGATAACAGGAAAATGAGATAGAAGTGAGGAAATAGAGAAAGGGAAATGAAAAAGACATAAATGGCTTTACATGAGATGAATGAAATGATTTATAGTATGGGGAAAAATTAAAGTGCGTATAAGATGGGATTTTATGCATGAATGAGATTAAGAAAAGGACGAAAAATCAAATGAGAAAAGTTCATGCACTCAATATGGTAATTGACTCATTATGAAATCTTATAGCATCAGGAAAGGTGAATTCTGGAAAAACTGGAATAAAATTGGTGTTAGTATGTTTGATAAAGAGAGAAATATTGTCTAAGATCAATGAAGATCAAAGTATCCAGTGTGTAAGATATAAACTGGTGATTTTTCAGGAGTAAATCTATGGATAGAATGGCATGACTTTGATGATGCCCATCCAAGCATATGCAATAGCAAGTATGTTCATTACTCTATTGAGTTTTGAGTGACTTGAACATTATGACCTTATGAGGACGAGAGAAATTGGTCTTCTTGAGGTATTTAAAATATTTGATGATGTGATGATGATAGCAGGTGATTGATAAAGATTTGTATGAACAGTATATATGATAGTAGCAAGAAACTCTCTTTTGAAAAAGAATTTTACTAAGTTAGATTAAGTAGATCAGATAGTATATATTAAGAATGATCAATGAAATAACTGATCAAAAAGGGATATGTAATGATTCGAAAGTAAATATTGGAGTCATATCTCTAGAGGAGGCTTAAGCAAAAGAGATAGAATATACTATTGAGAATATATGTATTTTTGTCTAATGTAAGGGATACAGTTATGTGAGTGGATTTCTAAATTTGAGGAGACTTTGATTTCTAATATGAGGAGTATATAGGTTCACGTTATATTCTGTGTAAGCATGTTCTGGAGATACAAATTTGCCTTGATGAATGTATTACAATCACAAGAAGTTAAGTCTACAAATAAATTGCAATGTGTGGAGAAGTTTGTATGAATGAACAAACATGAGAATAAGTCCAAGTGAGGAATGAGGAAATTCAAGGAATGGAGAAAATCATTCGAGAAAGGGAGTCAATTGGAAAATTGAAAAGAAAGTGAGAAAATGTACCTCATTGAGGAATTAGTTACTTAAGGAATTACAAGAACTAATCAGGGAAAACATGGACTATGGAAATGGAGGTTAAAGCGATCCAAGAAAAAATTTGATGACATGTTAAATGTATTCGAAAAGTTGGGAAGAATGGTTTGAGTAATTGAGGAAAAACGTGTAAATTGTATGAGTGATGAAAGTAAAGAGAACTTTGAAGAATTATACTGATTTATATCATATGGATTTTGAGATTTTATAGTATGCACTGATGTTGTATAAGAGATTTGGATAAAATCCAATGCAGCATAACAAAGTGATTCCATAGGTATGGAGACAACTAAAGTCCTATGAGTTGATTATTTGATGCATGATTTAGAGCTGCTACGCTAATGATTGTTGTGAAATTTGGAGACAGCATATGTAAAGGAACATCTTGGATGTATATATGCAAGTACAGATCGTAAAAGTTTGAGACAATCACTGAATTGAGAGTATTAAATATCAGACTGAGAAGATTGATATGAATACTAAAAGATTATGATTATACAAATGAGAAATTTCAAGTAAGGCTAAGCGTTATATCAGGTACCTTAAGTAGAAATTAAATATTGAGGTTATCAGAACTAGAGCAAAAAGAAGAATAACATGTGGGGCTTGGTACGTCCCAAATTGAGAACCCAGAGATTGTGAATCTTATTGAGAGATTGAAAACAAATCTAAATTTTGAGTTCGAATGGGAAGAATGATACATGGTGATTGAAATAAGAAGTATGTGAAATCAATAAGGATGATTGAGCAAAGAGATTACTTTGTAGGGATAAGTCGACTTGTATAGAGATGTAAGTCGCCTTGTTCCAGTTCGGTACTAACAAGTCGACTTGTATACCCATGTAAGTCGACTTGTGCATGTATAGTACCGATAGATTGTTAGAGTAGTGCCCTAAAGACAATCCCCTTTAGCGCATTTTGTTCATAGTCATATACAGACATTATGAATAAATAAAGAAAGGCATGTTTCATTTTA
>JAOSBM010000005.1:20110829-20121880 GCA_027568955.1 Erythroxylum tenue | reverse complement strand
ATATGTAAAATATTTAAAAATTATTGTTATTTCATATTAATTGTCATTATTATTTATTATTAAGATTTTTGAAAACATGGCTGATTTAAAAAGTAAACTAGTAAAGTGTACAGTACAATTGTATAATATACCTATATGGACTATTTTGCAATTTTTAAAAATTTTAGGGACTATTTCATAATTTTAAATAATTTCTCGAAACGGTACCCGGTACCGACCAGTACCGGTACAGTTTCGTTCCAGCTCTCAATCCGGTACCGAGTCCGGTACGGTATTCATAACTTTGGTACCAAATAAGAAAGTGATGTATCGCAGGTACCGGTTAATTAGAACAATCAAATATTTAGTAATTATAAAATTTAAAAAAATTAGGACTAAATTGAAAAATTAAAATTTTTATACAAAATAAAATTTCTTATATAAATTATGGGCATGCATATGAGAGATAAAGAGAGAGGTTGGAAAGTTTTATGGGATTTTACCATTTAAAATGTTGGTATTATACTGGCCGATATCAATTCTATTGACAAAAAATTAGTATTGAATAAGAAAATTTGGACTGAATCTTGGTATTGGTCAGTATTGACTCTTTTGATTGGTACCGATCTATATTGGTATAATCAGAACATCGGTCAGGGACTCAGGGTTAAAAAATGTAAGGGTAATTTGAAAAAATAATTTTTTTTAATATAAGATAATAATTATTTATGATAAAATTGTTTATAATTTATTAATAAATAATAAAGTAAAAATAAGAATATATTAAATTAATTTTTGTCATTAAATTTATTATAATTAAGTATATTAATTTCATATAATTATATTTAATATTTTAAATTATATATATTTTATATTGATAATATATATTTTTAATATATACATGTGAATAATATTATAGTAAAATTTGAAATACGTAGAGATAATATTTGAAATTAAAATTATTTTATTTTATAAGAAATATGTAAATTAAAGAAGTATTTGTTACATTAAATTTATATTAAGTGTTTCTTGATATCGCCTTCACACGAAACGCAAGTTACTCAGAGAGACGAAGAGAATGTTTCCACAATCATAAGTCCATTTGATTTGACCCAACACTTGACCTGTATTGGGTCATAACGTAATTGGGCTTAATCTTTTCTAACTCCAAAGCAGGAGTTGAAAAGGAACTTATTTGAAGACATCATGTGAAATCTTGAATTAATTTAATAAAATCCGCCATTAGGATCATACTTCTTTACTTGCATCATAGAAATTAAAAGCTCAGCTTAACTAATTATGTTTGCATATGGCAATATTATATTCAACTTCAATCTAATTTACTTGTCTTCTTTCTTGTATGTGTATTTATTTACCTTTTTCTATTCTTTATCTTATTTTATTTTTATCGTATTATTTAGTTTATTACTTATTATGTTTTTTTTATTTTTAGTATTATTTTTCTTCTAATAATTTTTTTAATATTATCTATCTTTATAGTATTATTTAGTTTATTACTTATGTTATAATTTATTTATTGAGTAATTATTTATTTTATTTTTATTATGATTATGATTATGATTATTTTTATTTGTTATTATTTTATTTTTTCATGTGGGTCATTCAGAAATAACTTCTATACTAGTTAGGAGTAAGGTTATACACTGCTAGACCTCTCTAGACTCCCCGTATTAACAAGAATTTTAATAGATTGTTATTATTGTTATTCTTTTTGTTGAATCTAATTACAGATGCCATAACTTATGGTCAAATTTCTAAAGATGGAATTAGAGCCATAACAATTTGGTGTACAACTTGTGAAGATATCCATTAGCAAAATCAGGAAAAAAGATATCTAATAACTGTCAACAATAGACATTTACAATAACTAAAAAATTGTTATTTACTTTATTAGAATTTAAATCAATAATTTTAAAATATCAGCTAAAAAATTAGCAATATTACATCATCGTTTTTTTATATATTATAAATTACATCTAGATAGAGGTTATTAGAGATGTTACATCTTATGGTATGAACTGTGAAAGATTGTCTTTATTGTATGCATTTACTTTTTTAAATAAATAAACAAGAGGCCCAAATTGAAGTAGATCACCATACAAATAGATATAATTATATATTATTTACAAATTGTCATAAAAAGGCTATAAAAGCAGTTAAAGCAATGATGGAAGAATAAGATATAATATATCAGAGAACTACATATAGGAGCTCGTTTAGAAATGATTAGACATTAGAAAGCTTATCATCTAAATGACGGAAGATAAATACTAAAAGTTAAACCTAAAGGATTAAAAATAGAACTGATTTGGCAGAAATTTTAAAAAAGGATAGAATATTAAGCAAATAACATTTTTTCCATATAGAAAAACTTTAAAAACAAATCATGGATATGAGACATGTGATAGAAAACTAAATTAATTATAAAGCCAACAAAAATACTATATCAAAACAAATATTTGATTTAATTTTAACAATAAAAGTTCCTCCTAATTATAGATAAAATGGAACATTTTATATAAGCTTCTAATTCAGAATTTTAAGAATTAAATTAACAAATAAAAAATTTAAACTTAGAAACTTTAGCACATATAAACCTAAATTTAATTAAACAAGAAATTCACTCAAACCCTAATATAAGTGATATACGTAGTACTTCTAGAAATCAACCTCCTATGTATCTTTCACAATGTTTTAATAGACCTAATTTAGGATATGTTGGAACTCATATGATAACCAAAGATAAAGATGATTTTACACCCATATATAAAATGAGAACAAAAGCTATAAATCCTTTTAGAATCTATTTAGATATATGTTGCATCCAAAATATAAAAGAAACAATAGATAAATGGGAAACTGCTTTAGGAGTTGTTATTACTATTAATAAAATGGATTATGAAACAACTAAACAAATTTTAGAAAAAACTTTAGTCAACAACTCCCTTAGATTATGGAAAAATTTATATGAAAACTCAAAAACTATATATTTAATCAAGAAAATGATATAACAAATCTAATAACTTGAGTAACTGAAATTTTTTTATTAGAATTTGTTAGAGAAGGAAATATTTTAAAAGATACAACTACTATAGGAAATATGTTATAGCATTATGCAATTATGTTATGTGATATATGTGAAATCAATAGATATATTTTTATTTTCTCAGAAAAATATTACCATATTTATAATCGATTCGATAATACACAAATTTATTTAAAAATGTTTTACTCGAAGATCCCTTATCCTTAGGGAAGTAAATTAGAGGCAACTTACAATTAGGGATAGCAAAAACGACTTGACCGACCCATGGTCATTAGGCCAAGCCTGGGTTGACTAGACTTCAAGTCAAGCCTCGTGCCTATTGTGAAGCAAAATGTCTGGACTTGGGTTGGCCGCAAGCTTGGTCCGAGCCCAAGGTTGATCCAAGGCTTGACTGTCTAAATTGGAAAAACAATGTTGTTTTGGTTTAGAAGCAAAACAACGTCGTTTTAAGTAGTAACCAATTAAACAAATTAAACAAAACAACATTGTTTTGTTTCATTTTAAGTAGTAAACAATTAATAGATTAAGTAAAACAACGTCGTTTTGCTTTATTTTTATTTCTTCCTTCACCTTTCCCTCTGTCTCTCACGTTTTGGCAAATTAGATTACATGACAATACAAAAAAGGAAATCAAAGAACAAAATAGACAATTAGAAGCACAGATCATGGAAATAAAGCAAAAACAAAATGACATAATTCAATTAATAAAAGAACTGAACATAGAAAAGAATGAACAAAAACAAAAAATAGATCAGATCTTAAAAGTGGTTTCCTAAATATTCTATATTTTGTTGAGCTAATTTGCAATTCTTTTTACTTAAAATTAAACTTTTCTCATTTGATTGCCTATGGACTCCATGGTTTTACTAATTTTATTATTTTTGGTGTAGTAGGCTCTGATACCACTTTTAAGATATGATATTAGGTTGTAGTTCTAAATAACCATTCTGAAATTCAATTCCTAAATAAGATAATTTTCTCGAATGGTTTAATCGACAGTATCAAGAACATGGAACTAATTTTTTAAAAGAATTAATTGACATCACTTACATCAGAGATAATCATTATAATCATGTTATTGAACAAAATCAATTGTATATTGAACAAACTCTAGTTACCCCTCACAATCAAGATGATATTGCACATAGATTTTATCTTATTTCTTTTTATGTAAATTTAAAACATGAAAATAAACTAAAAAGAACTTCGTGTGAAGGAAGTTGGGTAAAACATATATGAAGAAAGATACTAATTAAGTAATAAAATTGTAAACAAATGTATAAAGGATTTGAAATAAGCCTGATATTAGACATACCTTTGTTTTCTCTTTACTTGCTTAAATGCCAATCTCCATGCGAAACGCAATGAGAGAGAGAAGGAATGTCTGAAGAGAGAATTTATTTCATTAGTCAATGAGCAACTGAAGGCTCCATCGTTACATTATATAGGTTAAACAAAAGAGAAAAGGCCAAAAACTTATGGTCGACAAAGAAAAATGCTAAAGCAAAAAAGCAAAAGAAAAAGACCAATAATGTACATAAAACGACGAGAAGTAAAGTAGATTCCTCTGTTGATGGCCGACAGTGAGACCTACATCTATCAATCAATCAATTTTTATCAATGATATTCAATAATGGCTTCAAGTGATTTGTTTTCTTCTGGATGAGCTGTGGGTGGACAATGTCTGCATTTATGCTCTGGATATAGCTATAGTTGACAACAAATTGCATATTTCCACTGAGCATTAAGTTCATTAAATATTCCTTCCATATTAACAAATGGTTGTAGGAATTGCTGGATGACTGCTAAAGCTTTTGGTTGTATAGGTAACTTGTAGATTGACTCCATGAGTAAATAAAATCCTTTGTAATTGATGCGTATATTTGATTCTGCATTGATTCTTGCCGCTTGGATAAATACTCCTTCAAAACACTGAAGATTAAATTGATTTATTAACTCCCAGTCAAAATCATGTTTGGGAGGTTCTTCAATCTTTGGATATATTCCGTTGCTGATTCCAATAGTGAGGAATGCAACTCGAGGTGTTAGAATGTCTGCGTCTTGAATGGAATCGCTTTCCTTGAAAATGGGATAAGTACTCCATATTTTTATAAAGATTTCTCGATCCTTTACGAATCTATCTTTATAGTTCTTGACAACTTGGATAAATCTGAATGGGAATTCTGAGATGATATGTAAATTGGTAATATATAATGTGTCTATGATTCCACTCTGAAATAAGAGGTAGGTGGTCAATGGGTCTCTTTCTAGAAGGACTATAGCTTTGGGTCCATATTTGCCTCTATTTAAAGGATAGTATTGGTAAACTTTTTGGGCTTCAGTCCACTGGTTCAAATTCTGAAAATAGTCTATGAACAATTGAGAGGTCAATTTTCGGGCTTCAATTTGAATGGATTTAGTAGGTATAGATTTGATTCGATCCATGTTGACGGGTTTCCCCAATGTCTGCATTTTGGATAAAGGAGAAGTAGGTTGTTCTAAAACCTGTTTATAATTGGGTTGTAAATTGGGCTTTTGTTGGTAAAACTCTGTAAGAGCCTTTTCGGCTTCCATCTTGGTCTTAAAACTTTTATGCAAAATACCTGGATGTCCTGTTATGTAAATAGCTACTTTGTGCCATGCATTGTAGACTCCTGCCTTAGGTCCATTGAATATAACACAAGTTTTATCTTCACTGTGATCAATTTGTTTTTGAGGTGTTGGTGGTGTTTGAATCTAGGTACTTTGGGTTGGAGTAGGAGGTATATTTGAAGCGGAAGTAGAAGTGGTTGATAAAACAATGGGTTCATTTTGAGGATGATCTTTGTGGGTATTTTGTCTCAATACTTGATGGTAGTTTTCAACTGGTTTATATCACGGGCAATGGTTCCAAGTAGTTGCTGTTGATTTATCAAATCCAATTCTTTTTGTACAAGTGCTTCCTCAAGGTTGGTTATAACTGCTTCCATTCTCGAGTTAATATATCTGGAAGAAAATTGTCAGAAGATTTTATATATTGCACTTCAAACTGATATTGATTCAGTTCAAGTTGCCATCTTATAAGTCTACCTTCGTTATAATTGTTGTGTATATTGTAGCGTATAAAGCCACAGAGATATTTAGAATCAATCTGAATTTGGAATTCAATTGGTAATAAATCTATTCTCCATTTGCGCAAAGTTTTTAAGCAAGCCAGCGTTTCCTTTTCATACATCGGATATCTATATTCAGTGGGATTAAAAGTCCCATTTATATATTTGCATAAATGATATTTCTTTTGATTGGGTGGTTGTGCCAGAAGGCAGCCAGCCCATGTATCCATACTTGCATCAATCTGTACCAGGAGTTTATCCACTGGTAAATAATTATATAACATTGGTAATTGTGTACATAAAGCCTTGAGTTTCCTCACAGCTTTGGTGCCTATATCAGTCCAACTCCATTGATTTTTGGTACCACATTTTAATTGTAAAAGTTTCCTTTCTTTAGCTAAATTTCGAAAGAAACCTTGATCTGAAATATAGTTTAAAATACCTAAAAATTGTTGTACATGTGTTCTATTTTCTAACTGATCGGGAAAATTTTGTATTTTATTTAAAATATTAGGCTGTAGTTTTAAATAACCATTCTGCAATTCAATTCCTAAATATTCTATATTTTGTTGAGCTAATTTGCACTTCTTTTTACTTAAAATTAAACCTTTCTCACTACATCTTTGAAGGACGATTTTTACCTTTTTTAAATGATCTAATTTATCTTGATTGGAAGAGATAATAATATCATCAATATAAACAAAAGTAAATTCTTCCAATCCTTCAAGCTTGTTATGCATAAATCGTTGATAAATGCTAGGTGCTTGTTTAAGTCCAAAAGGAAGTTCATTCCATTGATAATGTTTCTGAGGGGGACATGTAAATGCTGTTAATGGTTTTGTATTGTCATGTAATCTAAGTTGTCAATATCCAGATTTGCATCTAATGTGGTAAACCATGTATGTCCTTTTAATTTATTGATTATATAATCTTTTCTGGGTAATTTATATGCATCACCGATCATTGCTTCATTTAATTTTTTATAATTTATAACCATTCTTCGTTGACCTCTTTTCCGTTCAGCTGAATTATTGAGATAAAAAGCAGGGATTGTATGTTTTCTTGTACTAGGTTCAATTAAATGTTTTGCTAATAAATCTGTACATTCACTTATGAATTCTTTGACATCTTGTTGAGAATAAGGAATGTTATTTCTAATATTGACTTCTTGAGATGGATCCTTGACTTTAATTTCGATGAGTTGTTTATTATGATTTTTTCTTGGATCTAAAGGATTTTCACTACAAACATTGTCTAATAATGTATCAATTTCGAGTTGAATTGACATATTATTGAGAAGATAGAACTGAAGAGAATCAAGTTTTTGTGTGATTGTTTGTAATTTTTGAAAATACATTGTGTGATATATCGGGATTTTTAAAATGATTAATTTATGATTTAATGCATTTATTGTTGGAGTTTTTAATGTAATATAGTGTACATATTGACAAAATGGATTGTATAATTTTAAGAAATTATTGCCTAAAATTAATGGTAATCCAGATTCTTGTTGATAAAATGAGGGTATAGGAAATGAATAATTTTCTATCTGAATATTGTTATAATGATTTACATACCAAATATGTTTGAAACTTCCATCTGCTATCCTTATCTGTAAAGGTTTTTCTAATTTTTTTCCAATTGTTAGTAATTGTTTTGGAGCAATACATATTGTTGCTCCTGTATCTATATATGCATTAATTTTCTTCTTTTGAATAATTATTTGAATAAAAGTTGTGTTCGGATTTAACTAAGAATTCGGATTCTGAGTTTTCTGTATGAGATTCATAATAATATATAGAAGAGAGAGTTGAATCGGTTTCATAGTCAGATTCAGTTGACTCTAAATCGTTTTGTATAGCTGACTATAAAATATTAAGTTTTTGTGTATATTTTGGATTTGGATTTGGATTTTTCCGTTTAGGACATTCGTTTGCATAATGTCCTTCTTCTTTACATAGCCAACATTTACAAGATTTCTTCTTTTGTGGACAATATTTTTGTTTGGGTTTAAATCGTCTATAGTTTGATCGTCTAAATTTTCTAAAAGTTTTGTAGGGTTTATGTTTATAATAATTACGTGGTTATTTTTTCCATTTATACCTTCTGTATGGTTTTTGTTTTTCTTTTATATGAAAATTGTCTAGTAGTTTCACAACCATACTGTTGAGGCATTTCAGCATTTTTCGAACAACAAATTTGATTATATTTGTGTTGTAATGTTTTCTTTAATTGTGTTTCAAAACATTGTTCAGTTAATATTTCTTTGGTTACTAAAAGAGCTCCACTTAAAATGTATGCAACCTTTCTAAAGGCACCTTTTTCTTGAAATGTGGCTTCTACTTTCTGATTCATTGGATAGGCTAATTTTTGAATAAATATATGCATATATGTTTCTTGTTCTTGTCTAGTCAATTTATAATAATATTTTTTAAATTCACAAATATATTCTTCAAAGAAGCAGATATTACAAATTCGTAAATTATTTAAATGCCATAAGGCTTTTTTTCTTTCATTTTGTGATACTTCATGTTTAAATGATAGAATATCTTTTCCTAAAAATTCTTTGTATATTTGTCCTGCAATAAATTCAAAGACTTGCATTGGTGAAGTTTGTTGATATGCATGTGTTTGTTTTAATGATTCTTCATTATCTAATAAAAATGATTGGACTATTCCTGTGATTTTATAGGTAACAAAATTCCATAATAATTCTTTATTTTCTAACTCATTGAAAGGTTTTTCTATTTGAAGTAAGAGTTGAATTTTATTTGTCCATTCTATAAGTAATTTTTTCTAGTTGTATCACACAATCTAGATTTAATACACCATCTGGTCCTAATGATATTAGTTTAGGACTATATTCAGTTGGATATTTTCGGATTTTTGATCCTTTTGAATAATAACCATGTTGATTTAAAAAGTTTTCTGATTCTGATTTCCAATGCCATGAATCTTGATCTTGATAATCCTTTTTTCTTTTGTCTCCACTTATATGTTCATGTTTTACTTGTTGTTTTCCTAAGTCTCTGCTTCTACTGCTTTCGGGTTTTTCTTCTACGACATAAATTTCTTCATCATCAGATTTATAGTCATATATTAGTTCAGCTTTATCAGCAATTTGTTTAATATTTTCAATTGGTTGTAATGTTAGTTTTTGTACTAATTGAGTAAGATCTTCTAATTGTAATTTTATATTTCTTTCGACAGTTTCTAAAGATTCATTATTTTCTGGTTCTATATATTCTACTGGTTGTTGATTGCCTATGGTCTCCATGGTTTTACTAATTTTATTATTTTTTGTGTAGTAGGCTCTGATACCACTTTTATGATATGATCTATTTTTTTGTTTTTGTTCATAGTAAATAGACACGCAAAGGAACAAATAATTAAACCAAAGAAATTCATATTTAATCAATTAATCTAGAAATTTTTGTTCGATCATGTCTTAGATTTTGTCTATTATTATATTGAACATGGTTCAGAATATATTTTTAAAAGAATTAATTGACATCACTTACATCAGAGATAATCATTATAATCATGTTATTGAATAAAATATAAAATTACAATTAGAAGATCTTACTCAATTAGTACAAAACTAACATTACAACCAATTGAAAATATTAAACAAATTACTGATAAAGATGAAATAATATATGACTATAAATCTGATGATGAAGAAATTTATGCCGAAGAAGAAAAACTCGAAAGCAGTAGAAGCAGAGACTTAGGAAAACAACAAGTAAAATGTCACGACCTGGTACCACATCGGGCCCATGACAACCACCGCATAACCGGGCTAAGGACACTCACAGTATCCTTAATCCGACTATGCAAGGCTAACTGAATATCTATTCTTCTTTTTCTTTTTTTTTAAAATTTGGGCAGCACAACGACTGTATTTTTAAAAATCCCAAACCTGCAATTGATTTCAAACACACTTCTATATTCACATCCAACCACAACTTCAGGACTCTCTAGTCCACTCAAGGCAATCTCAACTCCAGGCGATCTCAACTTAAAGCAATCTCAACAACAGTATAAAACATTCATACATAAAATATTTTACAACAACCAAAATAGTCAAAAGTTAAGTTAGAAAATTATAAAACATATTAACATGACCAAGGTAACAAAACAGTAAAACAATAAAACAGTTCATGAGCCACTATGCAACTAAAGTACAAAGTTGAAACTAACCACGTGCGTTAATATCCTGAAACTACCAAAAGACTGTACGATCCACTCAGAGCTTCAAACTCACTAAATTAACCTGCATGGTTAGAAAGCGGAGGGGGGTGAGTACACTCGGTATTCAGCGAGTAGGAAAAACATAGATCACCAATGTAATTCTATACACACCAAGACGATATAAATAATCTTATAAAATAAACATACAACACTCAGAAAACACATAGGCCCAACCTACGACTCAACGTATACTGGTTAGGAATCATATAGGCCTAGCCTATTAACTCACTCATCTAGTGAGCACAGGTTCCAGTTCCAGTACACAAAAGCATAAAAACATCATATGTATCAATCAAATCTCGATAGAAAACTTAATATCGAGATAAGCCAAAATAATCATATGTGACAACATTAGTCGACCAAACTAATTTGCACACCCACCGATACTCGGTGTTGGCTCGACTTTCATCCATGGTGAGTCCGGAATACAGTCGACAAGAGCATCATGACCCTAGGTGATGACCTCGTCGGTATCCAAACCCTAGGTGTGGAATCACCCGCCAGTCTTGTAGAAAGGTGTCGATACGGTGACTCAACTTTCATGTACCAGCGTCAAGGGTACGGGGGTCGCTTAATCATAACCAGTTGTGCCTAGCACACGATTAGCCAATCGTTTCCTCACCAATCACAAAACAAATCATATACAATTATTAAGTATA
>JAOSBM010000005.1:20096243-20107539 GCA_027568955.1 Erythroxylum tenue | reverse complement strand
TTTAAGGCATAACAGAATCACAATCATATGATCTTATGATTTTATGACAAGTCATTCTCAATTTATTCATATTCAATTAATGAATCACATAAGCACATATTCACACATAGGAATTTCAATAAAATTTTTCCTTTTTAAGTCTTTCACACAATTTAATTAATAAATTATAATTTTAAAAATTATAATTTTTATTTATGTCTGTGTATTTTAATTAAAATTTTGTTTTAAATTATTGTTTTAAAAATACATTACTATTTTTGTCCTTAAAAATACTACATTTATTTAATCTCACTAATAAGTTATATTTGTCAAAATTTAGTATCTTTATTTATCTCCTTATATTTTAATTGAAAATTTTTAAATTATTATTGTTAAAAATTAATTCTCATATTTATCATGAATTTGTTTAATAAATTAAATTATTAATTATTATATATAAGTAAATTTGCTTAAAATAATTTAAAAACGTGTTAAAAATAATATTTAAACTATAAAGAGTATATTTAAAGGAAATTAAAAAAGAAGTTAGAATAAAGTTAGAGTCAATCCTATTCAATTTCTTTAAACATGTTTTAACTTTTATGGGCCTTTAAATAAATGATAATATAGAAATACAATTTTTATTTTTATTATTATTTTAAAATTTATGTTAGATTTAATCTTAGTTTAAATTATTAGATTTATTATATATTAATAGGCATTATTAGTGTATTTTTATTTCAATAAAGTATTCTATTTTATACTAAAATTTTACCTATTCTTATAATTTTTATTTTTATTTATTATACATCAGTTTTATAACGGTTTAATACCGGTTGAACCTCTAAACCTTAAACCTTTTCTTTGACGGGCTCGATATCAGATCCGGTTTGTAAAACATTGCTTATAAGACTATTAGTTGAAAATGAAAGATTCAATTTAGAGATAATGATAGGAACTAGTTTTCTAAAAAAAGTTCAACCTTATAAGATAGCTCAATATGGAATACAACAATCTTATACCAATAATGTAATATATATTCCAAGATAATGACTACTCCATTTAGCACTTATAAAGATTATAGAGCTGAGTACTTTGCTGCCTATATAGACAATAGAGCTAGTTCTTGTTTATGTAAAGCAAGTTGTTTTCCTTTACAATATCATGAAACCTTAAAAATATAATAGACTTAGATATTTCTAATAATAAGATACATTTATCCAAAGGTACTGATTGACCTAAAGAGTAATAGTCAATATTAAATAGTCGTAAGTGCACGGCGTAGCTGTAGCTAGTACGATAAGACGATAAGTACTAGTAATTATTGTTGTTTTATTATCTAACCTGTAGATTGATTGTAATTTTAATTAAGGAAACTAAAATTTAACAATTACAGTAAATAAGTAGCACGAATCTAAGCAAAGGATTGATGACACTTAATTAATTACTGATATCAAATGATTAGTACGTAGGATTTGAATCCCCCTAAACCATTAACCGATTGATTCCTAAGGAATGCTAGTAGCTAACCTTGAGTCTACCAACATCTAATCCTAAGGTCTCTAAACAAATTACTTAGGTTAAAACTTACAGGATTGTCTTACTGTGTTATGAATTCCTTTATTAGGTTTGACCATAAGCCAGAAGATTTATGTCATCCTATCTTTAGGATTGCAATCAACTCTTTTCAATTGTCGCGAATCTATCCAAACCTAGGATTTCTCATTTGCTAAGTATGAAATCAGATTAAAGTCTAAAAATCATATTAATAGACTGTAATAAGAACAGATAATCGGATCTCAATAATCAACAAATACAATTGCAATCACAAATTAATCAAATCATTCTTCGGAATCAGCTAGGGTTCATTTGACCTAGATATTAATCGAAAATTTAGCTATAGATCAGTGAACACAAAATCACATCCATATAGAAATCTCCTTGTACATTCTCTATTGTTTATTCTGATAATGTAGACGTCCAATCTTGAGTTATGATGAATCTCTCAATAAAAATCCCATGTCTTTTGCTCCTCAAGCTTCGAATCACCTCTAGGATCACCTCTGAATATCTCTAGACGTTCCCAATTGCTCTCTCTCCTTAGTTAGCTCCGAAACTTTGAATTTATAAGAAAAAAAATTGAATTTTGGGTTATGCACGCTTGTGTGCACAACCCTGCGCATAAGCGTTCATAATCGAGGAACGTCAAATATCGCAAAAGTGCATGGTTGTGCATTTATTCCAATTTGTTGTTTTTTTCAGTTTTAGTCGCGTTTTTGTCCGGTTTCTTCTCCTTTTAGCCCACCAAGGCAATTATAACCTGTAAACACAATTGAACCATATTAAGTACCAAATATATAATAAAATTATCAAATATTAAGCAAAATATATCAAATATAGGTGCCAAAATATAGTCAAATATTTATCTATGAAATATCCCCACACTTAAGGTTTTACTTGTCCTCAAGCAAACCATAATCAAAATTATAAATTTCACAACATCAATCCTTCACCAATTTCAACCCGTCCATTCATACTATACATCATTATATCCTAAATTAACATACAATCAGAGTCAAGATATCATAGAATTAACTTCTTAAGTAATATTAATAGTAATCACATCAACAATCGCATTGAAATCAAAAGCATAACTCTTTACACCCGCATCGAGATTTCACTTAATGCGCTCAAGTGTTTAGGATGAAAAGTATCAAAACTCTCAATCAATGCAGAGTAAAATTCGTACCATAGACGCGTTATAAGGGTATGGATACTTCTCCCTTACAGATGCGTTTTTCATGGCTTAATGCACCGGATCCCATCAGAACTCTGAGGTTAAATATGCTTGGGTGAGAGTAGGTCTAGAGTGGGTGACCTCCTGGGAAGGCCTCAGGAAAAGCAAAACCGTAAGGGCTTGGCTGGGCCAAGGCTCAAAGCGAACAATATCTGTAAACGAGTGATCTGGGATGTTACAGTAATAGTCAATTAAATAATCACAAGTGCACAACGTAGCTATAGCTAGTACCAATAAGTACAGGTCGATCCCACAAAATTTGTAAGCACTAGTATACTGTTATTTTATTATCTAACCTACAGATTGATTTTAATTTTAATTAATGAAACTAAAATTTAATAATTAAAGTAAACAAGCAGCACGAATCAAAGCAAAGGATTGATGACACTTAATTAATTACTGATATCATATTATTAGTACCTAGGATTTGAATCCCCTTAAACTCTTAACTGATTAATTATTTGTCATGCAATTATGTTGTTGATTAATTGGACAGTGGAGCTTCTTATGGTATGCTAATAACTGACTTGAGTCTACCAACAACTAATTATAAGGTCTCTAATCGAATTACTCAGGTTAAAAATTATAGGATTACCTCACCGTGTTATGAATCCCTTCATTAGGTTTGAACCTATTCTAGAAGATTTATGTTGTCCCATCTCTAAGATTGCAAACAACTTTTTCTAAGCATCGTGGATCTATCCAAACCTAGGATTTCTCAATCGTTAAGTATGAAATCAAATTAAAGTCTAAAAATCATATTAATAGACAGTAATAAGAACAGATAATCAGATCTCAATAATCAAAAAATGTAATTGAATTCACATATTAATGAAATCATTTTCAGAATCAACTAGGGTTCATCTGACCTAGATACTAACCAAAAATTTAGTTATACATCGGCGAACACAAAATCACATCCATATATACAAAAAAGAAAATAGAAAACATCAAAATCATAATTCTAAATCTCCTTGTATGTTCTCTATCGTGTATTCTGACAATATAGACATCCGATCTTGCATTTTGATGAATCGCTCAATAAAAATCACATATCTTCTGCTCCTTAAGCTCCGAATCACCTCTGGAATCACCTCTGGATGTTCCCAGCTACTCCCTCTCCTTAATTAGCTCCGAAACGTCGAATTTATTAGAAAACCTAGAATTTTGAGTTATGAACGCATGTTGAATATCGTAAAAGTGCACGGGTGTGCAAAAGTGCACGACTGTACATTTCTTCTAGATTGTTGTTTTTTTAGTTCTAGCCACATTTTCGTTCGGTTTCTTCTGCTTTAAGTCCATAGAGGCAATTATAACCCGTTAACACACTTGAAGCATATTAAGTACTAACTATATAATAAAAATATCAAATATCAAGCAAAATGCATCAAATATGTGTGTCAAAATATAGTCAAATATTCATTTATCAGGTATTCTTCAACCCTAAATACTATTAGGATCATTTTTAATAAAATATCTGCCATTTTACTTTTATGATAGTGCAACTAATATCCTTCTAGGAAATAATTTCTCAAAATATTTCATAAATTATTATTTGATACTATTAAGCAAGAAATACATTTCAAAACTCCTTGTAGTCATCAAATTATAGTTAATAGAATAAAAATGCCTATGCTCGATCTACCCTAGTTATATTTAAACCTTTCATAGCCTAGCTTGGTGTAGGATATAAAGAAAAACCAATCCTTCCAAAATGAAAACCTTCAATGAAAATAGAAAATATTGTAGAAAATAAGTATCAGCAAATAAAAACATCCAAGATGGATTAGAATTAGTAAAACAGAAGATAAAGAAAAATTACTCTAATAATCCATTACAATTTTGGGATAAAAACAAAGAAGAAGCAAACTTAAAAATGGTAGATAAATAAAAGATTATTAGAGTTACTGCTATGAGATATAATTTAGAAGATTATAAATAATTTAAAAAACAACTTCTTGAACTAAAAAAATCTAAAGATAATTAGGGCTAGTAAATCTGCTCATGCTTCCCTTTCTTTGATGGTTAGAAACTATGTAGAACTAAATAGAAATAAGCTAGAATGGTAGTAAACTATTAAAAAGTTAAAAGATAATACAGTATTTCTAAATTTGATTGTAATGGTGGATTTTGACAGATAAAAATGAATAAAGATAATATTCCATATGCTACTTTCTCTACTCCACAAGGTCTTCGAGATCCTCTACAGATACTCAACAACAATATCATATAATTGAAAAAGAATTTTATTGGTGGTAGTAAAAAGATATAAATTTTTTATTATTTTTTATTGCTTAAAAGATTTTTATTAAGAACTGATAATACGTCAAGGCTTTTATTCAAAATAATTTACCTTCTAAACCTGACTATAAAAGATATATTAAATGTATACTTTATTAGAAGAATATATATTTGATAATGAGATTATCAAATATAATAATAATGTCTTTGTAGATTTTTTAACTAAAGATGGTCAACCTCAAAGAAGAGATATTTGACTTATTGGAACATATGTCTAAAGATATTGAGAATTTCCATGCACAAATCAAAGCTTTATTAGATATTGAGAACTTCAACTCGATACCAAAAGAAATTACAAAGCTACTTCTTTCATTTTTACCATATATGGCAAGCCAAGATAAATCATTATAATTATTTATAGTAAAAGCTTTATAGCCTGGTCAATAAGGATAAGATCACTGTTACAAATTTTTGTACCATACCGGCCAAAAAATGGTTCAAAATCTTGTTATAGGATACTGGCCTTTGGTATTGGTCAGTACTGCCAATTTCGTGTGGTACCAACCAGTGTTTGGAATATCAGTCGGTACCATAAAGTTTCGAAAGTTAAAGGATTGTTTTGCAAAAAATGAAAATTTTAAGCCTCCCCCCCCCATTTGTGACATTCTCTCTCTCACACACATTTTTCATTTTACTCTCTTAGTCTGTTTCTTGGTCTCTCCTCTCTATCTCTGACTCTCCGATGTCCCACATTGTTGTTGTTGCTGACTCTTCCTCATGTGTTGCTGTTGCTGCCCACCACGCACTACCTTGCCATCGTCTTTTCCTCAATCCTCATGCACAACACACCACCTACTTATATAACTCACTTGCCAAGTGCCCAGTGCCCACTGCCCAGTGCCTAATTGCTATCTAGTCACTCCACTACTTCCAATCGTCCACTACCCAGTGCCTACAACTGTCTGAAGAGTATATAGTGCAGATATGAAATTTCAATTTTCTAGATCTAGATTCGAACCTGACCAGACCTGGCCTAAATTGAACCAAACCGACCTGACTCTTAATTGCAAATTTTGATTTTTTTGGTGTGTTTTTTTGGTCTAAATTGCTATTGTATTGTGATTTGGTTGTCTCATATGTATTTTTTTTAATGGTTGGAATAGTTTATGTGAGTTGAGAAATTTGGGTTTGAAAGTTGGAATTGGTTGTGTGAGTTGATTAAATTTTAATGTAATTTAGGCACTATGAATTTATGAAGAAAATTAATGCAATGAAAAATTTGGATTTGAAAGCTGGAATTGTTTGTGTGAGTTGGTTCAGATTCAATGTAATTTAGGCACTCTCAATTTATGAAGAAAATTAATGCATTGAAAAATTTGGATAAGAAAAATTTGGGTAAGAAACTAATAATGTTGATTAAAATGGGAATTAGGATTTTAGTAATAATGTTAATTAAAATTAGTTAAGAAAAAAAATAATTTTAAGCATTGCAAATTGAATTGTATAAGTAAACAAAATATATTAGTTTATAGTTAAATTAAGAGATTACGTAAAGTAAGTTGTAAACTTATAGTTATGAGTTATGGTTGAAATTGAATATGTTATAGTTGTGAGTTTATATCTTTAGTTTATGGTTAAGTGATGTAATCATACAAAATGAGTTATATTATATAATATGTATATGTATATTGTGCATGTTGAATACTTAAATTGTTGGTTTTTTGACTTATCAGTGATTTGTGTTTGATGAAATTGAATTGTGTATAATGTAATCATACAAAATGAGTTATATTATATAAGATTTATATGTGTATTATGTAATTGTGTACGTTGAATACTTGAACTGTTGATTTTTGCATTATTAGTGAATTGTGTTGGATGAAATTGAATTTTGTATAATATAATCATACGAAATGAGTTATATCATATAAGATGTATATGTGTATTGTCTAATTGTGTTAGTTTGGACTTTTGAGTTAAACAATACATATTTTGTGATAGTAGTTGATAATGAAATCATATGTTCTTTATTTTGATATGAAAATATTAAGTTAAATTTGATATATGTCTTAATTTATTTTTACAAATAAATGGAAGAAAGTTTAAGTACTTTTGATAATTCAACTGCTTCAGGAAGATACAATGATCCAAGTTGGATTTATGCTGGATTGGTCCTGAAATGAAGAACCATACCATTTGCTTATTTTGTAATAAGCATTGCAAGGTGAAGGAATCACCATATTAAAGAAGCATTTAGTTGGGATTTAAGGTGATGTGGAGCTTTTTTAAAAAGTGAGCCATGATGTGATATAGAAAGTGAAGACTTTGCTTGAAGAGTATCATCACGAGAAAGATAGAAGGCAGAGATTAAATTACGAAATTGCTATTGGAAGTTTGTTTATTGGTGTTCAAGATGATAATAGGAATGTTAAAGGTGGTAGTGTTCATACTCAATTAGAAGTGAATGTTGCATCTGGTGTTAAGAAAAGAAGAAGACATATGTCTATTTTTTTCAGAACGAAGAACTCCTGAAGCTTAACCTTTAAATCATAGTGCCTTACAATCAAAAGAATCGGCTCATAATGTAGATATGGAAATGGCTAGATGTTGGTATGATTCATGTATAACATTCAGTGCTTCCCAGTTTTATTATTATCAGCCTATGGTAGATGCTATTGCCTCTTACGATCCAGGATACAAAGCTCCTTCAATTGATGATTACTGAAGTAAACTTTTCAGTAACTCTGTTTATGAAATGAAAAGTTATTTAGGCTATCTTTAGGTGTTCAATCGTGTGTGATGGTTAGGCAAATAGAAGACATAAGCCTATTATCAATTTTTGGGTTTATTATGCAAAAGGGCTCAATTTTTTAAAACTTTATTGATGCATCTGACCTTGTTAGGAATGTTGATACTTTATTTGAAATATTCAATGAAGTTATGAATGAAGTTGGACCATAAAATATTGCTTAATTCATTACTGACAATGATTTCACTTATAAAATGTCTGGAAGAAGATTACAAAGCAAGAATAGTTCTTTTATTGGACTCCTTGTGATGTACATTCCATTGACTTGATCTTAGAAAATATAGGGGATGCTAGTTATTTCCCTATTATTGGTGAGACTATGCAAAAAGCAAAAAATGTGACCAAGTTCATCTACAACTGTGCATAAGTCTTAAATTTAATGAAAAAGGATTTCACTAATGGTAGGAATTTGTGTCGTCCTATTGTTACAAGATTTGCAACAAATTTCTTATCTCTCTAATGCTTTATTATGATGAAGAAAGAGTTGAGACAAATGTTTACAAGTGAAAAAGTGAGTTGCATCTCAGCATGTTAAGTCTAATACTGGATTGTAGGCTTCCAAAATTTTACTTAAAGATACTAAATTATGATCCTAATGTCAATTTGTTATCCGAGTTTGTGAGCCTTTGGTGAGGGTACTTCATCTAGTTGATAGTGATGAAAAGTCAACAATGAGTTACTTTTATGATGTCATAGAAAGGGCAAAAGAAGCAATCAAGGTCAATCTAAAAAATAGAACTTCTTCGTACACATCTTATCTTGCAATCATTAATGAGAGATGAGAAAAGCAACTTTACTCTTGTTGTTTACAATTAGGGTATTTATGAATCCTAGTGTCTATTTTAAACCAAGTTTTACAAAGAAAGTTAAAGTTATTAGGGGAATCCTATTAACTATTACAACAATTATTGCCTATGAAATAATGCAAGATCTCCTTAGCTCATAAATGAAGATCTATTAAGACGCTTCTAGTGATTTTGGGATGCCAATTATTATTTGTCAAAGAGAAAAACTTAACCCCGTTATATATTTTTGGTTTTTTTACTTATTGGAAAATAATCATCACTTTATTTTGTTTATAATACTACTTTGTTGTCTTATGACTTATAGTTTCTTGGTGGGACCAATTCATAAGTGGTGTTCTAGAATTGCAAAGGTTTGTAATTTAAATTCTAAGTCAATGTGTGAGTGTAACAAACTGTGAAAGGAATTGGAGCACATTTACATTTATCCATTCTAAGAAAATGAATAGATTGAAGCACAAAAGATTGGATGATTTGGTCTTTGTTCGATACAATTTAAAGTTTTGGGAAATGTATATTATTATCATTATTAAGTTAAATATAATTTCATATATTTTAATAATTTAATTTTATCATTTACTAAGACTCATAATAGAATAAGTAGTTTAGTAGATCCAATTTGCATTGATAATATTAATCTTTTTTAGGATTGGATTTTTGAGAAATTGGGTATGATAGATGAGAGTGACTTGAAAGAAAATCTTGGATGATAAAGTATTGATATGTTATTTGGTACAATAAATTTGAATGATGGTGATGACGATACTCCTCTCAATAATGAGGATTTTGTACCAAATGAGAATTGGTGTCAATGTAGTTATAACAGGTATTTGATGAATGAAGTTCTTGGTTTTTGTTTCTCCTCATCTTTTAATTTCACTTATATTTGATGTATATGTTAAATTCTATATATAGAATATAATTGTAAAACTTTTTGTTTCAAATTTCACTTCTAATTGGTTCTTTAGCTTGAACTCTTGTAGTAAATTGTAATTGTCAGAAAGTAATGGATATTTATTGCTCTTTTCATTGAAGCTTTGATAAAATAATTATTTATTATATGATGAAATTGTAATGTTTTAAATATTATGTATTGTTCTTAATTTTATATTTGTATAGTGATTAAATGATCTTTTTTATATTAATTGTAGTTATTATTTATATGTGAAATACGTGAAAAATATTGTTAATAAAAATAAATAAATTGTTGTTATTTAAAATTTTTATTATTATGATTTTTGGAGATAAGATTGATGTAAAATTATAAAGTATACAGTACAATATATTTAAGCACTATTTTGCATTTAAAAAAAATTCTAAAACTATTTCATAAATTTAAAAAATTATCTAAAATGGTACCCGATATTTCCAATACTAGTGCAGCACTGTTTTATAACCAAATTTGGTATTGATATCGGTAAGGTATTCATAACAATGGCTAAGATAGTAAAAGATTCATCCAAAGGCTCTTATTTCCCGATAAAAAAATCCACTAGTCAGCAGGTTAAGCCAAAAAATGTTACTATTTATAATGTTTCTCTCATACCTAATATTATGTGCAAAATGATGGTACTAAAAAAATGTCATGATTGGTAGTATTCTAAAGAGTCACCCTACTATTCAAGCATATTATAAGGTAATGAGAAACTTATGCTCTCTACAAAGTAATGATACCTATATAGATTTTTCTGGGATATATCCTATATTGAACTTTTTATAAGGAGCATATCCTAAAGGTATTAAAGATTGGTATGATTTTGGAATGGTCAATGCTATATACTTGACTAATCCAAAGTTCCTAAGATATCACTATTTCCTAGACGGATTTAAAAAGGGGCTAAGGATTATTACCTAAATAAGCCCTAAAGATATCTTGGTATTATATATAATATCTGCTAGTCCAGATTTTCATGAAGATGAAAGATATGATGCCTATCATTTCATTACTTTGGGAAAGGCAAAGCACTTTGCTATTACTATGGATACTAACTTAAGGAAAGATTTTTCTAAATACACTGAAAACAATATCCATTATAAAAGAGGAATCAGGATGAGAACTGTTATTTCTGGCATAGAGGCAACATTTAAAAAAGGATTTCAAACTTATGTTGAAAGTGCAATTTTTCTTCTTTAATGATAGCTCTAGCCATGAGGATACCCTTGACTACTGAAAATTTTATAAAAAATGAAGAAAAGCCTGATTGAAAAAGGAAAGATAAGATTTAGTCTTGAGGCATAAAAAAGATTCTGTCATATCAGTAAACAAACAAAAACTATCTATTCTTATTGTAAAAGTGGCTTGAAAACTTTCAAAGGAAAAGATAAAGCTGAAGCATCAGGAGTATCCACTTACAGTGATGATTTTGAGTTAAAAAATAAGAAGATAACGTGAAAATCTCTCCAACTAATTAGATAAAAGAAAATCCACTATCGATAAAGATATAATCTGTTTTTTGAAAGCTGATATGATGTAATTTTGGTTAAGTTAGAATCCAAACCTCAAGTCTGCTCGTATAAATAAAATCCTTGGGATCGTAAAAGGGATATTGTAACATCCCACCCCCGACGGGAAGGGTAGAATAGTAATTTAGAAAGGGGTGAGAGTGATTAGGACTGATTTGATATTTCATGCATACTGGTATTTGTGAACAGTGAAAGTTTGCACAT
>JAOSBM010000005.1:19962407-19975786 GCA_027568955.1 Erythroxylum tenue | reverse complement strand
ATACACTTTCCACACTAATGGTTTATTCCCTCTGCTATTAGTTGCTAATTCACTCTCTCCCCCGAAGGCTCTATCATAAAGTAACTAAGTGACCAACAGTGTGATCTCATAATTAGCTTTCCTTTAAATCCAAAACCTTTGCCAATTGACTGCGTGTCGTTTCCAGAAGTAATTCTGTTCAGTTTCAACTGACAGGGGTTGTAGTTCCTCAGTAATTGAACACCTTTCTGCAGGTTTTCATTTTGATACGGAAGATGGAGATAAATTAATGCCTGGTTTCCTTGATTCAATAATTGGAATGCAACAAGGTGAAACAAAGTCCTTTTCTCTTGTATTTCCTGAATCATGGAAGCAAGAAAATCTCCATGGTGTTCATGCACAATTTACAGTGAGTTCCGTTCTGTCCCGAATAAGTCATACTAAAATGTAGATTCATGAAATATAAAGTAAAAGGAAATAAAGCATATAGAATCATAGATACAAAGTAAAATTTACATGATGTTATATTTTCTTTATTTTCTATCAGTTATCTGTTGGAATATTGGGGTAACAAGAATACCAGACAGGCCAAGTGTACATCAGCAACCATTTAAGTGATTGAACAAGGAGAACATTATTGAAAAGTTCTGTAAATTTTGTAAAAATGTATTAACAAACAATGTTTCTGAATCTTTCTTGCTAATCCCTTCAAGTTAAAGCGTTGTCATTATAAGATATAATGTCATCCTTGTAAGGCACTTTTGTCTATATATTTGGAAATACACAAAATTTTTAATTTCCAAAGAAAAACAATGATTATGAATCTTTTCTGTTTACCTTCTAGGTTGAATGCAAAGAATTGTTTTATGGAGATTTGCCACACTTGGATGATTCACTTGCTGACAAACTTCTTCCTGGGTGCACCACCTTGCAGCAGGTTTTTCTGAACTGATTACGCCATGCATGGCTGTAAATTCAAATCTATTTATGAGTATATCAGTGATGGAAAATTGGGTATCAGTGATGGAAAATTTCCCATGTGAAAATCTGTAGGTCAAGGAATCACTGTTGCAAAAATGTCTAGAATTGGAACAAACAGCAAAAGATCATGCGACTGATAACGCAATTCTTGACCTGCTTTGCAAGGTTGGTTTACTTTCTTAAGTAGAATCTCTCAGGGTCGGGCACATGCATTACTTAATATCAAGTAATAGTGCAGAAAATATTATTCTTATTGTCAATTGTGAAGACAATCCATTTTCTCCATGGACTGGTGGCTTAATCTGTTTATGAACGTTAATAAGTTGAATAGCTAATCTGCCATGTGCATTCTTGCACTATATAACGTGTTTTGTCTCATGTTTAGATGGTGGAGGTTGATATACCTCAATCCTTGTTTGAGGAGGAAGGCAGGCAACTTTATGGAGCTAAACTTCTTGAAATTCAGGTTGGTTAGAATAACATGCTGGAGTTTAATCAGGGGAGTATTCTGGTGACCTGAGATACTGGAGATACTCTCCCTAACTGTACAGGCAGTCAGTATTATGCATGTGTAGATCATTTATGTTCCCACATGTTGATATTTCTGATTACAATACATTGGTGCAGGCAAATATGAAATTAAGTGAAGAGCAGCTGGCTTCTTTATCCAGTCCTAGGGCAGTTAAAGAATACCTAGAAAAGCAAAGGGACAACATAACAAAGATGATTAAACAAAATCTGGCAGTTGGGGATATATTTAAACGTGAAAATTTGCAGGTATGGCAACGGTTTAGCAATTCCCCAGTTTTATTGTTCTATGTATTATTTTATTTCAAGTCTGTTTTATAGAAGACATAAAATTATCTGCACTAAATTGTGTGATTTTAACTGACTTCTCATCAATAATACCACCATTTTAGTTGTCATAATGAAAGGTAATTCTAAACTGACAACATACCTACATTTTGTCAGGTCTCAACAGACGAGCTTGTGAAAGAGGTTGAGAACTCCGTAGCTGAATTCAAACGTCACAAACAGAATTATGATGAGGAGCGCGTAAGGGAACAGGTTTGCCTGATTCACTTAACTCTGAAACCTTCTGTTTCCTCTTATTGCTTTCACTCCCTTTAACATTTGTCCCAAATATCTTAGTCCAACTATATAGGTTGCCTCTGCCCCAGTGATTGTGAGAGATCCTATATATATTTTTATCTCTTTGAGAAGAGAAGCTAGGTTAATGAAATGATCTTAGTGCGAGTAATATAAAAAGAAGCTTTGAGGAGCCTCTCGTAGATTGATGCTGATTTCATTCATCTGGCTGAGACTCTTATGTTATTGACAGATGCCACAATTTCTTCTTGTTCCTTCCGTTCATCTCATTTTGGATTGATATTGCTCTTCTACACATTCCTCTTTTCTAAATCTAACAACAACACAACAACAACAACAACAACACCAAGTAGAAATCTCGCTAGAGCGAGAGATCTGGATAGGACATTAATACGCACCCTTGCTCCTAACTAGTAAAGAGGCTATTTCCAAATCTAATAGTGTAAATAAAATGCCATGGGTAAGGGAAGTTAGCGGGTCTATGGCCTGTGCTAAGCTTTTTCATTACTTAGAATGGATTTCAGCTTTGCGCTCTTCATTGTCTATACGTTAGGGAATCCATTCTTAATACTTATTCTCTTCCCTCGAGGCTTTGATGGAGCCTTCACATCTTTGTCACTGATATTCATTTGGGCTAGAATGTATGCTTTCTGATTATAGTTTCACCTGTTTTGGCATTCTCTAGGTAGATACAATGACAAGATCAGTGCTATTATTCCAATTTGTTCTTTTGAATTGAATAGGTACAAGAGATTATGGAGGGAGCAAAAGTGCTTGAATGGTTGAGAGAACGTGCAGAAATTCAGTACATAATCAGGTGAAGTGAGAACTCAGAGAGCTTGGTGTACGTATAGAGTTGAAATCTGAGATTTTGTTTTTCCCCAAACGTTTAAAGCATAGAGCAGGTGTTTTCTTCGTAGCTTTGTTGAAAATAAACGGTGAAGAATAAACCTGGAAAGCCAATAGCTACCTGTTGGCGGCAATAATGATCAATATAACAGGATGTTTCTCTTTCTTCCAACTGGTTTTGCCGTTCCACAAAACGTAAAACCTTGTAGGCTAGAAAATACATCTAGGGAATTCAGACAAACAAAATGAATTAAGGGCTGTTTCCTAGCCTGGTTTGGATTGAAGGAAAGTAAGAGAAAAGAAAGGAAGAGAATTGAACTTCTCTTAATTTCTATCGTTTGGACAAAAATAAGCAAAGGGAAAGTGAGAGAATAGAGAGGAAACTGAGGGAAGTTTAGGTTAAATATATTTCTCCTCAAATTGGTGGGAAAGGAGGAGAAATCTAATATAAGAGAATCCCAATATATAAAAATTATCATAGTATCCTTATTTGTGTATGTTGAAGTTTCATAATCAAGGGCATAATGGTCTCAAAAAATTCTTTTGTTCAATATAAGTTTTAATTCCTTCCTTTAATAAATTAGGAAATAAATAGAAGAAAGGAAGTCTCATTTCTCTTCCATTTTTTTCTACTCAATATTTTTGTTCCTTTCTCTTGTGTAAGTAACGATCCAAACAAAGGCTAAGTAGTGGATAAAGGTTACCTGCCCTAAAATCACTGATTGATGAACAACAAATGACTGATCATAGATGTGGGTGAAGAGTGAAAACAGGTTTTGAACTGCAACTTGCAAGACATTTCAAGGTGTTTGCGATTATGCAATAACTAGAAGTCTAATACGAGGAGGAAGAAATAATAGATAAAGGCGAAGATAATGTACAAGCATTACGTAATTACAATCTTTGATTTGTGAGGGAATTGGAAACTTACTTGGCAGTCCATGCTTTGGGTATTAGACCAAAGAAGTTGTGTCATTATATTGTTGCAGAATCATTCTGAAAAACTCTTTTCTTACACGACTTTGATGTGCAAGATACGATTAAGCGTTTCACTGCCATTGCGAACCATAGTAGTATCTGTGTTGGAAACAACAAACTGATCAATAACTTGAAATGATTTTAACCGGACCAAGTTGGGCTTGTTTTGCCAAGGTTTTTCCAGTGAGAGCTCAAGTGAGTGTGTCTCAAGCACATGGAAGATTCTACCACACATTGTTATGTCCTCACCCTATCAAGTAAGGGAAGCAAGGCATATTGTGTTTGCTGACCCACCCTCTCTTTCTGCTCTTGTGTAGTATGAAATTTATTTAGCTCAAGTTACTTCAATCACTCTCTTACCCACAACCCATTTTGGGTTATTCATCAGATTAAATGTTATACGAAAGTTTCTTGTTTGTTCAGCAGAAAGATGATGTGAGGTGGGTATTTGGATTATTCAACGCACACAAATATCTGGCTAGCCCACATGATGACATGAAACAGATACCCACGCCATTGGCCCTTTTGAAGCTCATCCGCTTCGAGCCACTCAATGCTCATTTTCTGTGTCTCTTCCCATTTACAAAACTTTCCGAGCAAATATAATATTATGTCATTCTTTACTATAAACCAAGGTTAGCTGCCACAGATACTCCATTCTTATACATATGTATACAACGAATCCAACAGCAAGCAATCAACTTGTTCCTTAGGGACATTGCAAGGGCATGTCATGTTTAAAACGAAGGAAACATGAAAAAGTATGTTGCACAACCAATGGCAATGTCTTTTGTAATAATCCATAATTACACATCCAACCAATGGCAGTATCATTTGTAATAATCCATCATTACACGTCGCTTTTATCTTCTATGATGCTCTAATGCCTTACCTTACCTTAAAAATTGACTCCTCCCTACCCTTCTCCTCCATTTTAACTACTAATTTGTCACTGAGAGCTCCAAGACAAAGTAGAAAATCAGTTTTACCCACTTCACGGAAATGAGTAATAATCGACGACTACAATTCATCATCCGTCACGGCGGGCACGATTGATCCATCTGGACCCACACATCAAAGGGTTAGATCTAATTCTGGTGAAAGCCACGTGCCCCCCCCAGTTATGCTCCAGCACCAGTCAAAGAACAGACAAAGAAGATAAGTCCAAGTCAATTAATTTAGTACAGTCGGACAGTGTCATTGTCGTAAATAACACAGAAAACACGGGCTCTAAGGAGTTTGACATGTAGGGGTCCCACTCTCTATTTTGGTATCTCCATAATACTTAGCTTCTATGCTTCACACATTTTCTCTCTCTGCTCAAAGTCACAAACAGTGAGAGAGAGTAGACAGCTAAGAGCTTTAGATCTGAAGCCAACAGATACCCAGCATATAGCCTTAGCCTGTTAGTCGATCTGCGTAAGTTTCCTCCTGTTGCTGTACTTGTACATTGCGGTTCTTCTTTTGCGGTTCATGCTTGGTAGAAAATGTAGCTTTCTTGATCTTGTTCTCGATGTTTATGGTAAATGGGTTGTGGTTGTGATTCGTTTTAGTATCGCGAGGGATGTCTGTCGTTGTCTAAGTAGCTAAAGGACTTTATCTTTTGTTCTTGTTCTGCTGATGGTGGATCAGTGTTGGTGCAATTTGCTTGAAATGGGGACTTTAGTTTACTTGTTCAAAGCTTGAAACATTGAGAGGATTTTATCTTGGGGTTCAATGAGTGCGGTTAGTTGCGATCTTGTTGGTGATTGATATGGATTTAATGAGTAATTACATGTTTGCAATGATTTAGCTTTTTATGCTAATTTTTCAAAGCGGATTTTAGTTCATAATTTATGGTTTTGTGTGTATACCGTGAAAATACGTGGGTCATAATAGTATGTACCTATTGAGCAGTTCATTGAATAAGCTATTAACTCTGTAGGAAAATATAGTAGCGACGGAAAAGGACTTGTAATAATTGTTGCTTTAATTAAGGCTGATTCCTTCCCTGTTCGGTGGCCAAGAAATAATCAAAATTAATTGCCATGGTTTCTTACAATTTTCCAATGTTCACAATGCTTTTAAACTTTAAAGCAGAGATAAGTTTACCGTATTCATACTGGGTTTAAAGCAGGCTATTGCTGAACTTTAACTGGTTACATTGCTTGTACTGTGAGTGAATTAGATTAAATATGATGGTGCATGATTCATATCTCTTTTTTACTTTTCTTTCTGGATGCGTATCCCATTGTTTGAATGTGCCATCCCCTTCTTTTACTGTTGCTGATTATGTGTTTGTGACTTCTGATAGGTTGCATGTTTTATTTATCTGATAAATATCTGTTTCTTTCTGGTTAATAAGGTACTGTGTTTTGCTTTCCGTTTTTTCAGGTATAACACATAAGCATAAATGTGTTTATTGATTTTAATCAAATCAACATAAACATAACATCCCTTTGCTTTATGCATTGTGTCTTGAGTTTTAGGTTTTAAGTCAATGGCAATCTCAGATGCTCAAAACCCTCTTCTTGGGGAAACTACTTGTGGTTCTTTACTTCAAAAGCTGCAGGTATTTTATCATATTGTGTTTCTTTTTCCTCTAGCCTTTTTAAATCCATTAGAGAATTTTATTTACTCACTGAGCCTTGGTTTGGGATAGGAAATTTGGGATGAGGTTGGTGAAAGTGATGAAGAGCGGGATAAGATGCTTCTTCAAATAGGGCAGGAGTGCTTGGACGTGTACAAGAAGAAAGTTGAGCAGGCCACAAAGTCTAGAGCACAATTGCTCCAGGCCTTGTCAGATGCAAAAATTGAACTTTCTAGCCTTCTATCAGCCCTTGGAGAGAAAAGTTTTGTGGGGATTGTGAGTATTCTGAATTTTATCATCTAATTATCAGTAATTAGCATGTTGTTTCAGGTGCAACAATATTTTTGACATATCAAGGCAGCATTTTGTCTAAGACGCAGTATTTGATAAACTATATCTTTCATTATTTATTTGGTTTAACTGTAGCCTGAGAAGACCTCTGGAACCATCAAGGAACAACTTGCGGATATAGCACCTGCTCTTGAGCAGCTATTGAAACAAAAAGAGGAGAGAGTGAAAGAGTTTTCTGATGTACAGTCACAAATTAAAAAAATATGTGGAGAAATTGCTGGGAACTTTAAAACTAATGAAACTTCTGTGATTGATGAGGCTGATTTATCTCTTAAGAAGCTGGATGAATACCAAGTCCAACTTCAGGAACTTCAAAAGGAAAAAGTAAGGAAGTGTTTTCCCCTTGTATTTGTATGATATGTGAGTTCATGTATAGTACATGATTTCCAACCTTCTGAATGTTTTGTGTTGAATATTTCCTGATGCCTTTTCTATCAAATGGCAGAGTGATAGGTTGCACAAGGTCCTTGAATTTGTAAGCAGTGTACATGATCTCTGTGCTGTCCTTGGAATGGACTTTTTCAGCACTGTAACTGAAGTTCACCCAAGCTTAAATGACTCAACTGGTGTGCAATCCAAAAGCATCAGCAATGATACATTAGCTAGGCTAGCTAAGACGGTCTTAGGTCTGAAAGAAGATAAGAGGCAGAGGCTTCATAAGGTAATGATTATGAGTTATGGGTTAAAAACTATGATTGCTAATTTTCTTAATTTTTCTTTTACTTCTACTATTGAAATGAACTTCATTTGGTCATATTTCATCCTAAGATATGTGTCTGTGACTTATTGCAAAACTGAACCTCATACGTGTATCTTTCTCCTCAGCTTCAAGAGTTATCAAGCCAGCTGATTGATTTGTGGAATCTAATGGATACTCCGACAGAAGACAGGAAATTGTTCGACCATGTGACCTGTAACTTTTCGGCTTCAGTTGATGAAGTGACAGTCCCTGGTGCTCTTGCTTTAGATCTGATTGAACAGGTAGTCTATTGATACAATAAATTGAATTAGGATCTTAAAATCTTCATATCGATGGCAAAGACAGGACCTGTTTACTCATTCTACTTCACATGTTGAAAGGCGGAAGTTGAGGTTGAAAGACTTGATCAGTTAAAGGCTAGCAGAATGAAAGAAATCGCATTCAAAAGGCAGACAGAGCTTGAAGAGATATATTCTCGTGCTCACATAGAAATAGATTCAGAGGCAGGTCGAGAAAAGATTATGGCACTTATTGATTCTGGAAATGTTGAGCCTGCTGAGTTACTGGCTGACATGGACGGTCAGATATCAAAAGCCAAGGAGGAAGCTTTTAGCAGGAAAGAGATTTTGGACAAGGTTGAGAAATGGATGTCAGCATGTGAGGAAGAGAGCTGGCTTGAAGACTATAATCGGGTACATGTTATCTACTTTGCTTGAGTCGTTTTTGTATTAGCTCTGAGATTTTCATATTGTTTTTCCTAGAGTTTGGCCCTATGGTACCTCTGTCAATAGCAAACACAGCTATCCCTTATTGTCTGGAGCCACTTCTTTTCCTTCATACCTTACATTTTCTAGTAGATCATAACATGTATCCAATTCTTTTCCTTCATACCTTACATTTTATAGTAGATCATAACATGTATTTGTAATGGCATGCATTTATCTTTATATTAAGCAATGGAGAATTTTCACTTCAACATACCACAAATCTGACTAATTCTCCTCGAAAATGAATATCAGCCTTTTGATATGGCAGTTAGAATTTCAACTTAATTGGTTTTATATTGCTGAAACAGGATGAAAACAGGTATAATGCTAGCAGAGGAGCCCATCTAAATCTCAAACGTGCTGAAAAAGCTCGAATACTGGTTAACAAAATTCCAGGTGCTTTATTTGAAAAAAAAAAAAAAGTATGCTTTGTTAAATAAAAAATTGAACTATTCTGGTGGTCAAAGCCAACAATGCTCTACTATTATATTCCATTTTTAAAATTTTAAGGGAAAACCTGCTTTAAAGACTCCTGATCTTGTTTTGATTTTTGTTTTTGGCCATATAGCTTTGGTTGACACCTTGGTTGCCAAAACTCGGGCTTGGGAAGAAGAGCGTGGCTTGCAATTTGCTTATGATGGTGTTCCTCTCCTTGCCATGTTAGATGAATATGCCATGCTCAGGCAGGAAAGAGAAGAAGAGAAACGAAGGATGAGGGTAAGTTTTAACTGGTGACTATTGTATTGTGCATCATAGTGAAAAATAATTTTAACGTCAGTTGACTTTGCTTTAATATGAGGAGCATTACTGTTTCCAGGCTACAGACTTTCACATTGAAAGGGTTAATTTATATGTTGCTTTCTGTTGTATGCTAAAAAATTCGGGCGTACAGGACCAGAAGAAGTTTCATGAGCAGCAAAACTCGGAACAAGAACATGGCTCAAGACCGAGTCCTGCTCGACCAATTGGCAGTGGTGCAAAGAAGGTGGTGGGTTCACGTGCGAATGGAGGCGCCAATGGAACTCCCAGTAGACGACTATCACTTAATGCTCACCAAAATGGTAGCCGGTCTGCTGCCAAAGATGGTAGGAGGGATAGCAGTAGTAGGGATAACAGGCCATCTGCTCCCACTAACTATGTTGCCATATCAAAAGAGGACTCTGTATCCCATATTTCTGGTAGTGAACCAGTTCCAGCATCGCCGTGATAAAACCATAAGAGAAATCTGTTGCCTACACCTTGTGATATTAAAGTTCTTACTAGGATTATATAGTAGTCAGAAACTATGGAACTGGAGAGTGAACCGTACTTAGTTGTGTATGTTTTCGAAGCTTGTTACTTGTTCAATTCAGATAGTGCCCATGAAAGAGAACGATCCCCCTTCCCTACTATCCAAGGCAAATTCTAATTAGGGTATAAACTATAAAATTCCGGTAAGCATTCGAGGCCTGATTAATGGTTTTTTTTTTGGGACAGTTAAGAAACATATACTAACAACCCGTATAAGTGCCTTCATCAGGACGAAGAAATTTGGTGGAAAATATATGTGCTTTCTTTGAAAAATGAATAATGCATTACCTGGAAAAGAAGAGTACAGCTGGTAAGAAGAAACAGAGCAAGGCGTTTCTACATGCAAGCAAACAGAACAAGGTGTCTACATACAAGCAAAGGGAGGGATTCCCACTCAAAGATATCTCACAAGAAAAGAAGATCAACCAGAAGCTCGGCTGATAGCAATAGAACTTCCTGAACTGTGAAACTAAAGTTGGAAAACTGATCAACTCTCCTCCATTTTGAAGATAATTCCGTTGCTTATGGTGGGTTAAATCTTATGTAGTAAAATTAACTGTATAATCCAATTAAGAGTGTAAAGGATGAAGTCGCGGATTGTCTGCAAGATCTATTGAAAGCTTCTCATATTCCTTCCTTCTTTTTTCCCCCCATAAAGTATCAAGTGTTAGAACTAATCACTAATTTAACTTTCACCAAGTTACTTTTTGGATAGAAACGTTGAACAAATTAAGACAAGATATGCCTCTTCCATATTGATTTATTCTCTATCTCGAATATTGTAATTGTAATTTCTGGACCTACATTTGCCCATTAACCAACTTTCCTATTGTTTATTTCTCCATGTGAAAGACGTTTCATTATAGTTGATTGTCAATTCGGATGGAGCGGCTAAGTATGTCTCCAATCAAGCGTCTTCTGGAGGGTTTATACGTGATTGGCAAGGTCACTGTTGTGGGGAGTTTCAGTCCAATCTCGGTAGGAGCTCGCCGCTTCAGGCGGAGCTGTGGAGTGTGTTCTCAGGTCTTACGTTGGCCTGGGAGTTAGGGTATTGCAGGATGATCGCTGAAGTCAATTCCTTCAAGGTCATTAATATCTTATCCGATCCGCATTTTGTACTAACAGGCGATTCCTTTTTGGTGGCAGGTATACGGGAGTTGGTACCAGGGCCGGCCCTGGGCAGGGGCCAACGGGGCACCCTCCCAGGGCCGCTCTCTCTCTAAACTAATGTTACCTTCTTTTTTTTTTTTAGTTTACACATTCTCAAGTTAACTAATGAGTAATGACTTTAAAGTTAATAACACTATTAGTGTCATTTATGAGAGGGGGTCCCACTTCAAAGGCCCCTTCTCTAAAGCTCTAAGAAGTGATGTAGCTTACAATATATTCAAACAATTTATAACACTGTCACTTTAATGACTTTACCGTTATAGTTATTATAATCTAACGTTTTAACATTATTATTTTTTTGAAGTAAAAGTAAGTTTGTGGTCCTCATGTTTATAAATAGTCTTAAAATATTTAAGTATATTTTTACCTTCTAATTTCTTTATTTTCATTAATATATATATTTAAAGTACTCCAACTCAAAAATTAGCAGCAAAAAATTAGTTGATTATGTAAACTTATAAATTGAATCATTTATATTTCATACAAATATGTAAACTTAAGTATATTGTCGATTTATTGGGGCCCTTTTTTTTTATTTCACCCAGGGCCTATAAAACAATAGGAACGACCCTGGTTGGTACGTTGGGATTGGGAGGTTCAGTTCCAGCATGTTCTTCGGGAAGGTAATCAGTGCGCCGACTGTTTGGCCGCCCTCGCAGGCCTTCTTCGACCAGGCCTTCATATCCTTCAGGAGCTCCCGTTAGGCGTCCAGGAGCTTATCCTTCAAGATGTCCAAGGCGTTTTGTTCTCTAGAGCGTTGAGCTAATTTTTGAGTTTCCCTTTGTACTCAAAAAAAAAAGTTTAGTCGTTTCTAGTCATCTTATAAAGTTGCTATTCCTAACGTTGTTACTTCCTCCTTTAGCTTCTTGTCCTAGTAGAACATAGTTAAAATCTCCCAAAACTAGCCATGGATTCTGAGTAGAGCAACTTATAAAGTCTTTTTAGGGTAAAAACCTCTTAAATTCATGATTGGTAGCATAAACAAAAGTAACTTTATAGTATGAGGAATTCTAGTCTATACTAATCACTAGATGAATGAATTGGTTAGAGATCAGGTATGATAGACCTTGATTTTTTTTTAAAAAAGTAATAATAATTATTCTATTATAATAAGATTGGAGATTTGACAGTGTGTGTCAATTCCTACTAAATACCCACATGCAACTTTACAACTTCGTTTCTTTGATTTTTGTTTCACACAAACCTACTACACTAGATTTTTTGGCTTGCATATAATCATAATCATCAGATTTTTATGTGCAATTCATGCCCCTAACACTTCATACCACTATTATGAGGATGAAATTAGGGCAAAGTGCCCGTTCTGCATTAGTATTCTATATGATTTCCGTCTTGAGCATGTCTTAGTTGCTTCTTCCATTACAAGTTTGCTTGATAGGTTAGTATTAGACAATCCACGATTTAGTCTCATTTATTCCTCTTGTGTTGTTTCTAATACATAATGTGAGATTTCTTGAACCTCTACATTAGGCAAGTTTTGTTAAAAAATTTTACTTGCTTCATCATCATCTAGTTTGTTCTCCTTAGGGTAGTGCTATTTTTGTTGGTATCGTTGCTCTAAAACTTGTCAGTTAACCATTAATCTTACCCCACTTTTATAACACAATCACGTTTATTCATTAATTCTCATTCGTTGTTGTTATACCCAAACGTCCATCATGGTTATTATTATACTATATTATACCCAAACGTCCAAAATGTCCATCATCGTTATTATTATACTTTATTATACCCAAACTTTTTTTTTGTTCAGTATATATGCACTGTTGATGGATGGTTTTTATATTTACAGATACTTGACAAACTGTCGATGGATAGTTTTTATTTTTACAGACACGTATAGCTACTAATATACACTCATCTTCTTCCCATCCCATCTCTTCTTTGTTTTTTTGTTGTTATTACTTCTCATGACAGTTCCTACTCTGCCCTTTGGAGTTCACCAAAGCTGATGGAGCAGGTGACCCTGGAGTCAGTTCCCGTTGTCCTGTTGCACCATGGAGGGGAAATTTTTGACTTAGGGTAGTAATTTTCACGAGGCCTTGCATTTACAGATAAGCTATTTCGGTTTAATTATTTTCGTTATTTTCGCTAACAATCTAAGTCGGCAATCACTTGTTGCGTTACTACTGTTATCGGAAATTGTGTTGTTTTGCTTGCTCTTTGTCGGGATATTTTCTGTTCTTGCTACTATTGTCAGAATTGCTACAGTTTGTTGGAAATTATTGTGTTCTTGTAGCATTAGTCGAAATGTCAGTTGTTGTTGCTATTGTTCTCTTCATATTGATTGATTATTTTGTGTGAGACATATCTGCTTTCGGATTTAATATGTTGCTTGCGAATGAAACCAATGTAAGTTCTGCCCATATAGTTCCTCACATAGGTTTTGCCACTGTCACCATAGCCCAGAGGATTATACCTGACTTAACTAGATTAGAGCCTCTAGTTAAGAGAAAATTTAAATGATGGTTTGAGAATTTCTATTTTACTTTCAACATACGAAATTGATTATGTATTATTTCAAGAAATTCCTAGTGACAATACCGACCGTAAGACAACTAAGGATAATCGTAACGTTAGAGGAGCGTTACTCAAATATATGATAAACTCATTG
>JAOSBM010000005.1:19944882-19956061 GCA_027568955.1 Erythroxylum tenue | reverse complement strand
CTAAGGATAATCGTAACGTTAGAGGAGCGTTACTCAACTATATGATAAACTCATTGTTTGATATCTACTATAAGTACAAAACTGCCAATAAAATTTGGGATGCTTTAGAAGCGAAATATGAGACTGATGATGTCGGTACTAAGAAATATGCAGTTGCTAGGTGGGTAAAGTATACCGTTGTTGATGATAAGCCCATTATGAACCAATTACATGAGTATGAAAACCTAGTTGCTGAAATCCTTGCTGAGGGTATGAACATGTGTGAGTTGTTTCAAGCTAATGCTCTTATTAAGAAACTACTTGTGTCATAGAATGAGTATAAAAATCAGTTGAGGCATAAGAAGAAAGACATGAAGCTTCAGGAGTTGATAGGGCGTATAAAGATTGAGGACTCCAATTGTATACAAGATAAGACCAAATCACTCACCTTAGTCCCGACTGTGAAGGCTAATGTGATAGAACATATAAATGCAGGTAACTTTAATAAGAATGGTGGACAAAACAAGTCCTTCAACAACAACAAGCATGGTTAGTTTAGTTTAAGCGCAAAAGGATTGATAGTGACTGTTGGTGATGCCACAAGCCAGGCCATCTTGTTTCTTTTTGTCAAGCTAGAATCAACCATGAGAAAAAGACCAAGGACAAAAACCATGACAATTTGGGAAAGGAAACTAGAAGGAGTACCAATGGGGTAACCAGAAGAGCTTGGGTAAACCTCAAGCTAATATAGTTAAAGTTGGTGATGATAATGAGAAGATCATTACTGTTGTGGTGTCTGAAGTCAACATTGCTAGAAACTTGGTAGAGTGGATTGTTGACACAGGAGCCACACGCCACATCTGCACTAACAAGAACTTGGTCAAGTAGTTGAATGATGTTTTATTTGTTCATGATGTTTGTATAAACTTGATTTCTGGAGCATTACTTAACAAAACTGGTGTTAAACTTACCTTTGACTCTGATAAGCTATTTCTTAAAATGTTTTATTTGCTCCTGATATTCGTAGAAACTTGATTTCTGGAGCATTACATAACAAAGCTAGTGTCAAACTTACCTTTGACTCTGACAAGTTAGTTCTTACTAAGAATGAGAAATTTATTAGTAAAGGGTTTTATAATGGGGGCTTATTTGTACTTGACGTTGAAATAAATGCATCTCTGCATCTACTTCTTTTGCTTATGTTGTTGAGTCTCTAGACCTATAGCATTGTAGACTTAGACATGTGAATGTGAGGTTATTTAAGAGGATACAAAGCTTAAACTTGTTGCCTGACTAGATCACTAATGAAATATAATATTTTCAAATTTGTGTTGAAACTAAACACTCTAAGAAACCTTTTAAGTCTATAACCGAGAGAGTCACAATTGTTAAACTTGCTGCACACAGATTTGGGTGATTTTAAGAATAGTGTGAGTAAAGGAGGAATGAGATATTATATTACTTTTGTGGATGATTGTTCTTGATTTACTAAGATTTACTTATTGAAAAATAAAAGTGATGCAAAAGAAATGTTTATAAAATACAAAGTTGAGGTTGAAAACCAACTAGAAAGGAAAATTAAGAGATTAAGGTCTGATCGAGGCAGTGAGTATAGTACTGATTTTCTTGCTGATTATTGTGGAAAAGTTAGGATTATTCATGAGATTTCAACCCCTTATACACCTGCAAAAAATAGAATAGTTGAGAGGAAAAATCAAACACTTAAGGATATGATGAATGTAATGTTGATTTCCTCGAGTTTACCTGACTTTATGTTGGCGGAAGCTATTCTTTCAGCTTATTATGTTCTAAACAAAGTCCCCCTCATAAGAAACTAGATCAAACCCCTTATGAAAAATTGAAAGTTTATCAACCTAACTTGCATTTTTTGAAAGTGTGGGGGTGTTTAGCTAACGTTGCTCTACCTGAATATAAGAGGATGAAAATTGGACCTAAGACCATTAATTCAATTTTTTGTGGAATATGTCTCTAATAGTGTTGCCTATAGATTTATGATTAAGAAAGAGAGATCTAGCACTTATGGACCAATTATGGAGTCAAAAGATGCAATGTTCTTTGAGGATATATTTCCTATGAAAGTGAGTGTGCAAGCTCCAAAAGAATTTGTTCCTAGTTATTCTACCATTGATGAAATAGAGGAAGAAGATATTATTGAACTAAGGAGAAGCAAAAGAGTTAGACTACCTACTAGTTTTGGTTATGACTTTATTACTTACTTTGTAGTGAAAAACCCTTAGGAGATAGATGACGTTTTTGTTGTGACTTATATTATTAAAGAAGATCCCAAAGAGGAAGCAATGAGATCTGTGGATGCTACCTTTTGGAAGGAAGCCATGGATAGTGAGTTAGAGTTAATCACATCTAATAAAACTTGGGTTTTAGTTAATCTACCTTGAGGATGTAATCCTTTGGAATGTGAGTGTATTTTCAAAAAGAAATTGAGACCTGAAAGAACTATTGAGAGGTTCAAGGCAAGACTTGTGATTAAAGGTTTTAAACAAAAGGAAGAATTGGACTTTTTTGGTACTTAGTCTCTTGTTACTAAAATTGCATCTATAAGGTTGTTGTTTGCTATTGCCTCAATATTTAAGCTTCATGTGCACCAAATAGATGTTAAGACAACTTTCTTGAATGGTGATCTTGATGAAAAAATTTATATGGTCCATATCGAGAGGTTTAAAGTGTCTGGTCAAGAACAAAAGGTGTGTAACGTTAAGTCTTTGTATGGACTTAAACAAGCTCCTAAATAGTGACATGAGAAATTTGAAAGTGAGATTTTCAAACATGGTTTCACCTCTTGTGATGTTGATTCCTTCATTTATATGAAATCTGATCTCAATGACTGTGTGATCATAACTCCTTATGTGGATGATATGCTTATTTTTGGTACTATCTTATGTGATTGATATTACAAAGAGTTTGATAAAGTCTTCCTTTGATATGAAAGATCTTGGACCTGTGGACTTTATTTTAAAAATCAAAGTTGATAGGACTAACTATGGTTTTAGGTTGAATCAAATTCATTATGTTGAAATTTTTTTGAAGAAGTTTGGTTACTATGATGTTGAGCCAATCAAGACTCCCTATGATGCTAGTGTTTCTTTAAAGAAAAATCTTAGTGATAGTGTAAACCAAGCTGAGTATGCTAAAATTCTTGGTAGTGTGATGCTCTTGATGAACTATTCTCATCATGATATTGCATACTGTGTGAGTAAACTTAGTAGGTATATTCATAATCCTAGTCAAGAGCATTGGAATGCATTGATTCGTTTGTTGAGATATTTGAAAGGTACAATGCAATATGGATTATCTTTTGGTGGTCATCCTCTTATATTGAAGGGGTATTTTGATACTAACTGGGTTATGAAGAGTGATGATAAACACTTTACTAATGGTTATATTTTAACCTTGGCAGGAGTTACAATGTCTTAGAAATCATCCAAGCAAACATGTATTACGAGATGAACAATGGAGGCTGAGTTTATGGCTTTGGAGCTGGCAGGTAGAGAAGCTAAGTGGCTATGGAATCTCTTAGCAGATATCCCATTTTGGAAAAACCAATTCCTTTTGTGTTCCTTCTTTGAGATTCGCAGGCTGACATTTATGTTGCCAAGAACAAGGCATATAATGGCAAAAGTAGACACATTAGATTGAGATATAAAATTATCTGTACTTTAATTAGACATGGTGTAATCTCTCTAGAATATGTCAAGTCAGAAAGAAACTTAACGAATCCATTTACAAAAGCTTTAAGTAGGAAACTAGTTTAAGAACAATGGTAAAGGGATGAGGTTGAGCCTAGTTGTATAGTAACCTTGTGATGGACACCCGTCTTGGGACACTAAGTTTAATGGGTCAAACAAAGTTATGTAGTGACTACTTACTTGTACATTGTTTGTGGAATAATAATGAGATACATTCAGTTATTGAATTGCGTCCCTAGCATGACTTTACTATGTTTGATGAAGTTGGATTTTTTTAATCCTTAATGAGTTCTATAGACCAAGTTTGGATGGTGTGAGCAGTACACATTTGATAGACTCACCTACGTGATTGTGGGGGGCTAGCAACCCCTCTATGAGAGCATTTGGGCTATCTTTCATTGTGATTCGCAGGCCGCCATTCATGTTGCCAAGAATAAGGCATATAATGGAAAAAGTAGACATCATATTGAGACATAAAATGTTCAGTCACAAAAGATGCAAATATTATTGAACACATCAGAGTTTCAGTAATCACTTAGGCCCATTACAGAACACAATGCTTGTTTTCATAATAAATCGGGCGGATTTGATTATCAATTTTTTGCATATGCGTTTATTGTTTAAGAAAATTTGCAATGAGATTCAACCGTTTACTGGCTCCGAATGTTGGGCTCCGGAACCAGGGTCCAACATATCTGTACTTTAATTAGACATGGTGTAATCTTTCTAGGCTATGTCAGGTCAGAGAGAAACTTAGGGAATCCATTTACAAAAGCTTTAAGTAGGAAACTAGTTTCAGAGCATGGTAAAGGAATGAGGTTGAGCCCAGTTGCGTAGTAACCTCGTGATGGACACCGGTCTTAAGACACCAAATTTAATGGGTCAAACGAAGTTATATGGTGCCTACTTACTTGTACATTGTTTGTGGAATAATACTGAGATACATTCAGTTGTTGAATTGCATCCTTAATATGACTTTACTGTGTTTGATGAAGTTGCATTGTTTAATCCTTAATGAATTCCATAGCCCAAGTTTGGGTGGTATGAGCAGTATACACTTGATGGACTTACCTACGTGATTGTGGGGGGCTAGCCACTCTTCTATGAGAGCATTTGGGCTATCTTTCTAGAGCGATCATGAAACCAGGACATTTTGAGGTTGTTTATTTCTCTAGCAGGTTCTGTCTCCAATTTTCTTGGACACTAGGTTCAAGGTCTAGTTCGCCTAATTGTTAGCATATTTTTCTCCTAAATTGTAATAATTTGTTTCTTAAGTTTTGGACTAAGTGGGGGATTGTTGGTATCGTTTTTCCAAAACTTGTCAGTTATCCATTAACGTTACCCCATTTTTATTACACAATAACGCTTATTCATTATTCACATTGTTATTGTTATACCTGAATGTCCATCATGGTTATTATTATACTTTATTATACCCAAACGTCCATCTTCGTTATTATTACACTTTTTTATACCTAAACGTTCATTTTTTTGTTCAGTATATATTCACTGTCGATGGATGTTTTTATTTTTAGAGACACTTAACAAACACGTATAACTCCTAATGTAAACACATCTTCTTCCCGTTTCATCTCTTGTTTGCCTTTTGCTATTATTACTTCTCAGAGACAGTTCCTACTCCGTCCTTTGGAGTGCACCTAAGCTGGTGGAGAAGTGATTAACCCTAGGGTCAGATCCTGTTGTCTTGTTGCACCGTAGAGGGGGAATTTCTGACATACGGTAGTGATTTTTACGACGCCTTGCATTTACAGATAAGCTGCTCTGGTTTAATTATTTTTGCTATTTTTGGTAACAATTTTTACTAGGTTCTTGAGAGGAATTAGTAGTAATTATGATTCATATCTCTTACTCATCAATGGTTTTGCCCTTGTCATTCGATATGAGATCATTATTCTCCATAGTTTCAAATTCATTTATTCCCACAATCTCATTTGATTTCCCATATGATAATAATCTTTTTTTGGTTGCTAAACTTAAAATTGATCAAGTTTAGGGGGTCTCCACTAATATGATACTTTAATTTAAGCATCTATTAAGAAGCTTTTATCATCTAGCTTTTAAATTTTTATAACTTTAGGTAAGAACTTATCTGAATCAAATTTTACATAAACTTTACCATATCCTATTCTCATAAGGTTTGTTGTGTTTTCATCAAAGCATAAAAGTTTGCTAAAAAAAGCTGGCCAGATAGCTGAGATCTAAATTGACCCTTATTTGAGGGGTATATTATAACAATTAACCCAAATGGGAACATACCTCATTTTGGTTTTATCAAGGGTCATTCTAAGGCTTCCATTGTTGAAACATGATAAGTTTCCCTTGAATGTGCTAAGGGTCAGACTCAAGAACTCTGACTGTAGTAATCTCTTGATTAATTTAAAAATAAAAATATCTTCCTCATTAATGAGGAAGCATTCAAAGCCTAACATTTTTCAAAAAGCAGGCGCCCAAACTTGAACATAAAGGATAAGCTTAATTTGTATGTAGAAAAACTAATTAGGGAGGAGCTCCATTTAGAAGCTTTAGCTTTGAGAACCTTAATAGGTGGAGAAATGATGGTGGGAAGGGGATTTGAATGAAAATGGAAGGAATCTGAATTTGAAAAAAGTGGAAGAGTCAATTTGGAAAAAGTGGAAGAGTCTCTAACTATTTAGTATTAAGTTTCTTTTTTCAATGGTAAGAACAAGTGGTTGAGAGAACTTAGAGTTGGTAGTAATAAAGTTAAGAGGAGGATGAGTATGAAGGACTTGATTGACATATGGAGAGGAGGAAGAAAAAGGAAGTGTCTAATTTGAGAAAGTTGAAAATGAGAGTTTTATTTAAAAGAGGGGTAGTTTCAAAGATAGCAGTGGAAGGTACCTTTGGAGCTTTAGCTATATTTATTTAAAAAATGAAAAAATGTTTGCAACTAAAAAGAACATTTTAAAATCTTTTTGAAAAACTATATATACTTATTCAAAAGCATGAAATTATTTAAGACCCTAAAATTTATTGTTTAAATAATAATTTGCATACCTAGTTAATTGTAACCTATTGATTGTAAGGTTGATTATTTGAAATTTTTAATATAGTTATTAAAATTTTAAGTTTGAATTTGATTGAAACAAAATATCTAAACTTAATCACAATTCAAATTTAATCATGTTTGATTTGATATATTAATTTTAGATTGGATTGATCCAAAATTTTTACGACAAATAACAAAAGAATAATCAAATTTAATATTTCGGGCTTCTAAATCTAAAAATTATTATAATTAATAAAATTTTAAAAGATTAATAAAATTCAAACTAATTTGATTAAATTGAATTTCCAAATTTAAAAAATTACTATAAATATAATATAAAAATGAGTTAAATTTAATTTAATTTAATTTAATTTAATTGAACAATCAAACTAATTTATATTCATAAATATATTTTTAGATAAATTAAATATTTTTATTCAATAAAAAAATATCGATAAAGATGTATTAGTGCGTAATAGAGATTGTATATATATATATATATATATTCTAATTTTTACCATGCCTAGAGTCGATGGAATACTGGTCGGAGGGTTGGCTTAGTCCAATCCATTATACAATTCAACATCACTTCACTTGTCTTTCCGACGAAGTAACGTCTTCTCCCTCTGTCTCCACCTGTCTATTGCTCACAACTCACAAGAGAAAATCAAAGGCAAAATGGCAAGTGAAACTGAACCTGCGAAGCTACTGCTACCGTACCTGCAACGAGCCGATGAGCTTCAGAAACACGAACCTCTCGTTGCTTATTACTGTGATTCTTTCTCTCCCTCTCCCTCTATTCAATTTGCTAAACTGATTTTGTTTTGGTCTTTTAATGCATAATTATTGAACAAAATGGTAACTTTAATAGGGTGGGGTTGTTTAACTAGGTCGATTATATGCGATGGAGAAAGGTTTGAGGATTCCGCAAAATGAAAGAACCAAGACCACCAATGCCCTTCTCGTTTCTCTCATGAATCAACTTGAAAAGGTTGCTTCTTTTTGTTTTTCATCTCTACTTTCTTCTATTTTGTGTTTTTAACATTTTTAGTTGCAGTACGTTTCCAAATGTTAGTTTCCTCTGAAATATTTGTACCTATGGCGAGTTGTTTCATGGAAATCTTCAGCTTCGTCACATGGGTATTTAATTAGGTCTTCTTTATCTCCTAGTAAAACTGAGGGTGGGTTGTAAATCGGAACTTTTCCAGGAGATAGTTTCAATTTTAAAGAACTTTTAAAACCAGTTCGTTTCAACTCGAATTTCTTGTTTTAGTCTAAGGTTCTAAGCACTATTACAGAGGCGTCAAGTGTTCAATCATCATTTTACTTGTCTAGTTATACCAAATGTGTGAAATCATTCTCTGGCGTGTGCTTTGCAGCTTAAACTTTGCTTATGTTTTATGATGCCTATAATGCCTGAACTTGGTTTGAAGTTTTACATACTCTACAATTCTTTTCACTTTTCGATGTGCACATATTTTCCTTACTATTCAACTATAGTCGTAAATAAAGCATATCTGCTTAGTTATTTGATTAGTGTTTTGGCCTTGGGAATGAAGTGTTCGGTTTGTTGTTTGCCAATTTCTCTTAATTAGTTTTATAGTTTAGCTCGTGGGGATTATTATCTCAATTTACTGTATGTTCCTATATGTTGTAGATCCTAATAAACTCTTTCTTAATTTCCAAAATTTTTTTGTGATTAGTCTAACTGGTAGGTGTAGAAAGGTGCTCCAGTTTCTGAATGGAGGAGTCTATACCTTGAAATGATAGTTTCCAAGTTTACTGCAACCTTCTTTTGATGGTTAACTAGCATTTGTTAACATTTGAGAAACAGCTAATATGAACATACTATTTAATTAGTGTCATTATCTTAATAGGATAAGAAGTCACTAAAGCTGGGGCCTGAAGACAATCTTTATCTAGAAGGTTTTGCCCTTAACGTATTTGAGAAGGCAGACAAGCAAGATCGAGCTGGACGTGCAGATTTGTATGATGATTTCTTCTTTAGTTTTAGTCATGTTTCTGTAGAGAAATCAATCCCTATGGGGGAAATTTTACCAATTGCAGTGACTTATGTGCTAAATTACCTTAAGGACATACATGTAGTTGTGATGTAATCATTGAATTTGTTTCCAAATTCCTTTCTGGTGGCTCCTGTCATGCATTATAGCTTGACCATATTCCTTCGGTGGCTACTGCTTTGAGGCCCTAATGCATTCAGATGATCATATTTACTTAATTATAGGCCATGCTGCTCTATTGCATGAGAGACATTAGTCATACATGTAACAAAATGACTTTTGCAAGCTGGTATTTAGCAATTAAAACATGTGGTTTAAACGAGCATTGGCTCTACTTAAAAGCAGGCCTTTTTTAAGATTTCACATAACTTTAATGAATTATAATCAACTCATTAGCATCATAATTTTGATCAATATTGTTGTCTGCTGAGTGGTGTACATAAGCAATTGATCTTCTTCATGTGACACGGATGATTGGAGATAGCATAAGGCTTTTGAATTTGTAAAACGAAAACAAAAATATTAGAAGGCACTGGTATGCAATAAGCGGTTGAATCTGACTCAATTTGCTACAAATTTAATGGAATTTGTATAACGAAAACAAAAATATTAGAAGAAGGTATGGGTATGAAATAAGAGGTTGAATCAGACTCAGTTTGCTACAAATTTAAGTTACATGGCAATGTCCTTTCTTAAATGGGGTTTTTGCCTTGCTACAGGAATACGGCAAAAACATTTTATGCTGCAAGCATATTTTTTGAGATTATTAACCAGTTTGGTGCACTTCAGCCTGATGTGAGTCTTTTATGATTAACACCTCATTTACTGTTCAACCTGCATGGGGTTGATTTTTACCAGTATTAAAATTATTTTGGGTTCGCATTTGTACTCACATACCAAATTGGCAGCTTGAGCAGAAACAAAAGTACGCAGTCTGGAAAGCAGCAGATATAAGGAAAGCTTTAAAAGAAGGAAGAAAGCCCAACCCTGGCCCTCCTTCTGGTGATGGAGATTTCTCTAATATAAGTAGTGATGGATATGTCAGTCTTCAAATCTATATTACTTTTTAATCTCTTTCACTGATTTAGTGTTTTTCCTTTTCTGGTATGCAATGAATTATACAACTGCAAGCTTAGTCTGTCCTGTGTACTAGAACAAATATGTATATATTTAGTGTACTCTGCTGGGCGATTTTAACTTTGATCTAGTTCAGTATTCTTTCTATGCTCAAAAGTTAATTTTAGCAGGAAGTGAATCTACTAATGTTTGTTATACTAGAACTTCTTGAAACTCATTAGGCTATAAATTCCTCTGCAGGATATTGAGCCAAGTGAAGCTAATGTTCCTCAGGTACAATCTGATCCATCAACTCAGTTCTATGATCAAGTTAATGACCAGTGTCCTACAAAGAATTCACAGTCACATCAACTGCATGAGAATGTTAATGACCAGTACTCTGATCATATTCCACCATCAGAACAGTTCCATGATACAGTTAAAAATCATTTTCCTGATGCCAGTTATCCATCCCGTGATTTTCATCCATCTCCTCAAGCCAGTAGACAAGAAACTTCTACATATTCTCAGCCATTCCAGCATCAGCCCTACTCACAAAATCCTCAACAACATCTTCCACACAACTATCCATCTCATGAAACATCTTCTTACTCTTACCCAAACTTTCAATCATATCCAAGTTTTACTGAGAGCAGCTTGCCATCAGCACCAACACATTATCCTTCTTATTATCAAGGCTCTGATACTTTCTACACTACCCAATCAGCTCCTACCATGACAAACTATACATCAACTCCCCAGTACACTTCAAACAGTGTTGCAGATCCTACCCCTTCTGCTACCCAAACATACCAATATGATAGTAATTACCAGCCACCCCCTGAGAAAGTTTCTGAAGCTCACAAGGCTGCGAGATTTGCAGTTGGAGCCTTGGCATTTGATGATGTTTCAGTTGCAGTAGACTACTTGAGAAAATCACTTGAATTGCTAACAAATCCATCGGCTGGGAATTGAGTTCTCATTTTCAGGTCAAAAATTGGGGGTTCCTTAATCTGTAAATGTGGTTGAGAACTTACGTTTCTAACAATGTTTGACAGCCATCGAGGGTTTGTGGGAATCTTTATACATGTTAATGGATGAATTTATATTTGGTTTAATGATCATGATGATGTGTTAGCTGGGAAGTTTGTAATATTGGAACTAGAATGTTTTATATCATTTGAAGATTCTTGACACAAGCAAGATAAGATTTGTTATTTCTTTCTTGTCTTGTCCTTTTCTTTTCTTTTTTTTCCCTTGTGGTGTTGATAGGAACCAGAAAAGAAGTAAAATAGAAGTAACTGAATGATAGAATTTTATTGATAAATTTGAGAGCAAGAATCTTAAACTCCCAAGTCAGTCCGTATGGA
>JAOSBM010000005.1:19887676-19900057 GCA_027568955.1 Erythroxylum tenue | reverse complement strand
AAAAGTCACAAACGACACTTATTTTAAATAATTAAAATCTCTCTAAAACGACACTTATTATAAATCAGAGGGAGTATGTTGTTTATGACTTGATAAAGATGTAATTTGAAATTTGAAATTTTGTATTAAAATACAACTTAAGTTTTAAAATTTTAGAATGTTTAATTTTAATCTAAGTGTTTAAAATATTTTTTAACAAATAAAAAATTTAATAAAATCAAACTTCTCAGTTAAATTTCACCACCAACGAATTTAAAAATGTATATATAACTAAATTCAAAGCCCTAGAACTTTTATGGACACACATTAATCTAACTCATTGTATATATAGATATATATATATATTTTGTAAACGACTCATTGTATATTTGATCTTGCAGTCACTTCGCATTATTAATAACTCTGCATGTATGTGTTATTTGTTATAAATGAAAATCACTCCTTTCAGCACATATGATATGACATGTCTGTCTACACCAAGAACAAGATACAAAATCAAGACAGCAGTATATTAAAATTGGCTGATAAGAAAATATGAAGGTAAGCCAAATCGAAAAAAGCTGTTTATATTATATTTCCTCAGTTTTCTCTACTATCCTTAACCCAAATATGAACCCATTCAGTCTCCTAATCCTAGACTAGATATACGAAATGTGATGAAAATCACTCATACTCCAGCAATCATCACTCAGATTCAACAGAAATACAGGAAATTCGAGGAACAGAAGTAAGTGTGTGATGGTGTTTCGAAGAGAGAGGAAAGATAAATTCTTGAAACATCTAAACAGCTAAAGACTAATACTTAAGTCACTAACATGTGGGGACAAAAAGACAATGCATATGTCTAAAGTGTTAAAACTCAATACTCCGTCGTTTAGTACATGTCTTAAGCTTACATCAAAGCACGGTCGTTTACAGCTTAAGTCTTTAATACGCTGACATGTCAGTACAACCGAAGATATAAAATGCAACTCCAACCAACATTAAACACAGACAAAAGTAAGGAAATAAGTGACTCATGTGAGGCACTTGACAAGCATCAGATCATGCAGACCCAACCAAAAGCATTCATCTCCATCAGCTATAAAAAGAAAGCAGAAGCATCAGATAACACAGAACATATACAGAGAACTTCAATTTTCAATTTACCTTGTATTCAGTATTTGAGAGTGCAAAAAGAGGGTAGAGAATAGGTTCAGAGAGCGCTAAAGTGCACCAGTGGGTACTAGGAGAGTTTTGGGAAAAGCTATTTGCAAGTGTAGGGGATACACTCATCTTTGTACTGGTTTTCTCTTCTCCTTCTTCATCATATAGTGAAATATTCACCACTGAAAGTAGGAACCTTGGATGTAGATAGTGTTACACTATTGAAATAAGTAAAAATCCAGTCTTCTTTACTTTCTGCAATCATATTATATCTGCAAATATCAATCTTTATTAGTCTTGTGTTTAAAGAACAACAAAACAGCAGTAAAATCCCAACAGAAAGTGGTATCAGAGCATTCAAGAATTCCTGGGGAATTTCTTGGACTCTCCAAGTATTAAGATTCATCAACAAAGTCAGTAAGTGAAAGTCTTTAGATTCTTTACACTACAGTAAGCATGGTAGGCAAGGAAATGGATGTTTTTTTTTTCTAGTAAAGAAGACTTTACCATCTAGAAACTCCAGATGCAAGCTCTTCTTGAATCATATGACTGTTATGGTGCTATAGATGATCAATATGGTCTAGAGACTGATCCAATAAAGAAGCTAAAGATGCAAGGACTTGTACATTGCAAGTTAATGCTTCATTTATCACCAACAGTGATAAGAAAAGTGTAGAATTGTAACATTGCACAGAAGCTTTAGTTGAAACTTGATGAATTATATGCCAAGAAGTGTCTTCCTAACAGGATGACACTTCTTCATAATCTTGCAAACTACAAGATGAACACTTCAGTCTCCTTGGATGATAACCTAGATTATTTCTTTAAGCTAGTTCAAGATTTAGAAACTACAGATGAGAAAATAAGTGAGGAACATCAAGCTGTAGTAATTCTAAAGTCATTACTTTCTGAATTTAATGCATTCAAGAAGGTAATTAAGCATGCTAGTGGAGAATCACTTTCTGTAAAGAGGGTTTTAGATTCTCTAATGGAAGAAATAGTGGAAGTTAATCCTTTTAAAAAAGAGGCTGAAGTGATGTTTGTAGAGAATAACCATGAGAAGAAATCTCATAAGAAAAATAGAAAGAAAGGAAAGTGGCAGAAGGGAAGTGGGAAAGAAAAACACTCTAAGGAAGCTGATGAAAAGAAGAAAAAGGGAAAAGTGAAAACATGCTTTTACTATGATAAGGAGGGACACTTTATAAGGGATTGTAGAAAGAATAAAAGGGATAAGGCTGTAGAAAATGGAGTTTCAGGGAATTTGGAAAAACCAAAAGATTCTAGTGGAGATGAAATTTTGGCTATCACTCAAGATAGTGAGGACCTTAGTAGAGAGTGGATTTTTGATTCAAGATGCACTATGCATGTCCCTTCTCATAGGGACTGGTTTACCACATTTGAACCAGTCACTGTCAAGGTTAAAATGGCAGATTCTGGGTAGCAAAGGAAGAGGGCATCGAAAATGTCTCCATCAACACGTTTGATGGGAAGAGAAAGACCCTCACAAATGTCAGATTTGTACCTTGAATAAGGAGAAACCTAATTTCTGAAAGCTTGTTTGATAAGCAGGGCTTTCAGATCTGGTTTAAGGATGGACTCAGAGAAATCCTAAGGGATGGAAGAGTTATGATTAGAGGAGTGGAAAAGGGTGGGCTATACTACGTTATAGGCTCAACTGAAATAAATCAGATTTCAGAAAATGGAATTCATGAACCAACCAAGCAATGGCATGCAAGGTTGGGTCATGCAGGCAACAAAAGCCTGTTCCATCTCTCTAGGCAAGGTCTAATTCCTGAACAGAACCTACAGAAGTTAGAATTTTGTGAACCCTGTGTGCTAGGAAAGCACCACAGGTCAAGATTTCAAAGGGGAGCTAAGAGAGCCACAAAGATCATGGAGTATGCTCACAGTGATCTCTGGGGGACCATCTTAAGTCCCCATAGCAGGAGAAAATTTGTACTTCATGTCTATAATTGATGATAGATCAAGGAAATGTTGGGTTTACCCTATGAAGAGAAAGGATGAAGCACTAGAGATTTTCATAAGATGGTATACTCTTATGGAAAATCAAACTGGGAGGAAGTTGAAATGCCTAAGGAATGATAATGGATTGGAGTATTGCAATAAATAATTTGAAGAATACTGCAGTAAGAATGGAATCCTAAGGCATAAAACAATAAGAGCTACTCCACAGCATAATAAAGTAGCTGAAAGATTAAATAGAACTCTCCTAGAAAAGACTAGGTGGATGCTCCTCTCTTCGGGATGCTCACATTCCCTATGGGCAAAAACAATTAGGACAGCAGCCTATTTAATTAATAGGCTTCCAACCTCTGCTAATGACTATAATATTCCTCAGGAAATTTGGAGTAGTAAGAAACCAAAACTCACTCACTTTAAGATATTCAGATGTGCAACCTATGCACATCAAAAAGAGGGAAAATTAGAGCCAAGAGCAATCAAGGGGGCTTTCTTAGGATATCTAAAAGGTGTAAAGGGTTATAAAATCTTACTACTTTAAAAGGGAGCCTACAAAACAATCGTAAGCAGAGATGTCATCTTCAAGGAAGATGAATTCCCTCTGCTGAACAAGGATTCCTCCAATTCTGACCTCCAAAGGGAAATTCAGGAAAATTTGGGGTCACCGAACTATTTAACCCCATTTTATGTACCACTAGAACTTGAAGAAGGTGGTGCTACACAATCTAAAAATTTGGAGCCTGTAGAAGGTAATCCATAGTATGAAGAAAGGAGAGAAGAGATAGAAGGTGAGGCTGAAGAAGAAACATCACACCCAAATTCGAATGATACTCAGGAAAACCTACAAGACTATCAACTTACAAGGGATAGGCAACCAAGAATCAGAATTCCTAATAGAAGGTACAATGAACTAGACATTGTTGAATTTGCATGTTTTATGGCTGAAAATGTAGAAAATAAGGCTCCAGAAACATATGATGAAGCCATGAGAAGAAAAACAATGGAAAGAAGCTTGTGAGAAGGAATATTCTTCATTAATGAAGAATAAGACTTGGACTTTAGTCCCTAAATCTTACAAAGCCAAATTAATTGAGAATAAATGGCTGTTAAAACTAAAGGAAGGAGTAACAAAAGCAGAACCTAGAATTTACAAGGCTAGGCTTGTAGCTAAGGGATTTAGGCGGAAAGAAGGAATAGACTATAAGGAGATATTCTCTCCTATTGTCAAATTCAAAACAATTAGACTTATACTAGTCCTAGCAACACTATATGACTGGGAAATCTATAAAATGGATGTCAAGACAGCTTTCCTATATGGAAAGCTAGAGGAGACAATTTACATAAAGCAACCAGTCGAATTTGAAGACAAAAATAAGCTAGACTATGTTTTGCCTATTGCAAAAATCCCAACATGGGCTTATGTAAGCTGCTAGACAATCGAACAAGAAGTTCCATGAAGTTGCTGCTAGTATAAACTTCATCAGAAGTTCATATGATTACTGCCTATATTACAAAGATCTAGAAATGACTAAAGCAGTGTTTATGTTAGTCTATGTAGATGACCTCATCATCACAGGGAAGGACTTGAATAAAATTCAAGAAGTACAGATAATCAGACATAGGAGGGAAGGAAAACTGTGGCTTGTTCAAAGGATTTACATAAGGAAAATCAGCTCAATTCAATATGGAACAAGCTAAACCTACTTCAGTACCCTTAGGATCACATTTGTAGATGGTTTCTAAACAATGTCCTAAGACTGAAGAAAAACAGAAGGCTATGGCTAACTACCCTATGATGTAGGTGTTGGAAGTCTAATGTACCTTATGCTATGCATAAGGCCTGATCTTGCCTATGATATAAGTATCCTAAGTAAGTTCATAGCCAATCCAGGTTTAGAACACTGGCTAGGGCTCAAGAATGTTCTCAGATATCTTTACACTATCAACAAACATAATAAGTTGGAAATCACTACAACAATTAGTGGTTAGTTTATCAACAACAGAGGCAAAGTATTATGCAATCATAGAAGGGGTAAAGGAACTAGCATGGCTATCAGGAATTTGAAAAGAAATTAACATAGAAATCACAACACCAGTACTATATACGGGCAGTCAAAGTGCATGGTACCTGAGTCGAGATCCAGTCCTCCATGAATGATCTAAGCACATAGATGTGCGATTGCATTTCGTTAGAGACCAAATCGCCAAGGGAACCTTCAATATGGATAAAATAAAAGGTGAGAAAAATCCATCTAACTTCTGGACTAAAATACCAACACAAAAGAAGTTTAATTTTTGCAGGGACTACTTACAAATCATGGAAGCCCTTTGATTCCGAAGACAGATTCAACAGATCTCACGAAAGAGGTGAAGATTAGGGTTTCGAGTTTTTTCAGATCTCTCTAGGGTTTTTAATATGAGCAAAGACTGATGGAGTAGGAGGGAAAGTGTGATGAAAATCACTTATACTCCAGCAATCATCACTTAGATTCAACAGAAATACAAGAAAATTGAAGAACAGAAGTGAGTGTGTGATGGTGTCTGAGGGTGTTTCGAAGAGAGTGGAAAGATATATTCTCGAAACATCTAAACAGCTGAAGGCTAATACCTAAGTCACTAACACGTGGGGACAAAAAGACAATGCATATATCTGAAGTGTTAAAACTCAATACTCAGTCGTTTAGTACATGTCTTAAGCTTACATAAAAGCATAGTCTTTCTCAGCTTAAGTCTTTAATACACTGACATGTCATTACAACTGAAGATATAAAGCGTATCTTCAACCAACATTAAACGCAGACAGAAGTAAGGACTTAAGTGACTCACGTGAGGCAAATGACAAGCATTAGATCATGTAGACCCAATCGAAAGCATTTATTTCCATTAGCTATAAAAAGAAAGCAGAAGCATCAAACAACACAGAACACATACAGAGAACTTCAATTTTCAATTTAACTTGTATTCAATTTTTGAGAGTGCAAAAAGAGAGAAGAGAATAGGTTCAGAGAGTGCTAGAGTACATCAGTGGGTACTATGAGAGTTTTGGGAAAAGCTCTTTACAAGTGTAGGGGATACACTCATCTCTGTACTGGTTTTCTCTTCTCCTTCTTCATCATATAGTGAAATATTCACCACTGAAAGTGGGAACCTTGGATGTAGATTGTGTTACACTAACGAACCAAGTAAAAATCCAGTCTTCTTTACTTTCTGCAGTCATATTATATCTGCAAATAACAATCTTTATCAGTCTTGTGTTTAAATAACAATAAAACAACAGTAAAATCCCAACATGAAAACTATTTAATTTATACATAAATACAATGTGAGAATTGAACATACAAGAAATAATCAAAACTGGGAAGAGTTTAATGAGATGGTCCTCTCTATCAATGGTTTCCTTGGTAGCAATGCATGGGAATGTTTGATATAGTAGATATCATAAGAAGTAATTAGATGCTGGCTTTTTTTTATAGGAAAAATGGATAAAAATAACTTTCTCTCAAGCAGTCAATAGTTAGACAAAACAAAAACAATAAACTTTCTCCTACTAAAAAGAATGTATGAGGTGCATAAATAATATAATCAATCAATCACAAAAGAACATCACAATTTGAACATTAAAAGCTCCTTTAATGTGAAAGATAAAAACGTACGAGGCCTCTCTTAACTTAAAGGAAATCTCCAGTATAAAGTAAATACTTTTATAGTAGATACAATCCAACACAAGTGAACAGCAAGAAGTTCACAACTCAAACAGCAACAAGGATGAGTTACAACTCAAATGCTGCAATTGATAAAGCAATAGCAAAAATTTTGGAATTTCAAACTCAATCTCCACCATACAAATTAAAGAGTATATATTCTAGAACAAGCTCACCAAATTTAAGCTAAATCCTAGAAGAACAAACCATTCAAAAACCTAAAGAGATGAAACAACTTCACATAAAAAATCATATGCAGAGCACAAACATACAACTTCAATACGAACAGAAAATGAGTTACTGTCAAAACTCCAAAACTAATCTCCACCGAATAAATAACCAAATGTCTACTCAATGCAGTTACAATTTCAGCCACATCTAATAGCTAAAAAAAATCTCAAGAGGTATAAGAAAATTAGTAGTAAAAAAAGGCCAAGAAATAGCAGTTGTTCACAAACAAGAAAACTCCAATTTACAAATCTCTAAACTATATCTCGACCATTCGAAATGAAGAACAAAGAGACCCAAATATCCTCTCCAAAAATCAACAAGATCGAACTCTAAATAAGTGAAAAATCACTAATGGAAAATGACAAGTTTAAATTTAAATAAAGGTTTCAGATTTTTTCTTGTTGTTTATGGCGCCACACACTTTTTTCATAATCTTAAAATGAGAAAACATGTTCCTTTTATATAAGAAATCTAAAAGGTTTAAAGACTTAAGCTTAACACAAGTGGACCTCCTCTATATAGGAAGGGAAACCAAGCCTAACAAATCTGCCCCTTCTGACTATGGGGAGGATGTTACCAAATTGACAACCTCACGATAAAAATCAAACTTGCCTCTTGGAAGAATTTTAGTGCACATATCAGAACCATTGTCATCAGTATGAATCTTTTCAAGTTTAAGCTAGTTAGAATTCAAAACATCTCGAATATAATAATTCACTTTAATTTGTTTAGATTTCCTGTGAAAAGTTAGATTCTTGCTGAGATAGACTACTCTTTGACCGTCACAAAATAAGGTATACTTCCTTTGAGTGCAACCTAATTCTTGCACAATTCTCTTCATCCAAAGCAACTCTTTAAAAGCCTCAACTACTGTAATAAGCTCTGCTTCTGTGGTAGACCATGCAACACATATCTGCAACTTAGATTGTCATGAATTAGCTCTCCATGAAAAAGTAATCAAGTACCCTAAAGTACACTCTCTTGTAATCCAACCATATGGATAGGCTTTCTAGATGCAAAACAAAGCTTCATACTATAAGTACAATGAAGATATATTAAAATTCATTTCATAACATTCCAATGCTTTCTTCCTGGATTAGACATAAATTTACTGTCTACACCAACTATATGAGCTATATATGGCCTTGTACAAACCATTGCATACATCAAACTACCTATAGCAGATGCATAAGGAACTTTCTGCATTTCTTCCTTAGTTAATGGACACTACTTCATACTCAATTTAAAGGAGGTAGAAAGAGGAATACTCATAGCTTTTGCCTTAAACATCTTGAACCATTGCAATACCCTCTCATTGTACTTCTCTTGAGATAGCCATAACTGCTTAACCTTTCTATCACGAATGATTCAATCCAAGAATGTGGTTTGCAGGTCTTGAGTCTTTCATTGCAAAGAACTTGCTCATCCCCTTCTTCAAATTGTCAATCTTGGTGGAGCTAAGACCTACATCATCAACATACACAGGCAAAATGATAAAATCATTGTTAGAGAATTTCTGCACAAAAACACAATGATCAAAAGTTGTCTTCTTACAGCCTTGTTGAATCATAACAAACTCAAACTTTTTGTATCACTACCTTAGAACTTGTTTCAAAACATACAAACTCTTCTTCAACTTGTAGACATAATTCTCCTTGCCTTTGTTGGGCTTGGTTTCCCTTCTTATATGAAGGAGACCCACTTGTGTTAAGCTTGTCCTTAAACCTTTTAGGTTGTGATATAAAAGGAACATGTTTCCTTATTTGAAGAGTATGAGAGAAGTTTATGGTGCCATAAACAACTAGAAGAAAATCTAAAACATTTGTTTAAACTTAAAATTATTATCTTCCATCAGTGATCATTCACTCATTTGAAGTCCAATCTTGCTGATTTCGGAGAGGACATTAGGGTCTCTTTGTTCTTCATTTTGAACGGTTGAGATTTGGATTAGAAGTTTGTAAGTTGGGGTTTTCTTGTTTATGAACAACTGTTGTCTCTTACAGATTGTTTTCTATCTATTAGATATGACTAAAATTTTGACTGCATTGAATAGACATCTAGTTGTATATTTTGAACGGCGGAGATTAGTTTTGGGGGTCTAAAAATGACTCTTTTTCTATTCATTTTGAAGTTGTATGCTTATACTCTACATCTGATTTTTTTATTACATAAAGTTATTTAATCTCTTTCATTGTTTGAAGCTCTTCTCGGATTTAGCTAAAATTTGGTAAGCTTGTTTTAGACTCTACTCGTTAATTTGTTCAATGGAGATTGGGTTTGAGAGTTGAATACTTTTGCTATTGCTTTATCAATTGTTGTACTTGAGTTGTAACTCATCCTCATTACTATTTGGGTTGTGAACTTCTTGTTCACTTATACTGGATTGTATTTACTGTAAAAAAATTTACTTTATAGCTTGTGGTTTTTATCCTTCACATTGAAGGAGTTTTCCACGTTAAAATTGTGGTGTTCTTTTATCATTAATTGATTATATTGATTATACTCCTCATATATTTTTTTAAATAGAGGAAATTTTATTGTTCTTATTTTGTCTAACAGTTGGCTGATGAAGAGAATGTTATTTTTGTCCATTTTTCCCTATCAGCCTTTCACTACAAAACCTTTAGGTTGCTCCATATAAATTTCCTCTTCTAAATCATCATAGAGGAAAGTTGTCTTGACATCTATCTACTCAACTTCTAAACCAAGACTTGTAGCCAAGCCCAAAATAACCCGAATTGAAGACATCTTAACAACTAGTGAGAAAATTTCCCCAAAGCCAATGTCATTCTTTTGCCTGAACCCTTTAACAACCAGTCTGGCTTTGTATCTAAAAGAAGAATTTTCTTCATGCTTCACCCTATAGATACACTGATTCTTCAAGGTTTTTCTACCTTTAGGAAGCTTAACTAACTAAAAAGTATCATTGTCAACTAAATATTGCATTTCATCTTTCATGGCAATAACCTATTTCTTCTTTTGCTCACTCTCAATAGCTTCTTCATAATTTTCAGGTTCTTCTACATCCATTAAGAGAACATACTCATTAACTGAATACCGAATGGAAGGTCTATTGTCTTTAGTAGACCTTCTAAGTATGGGTATAGGTTCTTCATCAACAACCTCATCTTGTGCCGGAGCTTCCATCTGATCAACAACTTCATGCTCATCTTCAACTTGATCATTCTGATCCTGAATTTCTACATCAACCTGATTATCATTGGCTAGAATAGGATCCATGTAGCACCCCACTCTTGTAAGACATGTACCCGACATCCTGAGTGATATCTGAATATGTATCCCACAAGGGTGCCATGCTAGAGCACTCAAATTCTCTTATGAGGTATCATAAAGAAAGACACAATTTCGATGAGTTTTGCGAACTCAGTGAGATAACCATCCTCAATGGTTCACTCAATTCATACAATACATCAACATATAAAACCACATAATTCACATAGTTTTATTTATCATCATGTAGCATTACATAACACTTTGTTCATAATTTTTCATTCTCATTCAAATACAAGTCAACATTTCATTTCTATCACTCAAACATACATATTAAATGTATATACAATGCTCATGAGACCAGGCTCATTGTTAACTGTCCCTTATCCGTTGGGGATACAGGGCTCATTATACATAGCGAGTCTTTGGCTCTTAATCACATTATGAGCTTTAAGCACATTTTCAGTGATTACTCAAGTCACAATTTTCATAATCTAATCATGCATTCATGTAATGCAATGCACCACACATATTCAATCAATCATTGTTTTCGATCAATCACATTCACATTTGTCATCGGACCTTGGTCCGACATTCAACATATGCATAGAGAATCACTTATTTCTTCAAATTCACATACAAGGAACACTTCCAATATGTTATTCACGCATCAAACACCTCGGACATTCAATGTGCGGAATCAACACAATCAATTTCACAAAATAATTCAATACAAAATTTAAAACAACAATTAATTAAGTGAGACCATCTAGGTTACTCATAGTTTGCTCCAGAAAGCTATTGTCTCGAAGTCCCAGCAACGTCTAGATGTTGTCGCTCAATAAGTTCTTCTAAATCATGCAATACATACACATTTATACACATAATAACATTGCGCAATCATAAGTATTCATTTATGCACAAATGTATATACAGAAATATATAATGCATGCTCAATGACAATCCCAGGTACATTTCCTTAATACGCATCTCATAACCAATTAACATGATCTTTGAATCATTCCTTAACACCTGATACACTTTCCTTACTTTAATCGCTTAATCCAACATCAACTAGACTCATTCAAGATCACAATCAAGCCTAAATATCTCATGGGAAAACATTAATAAGTCAATCATCTATAAATAAACATATCTTGGTACAAAAGGCATAACTTTTTCTATAGATGTCAGATTAATGTCATTCTAGGATTCTTTCGAAGATAACTTCAAGATCTACAACTTTTGTGAAGACCTAGAAGAGAGATTTTGTTGTTTAGAGGGTCAAAATCGCAAATTTGTATATGTGTCCCGTGAATGTCGGCTCAGCGAACATACATCCCTCCAAACGGACATGAACGGGCTGGGAAGTCTTCAAGAACTGAGAAGGTCCGTTCAGTGGACCTAAAGTTCATCCAACGGACATGGGACAAACAAAACTCACTCAAGAGCATTTCCAATGGTTTCTACCTATATTCTAACATCACTTTCATTCCAAATTTTCCCGAATTCACCTCTTCTAATGCAATATCATTTTACACTAATTCAACTACCAAGTAGATTTCATTAGACTCTCAAACCTCTACTCATTTGATTCATCACATTTAAATAAATCTCATCATTCATGAAAGCCTATCCTTTTTTCATAACATATCTCATTCATATGTATCAAACAATTCATATTCAAAGTTCATCATTTCAAGCCGATAACTTCTTCATGTATACTTCAATTTCAGTTCAATATCATCCACACAAAAATCAGAATTCATTTTTGATCATAATCACCAAAATAGAACATATTCTTATACGCTTTCATCATAAATTTTCTGAATATGTTATACTTCATTTTTCACCTTCATTTCATTCCTAACTATTGTAAGTGTAAGTCGACTTGTACACTTGCTGTAACTCGACTTATGCTTATACAGTACTATAAGTCGACTTGTGTTCTCCTGTAAGTCGACTTATCCAGATACAAGTCGACTTGTACATATGTAACTCGACTTGTACAGTGTTGTATGGATGTTAGATTAGTGCCCAAAAGACAATCGCTTTTATTGCGTTTTGTACAATGTTATGTACAGTCTTTATG
>JAOSBM010000005.1:19876650-19887576 GCA_027568955.1 Erythroxylum tenue | reverse complement strand
TTAGTTCTCCGACCTCTGCGTGGATACCGTTAGAGACGATCTACGTTGGTCGTTATGGTTTGATCTTTGTATAGACATATGGATCCTGGCTTTCGAGAAGGTCCCGGAATAAAAATTTTTGTTTTTCCGCACCGCCTGTATGTGATACAGGCACCGGGATTTTCCTACAACTATTATCTTAATTCATCTCATTTCAGGAACATAACTCAACAACTTGGTTAACCTAACTTTGACTTTTCCCAACTCATAACATCTACATAACAACTCATCGCTCATGGTTTTCATATTCTCGAAAAAGAACACAAACACATGTATTCATCCACCAATTTACTACATCCTGTACCCAACTTCAAGTCTAATTTTGAAACTTTTAAGGACAGAATTTGAATTAAATGTCTTCAGAAAAATGTAGCCATATGTCTCTAATTAAATCTAAATGAAAAATCATCCCATTTGGATATCTATAAATCAAGTTATGGCTAAAATAAAAAAGCATATCCATTGGAAACACTGTAGCTAAAATAATCCAGCCACTCTCTTCCAATTTTCTAGATTTTTTATAACTTCCTACATTTTACATCTAACACATATTGAACATAGATAATCTTTTCTACTTCCTTTTCTCTTCATTCTCACCCCAATATACTACTCAAAACATTCACAAAACAAGTCATAAAAGACTATTAATCATAACCACAAAACAGAACATCAAACATGTCCATTCATTCATCAATTTATTGCACTCATTCAAACACCATTATAATGATCATTTTACCTCAAAAACATCTCTATGACAATTTATGAATTATTACTCATCATAAATAGAAAAATAAGCCATGAATATATTCATTTATTCATCCACGATTTAGCAAAAAAAAAACTCCATTTACAATTTCAATCTATCTCATAATGATCATTATAAATGCCTTCATTTAGCCAACCCAAGAATATCATTAATACTCTAAAAAGAAAGACCATAAACCTCTTTATTTTTACACCTACGTTATAACATATATGTAACTTCATGATCATGATCATTCAATCTCAAATTACTCATCATGAATGTTTCATTTACACTACCCATAATGATTAAAGCATAACTTACTTGATAAAACTCGAAGTTCTTCAAAAACACCAAGAAGCTCTAACTTCTCATTTCACACGATCATCATCTTGAAGGTGGATTAGGTTGGATTTTCCTGTGGAAAATGGAAGAGACAACAAGATGGAAGTAGCAATTGATAGATGAAAGCAAAGTGTAACGTTGATGAAGGTTTGGTGAATCAAAATCGCGAAGAAGAAGAGAAAGCCACGAAGAAGATGAAGAAGGAAAGAACAAAACAATAACTTTGTCTTTCAAATTAAAAGAATCATGAGTTTAAAAGCTTGGCTTGGCAAATGATCACCTGCCACATGTTCAATTTCTATGGATTTAACTAGGTTTTCTTATTTAACTAGTCCAATTAATTCTAATTCCTAGTCCAATTGTCTCCCAATTTTCATTGACACTTGTCAATAGATCCCAAAATCATTTATCAAAATTTTCACTGCCATTTGGCAGTTAATTCTACTACCATTTATCAATTGTCTTGCCACTTGATATTTTTACTACTATAAAAATACCCAAAATTTCAAAAATTTTCTAAATTTCACCAAAAATTCTAAATCAATAAATATACTCTCCAAATCAATTTCAACATATAAAAACCACAATTCTCAATAAAATCACATTTATAAATCAATTATACCCAGAAAGTTTTCAATGAATGCATGTACAACCATTTTAATGTGCAAAAATCAATATTCACGAGTATGTGTATGCTATATTATGCATGAGCATGAAATGCACTTCTAACTTCTCAATAAACTATCATATACACTATTCTAGGGTCCTAACCCCTAACATGGGATAACAAGATGTTACAATCCAAGCCAACCAAACTATCATTTTCCTAAGGCTTAGACTTTTGAGCCTTGTCAATATCTTCAATGGTTTGATCCTCCATGAAGACTATATCATGGCTTTATACAATCTTCTTCTCAACTGGATCATAGCACTTCTACCCGAACTCATCCTTGCCATAACCAATGAAGAAACAATATTTTGTTTTGGCATCTAGCGTTGATCTCTCATCTTTTGACACATGAACAAAGCATTTGTAACTAAACATATGTAAGTGGTTATAGGAAACATCCTTACCATATCACATTTTTTCAAGAATATCAGCCTACAATGCAACTGTGGGTGTTAGATTAATAACATAAACACCAATATCAGAAGGAAAAATTTCAGTCTCTTGCATATTTCTCTTTCAATAGAATCTTGAAATTCTTTAAATTTTTCCAACACTTGGTCCTTTGACTTTAAGACATACACCCAAAGTTTCTTAGAGTAGTCATCAATAAATGTAACAAAGTAAAGTGCACCACCAAGAGACTTTACCTTCATAGGACCACAAATATTTGAATGGACAAACTCAAGTAGTTCATTTCTTCTAAAAGGAGGATGGTGCTTGAAAGAAACTCTTCTTTGTTTTCCTGGCAAGTAATGAGTATACTTGTCTAAGTTTGTACATTTCAACCCTGAAAGCAAATTCTTCTTAAGTGGCCAATTAAATCCCTTCCCACTAATGTGACTCAATCTCTTGTGCTACAAACTTGAAGAGCTCACTTTCTCAACAACATTAACAAGATTATCATAAAGAGAAGCCTACAACCAATACAAATTGGCATACTTCTTTCCATAAGCCGCAACGATGGAATCTTTAGAGATTTTCCATGAAGCATCAGGAAAGATGCAAGAAAAAACTTTCGTTATGAAGTCTACTAGTACAAATCAAGTGCAACCGAACATCTGGAGGATGCCTCACTTCTTCGAGCACTAGCTTTAAGCCAAGGCTAATGTCCAAGCAAATTGTTCCAGTGCATACTACATTAGACACTTCATCATTAGCCATCTTCAAAACTCCAAAATCACTAGGAGTATAAGATGTGAAGAATTTCTTCCTTGAAGTGACATAAAAAGTTGTTCCACTATCAATAACCCAACTTACTTCATTACTAGCAAGATTAATGCCAATTTCAATCGTAAACAGTTACAAGATCATCTGTTGTAGTAGTATTAACATGATCATTGTTGTCAGCATCATTTTTTCCCTTCTCTTGCTTATCACCTTTTGCCTTCAACTTGAAGCAATACTTCTTGCCTCGTTTTCCCACAATGGTGGCATTCAAGATCTTTATACCTAGGCTTTGACTTGCTTCTACTTCTACCTTTGCTCTTGCCTTTTTTTCCCTGATCTTAACCCCTACTCTTATTTCCCCCCCTATTTGCTATAAGTAGATCCTTTGACTGTGATGAAGGTGTTCCTTAAGTTCTTCTCATCTCTTCATTCAAGACTCCACTTTTAGCAAATTGTATGTTGACCAAACCACTAGGGGCTGAGTTGGTCAAAGAAATCCAAAATTCTCCCATGAGTCAGGAAGAGCATTAAGCAACCATAGACCAAGAACTTTAACATCAAATTTGATTCTCATACTAACCAACTGATCAAAGCAACCCTAAAATTCACTGTTGTGATCAGAAATAGAGGTACTTTCTTTATATTGCAAGCACATAGCTTGTTTGAGTAAGAATAGCTTGTTGTTGTCTGTTTTAAAATTATACAAAGTCTCAAGCTTATCCCATAAAGTTCTAGCATATGTTTCATTTGCAATGTGATTCAACACATTATCTTCAACCCAATGTAGAATAAAGCCACAAACTTGTTAATGCTCGAACTCCTATTCTTCATTACTTTTAAATTCAAGATTTTGACTAGAAAATATTGGTAAGTGCAGCTTCTTCATAAAGAGAAGATCTTTCATCTTTCCTTTTCATCTGTGATAATTTATATCATCCAAACAAACCATCCTACTGAAACTTGCCTTCATCATTCAATTAAGCAAACACTAAAGTAACTAGGCTCTAATACCACATTGATAGGAAAAAATGGACAAAAATAGCACTCTCTCAAACAACCAACAGTTAGACAAAACAAGAACAATATGATTTATCCTACTTAAAAGAATCTATGAGGAGCATAAATAATAAAATCAATCAATCACAAAAGAACATGACAATTTTAACGTGAAAAACTCCTTCAATGTAAAGGATAAAAACCACGAGATCTCTCCTAACCTAAAAGAAATCTCCACTATAAAATAAATTTTTTATAGCAGATACAATCCAGCAGAAGTGAACAACAAGTAGTTCATAACCTATAATGTAAAAAAGATGAGTTACAATTCAAGTACAACAACTGATAAAGCAATAGAAAAAATTCTAGACTCCCAAACTCAATCTCCACCAAACAGATTAAAAGGTAAAGAGTCTAGAACAAGCTCACCAAATTTTAGCTAAATCGGAAAAGAACAAATCATTCAAACACCAAAAGAGATAAAAGCAGCTTTATGTAGAAAATCAAATGCAGAGTACTAGCAGACAACTTCAATAAGAACAGAAAACAAGTCACTTTCAAACCTTCAAAATTGATCTCCACAATTCAGAATACACAAATAGATGTCTACTCATTGCAATCAAAATTTCAACCACATCTAATAGCTAAAAAACAATCTGCAAGAGGTTTAAGAAAACTGATCGCAAGAAAAAACCTAGAGACAGCAATTGTTCACAAACAAGAAAACCCCAACTTATAAATCTCCAAACCAGATCTTGACCATTCAAAATGAAGAACAGAAAGATGCCAATATCCTCTAAAAAATCAGCAAGATCGAACTCAAAATGAGTTAAAGATCACTGATGGAAGATGATAAATTTAAGTTAAAACAAAGGTTTCAAATTTTCTTCTTGTTGTTTATGGCTTCACACACTTCTCTCATACTCTTCAAATGAAAAAACATGTTCCTTTTATACCACAATATTAAAAGGTTTAAAGGCTTGGGCTTAACACAAATAGGTCTCCTCTACATAGGAAGAGAAACTAAGCATAAAATTTTTAGCAGTTGTGCCTCTTGATTCCTGCATCACATTTTAACTGCTAAATACCCCACTTTAAAGAATAAGAGACTACGATCCATTTTTGTTGCTCAAGTTGTTCCTAATTCACATAGACGACACAGATGGGAGTTCACCATCAAGTTTGAGCCTACTACACTTCCCAAGGAAATAAAACACATTTGAATTCTAAGGTCTCAGCAAGAAAGTTTTCTACATTTATAGACTGCATTATGAGCTTCATATTTAAAGTACAATCCCCAATCCCCAATCTCCATTCCCCTCTTCGAAAAGAATCTCAGAATATATTAAATTTTGTGAGGCAACTGACACAAAATATTTCATACAAACCTGAGGAGTTGCATCAAAGACATAAAATTGCTTATTAAGATTTTCATCCAGCTCAAGGATTGCAGCCACATTACCACATCTGCATCCAACCCAAAGTTAAGGATCATAAATCTCCAATAGAGCCTAAAAACTTAAGATGGCGAAGTACCTGTTACAATAGTTTGGAGCCGACCAAACAGTACCTATCTGATTGTTGAACATACATTTGTATCCTTCCATAACCAACTGATGTGCACAACATATGTAGTCAAGGTTGTTTGAATGAGTAAAAGAAGTACCACCAAATAGAAAACTAGCACCACGTAGACTCAAACCCTACCCATCCATAATATCGTCAGGATCTGACCAAAGGAGGTCACACATAGCACCATCATGAGGAACTTCTTGCTTTGTATCAATTGTTTAGATTTGAAAACAACTATTCTCAGTATCTCCTTACATAAAGTGTGGAAAGAAAGGGAAAAAATGACATAAAGATAGATTCATTGTCCTGATCCAACATTTAAATCGTGGGAGAGAGACCACCATGAACACTAAAAAACTTGTTTCTAATAAGAGTGGATAAACTAACAATAATAAAATTTGTTATCCATTGAAATCCATTAAAAAGGATTAAAAAGTAGTTATGACAAATGATGTCATATCTATCCCTCAAGATAGGATTATTTTACAAGTCAATGATAAAGCAAAACATATAAACTAGACAACTACTTTAATTAATATCGCTAGACTTCAATGATAGTCTACAAGTTCAACTTTGCTCAAGATAAATCAACTGACATAGGATTCAGTAGTTTTTTAATAGAAAATGTGAATTCAATTAAAATTTTTGGATAATAATGCCAAAAGAACAATAGTTAAACAAGCGGGCAAAGGCATGATCACCACAATTAGATAATATCGTAGGAGCCTGACTAGTGAAAAGTGCTACAAAACATGTATTGTATATGAACAGGAAAGTAAAGAAGTAAGATATAAATTGATTTCACCAACACCAAAAAAGAATGATTGTCTAGGTTACAAACTAGATTGAGGATCATGAATTATATAAATGAATTAAATTTATTTGGTGATCACACCAAGAGTTAAACAACAAATAGATAATCATCCATTGAACATCATAATAGACCAATCCTTCAAACTCAACCTTTATTTTAAAAAGTTTTCCAACCATCCAACATTTTAATGATGGATAAGAACTAGTTTTCTCTTAATTGGTATAGTCATAACTTAACTAATCAAATATATCTGTGCAATATCTTTAAACATTTACAGATCCATATTTTCGTAGGCACTCATCATAGAACCCATATACCTAAAAAGAACAGATAATTGAGTAATAAGCCAATCAAAGATAAAGAAGTTTGAAATAACATACTAGACAAATAAACTTACCTGAGTAATTTGATGGCCCTTATGGTTCTCTCTAATGAGTGTCATCCTGTCTAGGTATCTAACCTAAAACACTCAAATTGTAAAAAAAAAACCAATGAAATTTGATCATAAGTGAATATACAACTCACTGAACAAATTTACAAAAATAAACATCCAATATAGACCACCTCAAATTACTTGCATTTAGTCATTTTCTGCCACAGATGATACATTTTAGATATACGTACAAACATCTTGTCACCAAAGTAAGATTAGACAAAGAGGTTTGGCATGACAAAATGAAGAAAATAAAATGTTCCATTTGTGTAAGTTACAATTCTAGATTAAGATACAATAGATACAAAAAAACTCAGCCAAATATTATTAGCGCCAAGAGGCCCAATATTCAATTTAAACAAGACCTATAATATAGACCTCATAATATATTTCCATTCATCCAATTAACATATCACACTAATTTAGTATAAAAATTTGTAGGAAATAACAGACAATAAAAATAAATTAGGCTACCTAGAATAGCACTTTATGAGCTATAATGAATAAAATCATAGAGCATTGGAACACATTTCTCCTACATTTACAAATAAAATCACTCAACACAAGGAATGGGTAGCGGATGGGAAGAAAACTACTTTTTATTGAAAGATAAGAAATTATTACATTCAAACACACTTTCAGTTGCAAGGAAAAAGTTAAAAAAAAGAATTTAGAGAAAAGGAAAAAGAAGCATCGGATAGTACCCCCATAGAAACAGCACGTTGAACATCAATAACCCCCAACTTTATATCTCATGCATTTTCTCTATTTTTAGAAAAGATTACAAAACTTCAACAACCCATAGTTACTGTCGAAATACAGGTTAGACAAGGTCCTCAATCACCTCAAAAACCCTAATTCTCACTTCAATCTCAAAACTGTTAATATCCTTCAAGTTAAACTTAGACCCATTAAAACTAAATAAACCCCAAGTAATATTTAATTCCAACTTTATCCTAAACATCTACCACAACCTAACCCCACATTCCTCATAAACCCTAACAACACTCCAAACATAGCGAACTGAGACCAAAACCCAAGTCCCCACAAACTAATCCAAAACGAACAACTACATAGAAGTAAAGATTTTATCAGATTTCCAAGTATATATAAGTTGCCAAGTATATACAAGCGCATACGATGATAGGGGCATTAACACGTTGAACATTGCTTTCTTCGATGAGGATTTCTGTAGCTTTCAAGCAGAGAGCCTTCATGTCCGACACTTTCAACAGTTCGCACTTCTTTAGTTGCTCTATTTGTCTGTCAAAGCCTGACATATCTGCCTTTTAGTATCTCTCTTTCCCATGCTTTACCTTTGGTTTTGGTTTTGAAGCTCCACAAACAAATTTCTTCCATCACAACATTGTTCTACATACCTTCTATACTTCACATACCCACACAAATTTAGAGAGGGAAGAGAGTTGAGAGAGAATAAAGATTCAGACATTCATTACAGATTTTTCCATGCCTTCCCTCATTCGGTTACAACGGCTATTTCATACAGTACGTAGAATATTCTAGACTATCATGTGATTCTTCGGTTGAGACTGTTGCTTCCTACGCTGCGTTTTGCTTATTCCTAAACATATAGTATTCGACGTCGTTCCTGTCTTCTTCTTCTTTTTGTCATATGCAGTCTATATTTTTGTAACATCCCCTCTGTCTTCAAAAATCACCTTATCCATCAAGTTAACCTCCGAAAACCTCTTATGTAGCTCATACTTCATTTCCTATGTAGCCTCCTCTCTTGTTCCTCCTTGCCATTATACGAGTACTTGCGTGGCTACTTTGTTATTCCTCTTCACCATTCTTCTTTCCCAAATGGCCACTGGAATTTTTTCCATGCCCTTCACTGAAGTAGGCAGTTGACTAGATGTAGGAGTATTTTCAGATACGATGCTCCTTAGTTAAGATACATGAAAAGTAGGGTGAATAGAAGATCCTTATGGAAATTTTAACGTATAAGTTACCTTATTCAGCGATGATCGGGAAAAGTCCATAATAAAGAGGTGTCAATTTCTGGTTAGGTCTTCGTTGCAACAAATGTTATCTGTTAACGTACACCCACTATCCTTCTACAAACTCCCTCTTCGAACACTTTTTGTCTCCCTACAACTTCATCCTCTGTTTTGCTCTATTAAGATGAAATTTGACGACTTGAAGTGCCGCCTCCCTCTCCTGGAATACTTGATCCAATCCCACATCGTTAAAATCTCCTGCAATATAAGGCACATACAGAGGTGGGGAATAACCACATAGAACCTCAAAAGGTGTAGTGTTTATGGTAGTGTGATGTGTGGTATTGTACCACCATTCTGCCATTGTTAGCTAGCTTGTCAACTTCTGCGGTGTGTCACAACATAAACATCTCAGATACGTTTCTAACGTCTTGTTCACCACTTCCAACTACCCATCCGTATAAAGATGATAGGCTGTGGATAATTATAGCTTCACGTTCTGTAATCTAAACATTTCACTCCAAAACCTACTTAAAAAGAGTGGATCCCAATCACTAATTATTTTTTTTGGCATCCCATACAACTTGAATATGTGATCCATGAACAATTGCGCCACCTCTTGTGTTGTATAAGGATGTTTGATAGCTACAAAATGCGTTTACTTGCTAAATCTGTCAACTATGAAAAAAATGGAGGACTTCTCTCTAGAAGGCGGTAATCCTTCTATGAAGTCCATAGCGATTTCTTTCCAACATCCTTCTAGCAAAAGCAGGGGTTGTAGTAAACCCAGATGCGTCGCATGATCATATTTACTCCACTAAAATGTTACACAATTCTTAACGTGATTTCTCACATCTTTGGTCATCTGCTTCCAATGGAAAAAAACTTTGTCTCCTTTTGATTGTTGCTGCCACCCCTGAGTGTCCCCCTTGAGGGCTATCAAGAGCCATTGTTATGATTTTTTTTTTCCGAAGCTCCTTATCGCAACACAATTCTTCGCTTCCATCGTAACATCTCATTCCTCCATTCGTAATTTCCTGAAGGCATATCTGGTTTTTTTTAGTTTTTTAATGATGTCCTTTATAGTGGTGTCTCTCTCCCATCCTTCATGAATCTCTTCCAACAACATTGCTTGTATATGTGATACTGACAGTGTGAGCAGTTGAAGACTTGAAACTCAAGATAGGGCATCTACAACAATGTTTTCTTTTCCACTCCTATAAGTAACCTAGAAATCATAACCCATCAATTTAGGGAGACAGTTTTGTTGGAACGGTGTTGACATTCGTTGCTCCAGGAGATACTTCAAGCTCCTATGGTCTGTTTGTACCCGAAAGAATATACTATTTAAGTAACGATGCCACTGTTTTTACGGCCTTGATGATGGCGAGAAACTCTTTTTCATAAGTGGACAACCCTTGGTGCTTGGGAGCTAACACCTTGCTCAGATAAGCTATAGGGCATTCCTCTTGTTGAAGAACAGCTCCAATTCCCTTTTCACAAGCATCTGCTTCAATCAGGAAAAGCTTGGTGAAATTTGGTAATGCCAACACTGGTGCCGCCATTAACTTTTCTTTCAGCTGCTCAAACGCCTTCTATTGCTCCTCTTTCCACTTCCAGCTCCTTGCCTCTTACTTCTTCAACAAGGCATTAAGTGTCTTTGCCAGAATCCCATAATGCTTAACAAATATCCTATAGTACCCTATCAAGCTGAGAAACTCTCGAAGCTTCTTCAAGGTGCGCGGTTGTGGCCATTGCTGAATGGTTTCTATTTTTCTGTTATCAAAGGACATGCCCATCTCCAAGATCGAATGCCCTAAATAATCCACCTGTCTCACTCCAAATATGCAATTACTTGCTCTGATGAATAATTGTTGTTGTTGTAAAACTTCTAAGACCAGGCGTAGGCGCTTCAGGTGTTATTGGAAGTCAGCACTGTAAATAAAAAGATCATCAAAGAAGACAAGCAAAAATTATTGGACATCGTTTACGGAACCCAACTCTTCAATGTAAATGATCTAGAAGGGGGGGGGGATGAATAGATCTTTGAAATTTATCACGGAATTCTACAAAAATATCAGAAGTTAATTCACACACAACTAAAATAACATAAACAAAAAGTAACAGAGTAGGGAAGAAGATCAAACACTGTTTTTATAGAGGTTCGGTGTTAAAACCTACGTCCTC
>JAOSBM010000005.1:19854277-19869856 GCA_027568955.1 Erythroxylum tenue | reverse complement strand
ATCTCCTTCTCGATCACCTCCTGCCTTTCTTTACTGTGCCACCGCTTCTTCTGTCTGACTGGCTTGCAATCTGTTCGAATACCGAGGGCATACGATGTTACCGATCGAGAAATTTTAGGCATGTCGCTCGGTACCCAAGCAAAGACCAACTTGTTGTCTACCAAGCAATCTGTGATTTCTTTGACCATATTTTTTGCAAGTTCGGAACCTAAATTTGTGAATTTGGACTGGTCTGCTTCATTCAACACAACCTGCTGAGTTTCTTCTACAGGATTCATCCGCTCAGTTTCTTCATTAGCTCTCACATCGAGAGAACTTGTCAAGACGACCACTCCATCAAGCGTCCTTGTTTCTGCCAAGTAGCATTCCCTAGCGATTCTCTGCTGACCCCTGACTTTGCCGATGTCATGGGGGGTTGGGAACTTCATTGCTTGATAGTAGGTTGAGACGACTGCTCTGAGGGCGTTTTGAGTGGCTCTTCTAATTATTGCATTATAAGCTCCTCCAAATTTTACTACCAAGAATTCAACGCTCTTCTCTATTTGACATGGATTTTGCCCGAACTTCACGTTCAGGAAGACTCGGGTGAATGGGTAGGCCGACGCTCCTGTTACTCCCTTGATGGGTCCCTCTATTGGCAGTAGTCGGTCCTCTGGTATATCCATCTGTTCAAATGCATCGTAATAGAGTAGGTTGACCGAGCTGCCCGTTTCAATCATTACTCGTTTCACTTCATTGCCCTCCATATTCAAGTTGACCACTAACGCATCATCATGGGGACAGCTAATACCATCCAGATTAGATTTGTCGAACGAGATCACCTCCTCATTTTGCTTCTTTTTCTTCACTGAAAAATCCTGCCTGGCATACCTTTTTCTACCTTTAGCAGTCGACCCTTCTGCTGCATTACCCCCAAAGATCATATTGATGACCCTAACCGGTCGGTCATCCTGCTGTCCGACATTTCTATCGCCTCTTACTCTAGACTGTGCTCTCGTTTCACGTCGGTCATTCGTATTCCTATTCTGCCTCCCCCCATTGTTCCTATCGTTTTGTCTCCAAGGCTTTTGCCAGTTGTCTGACCGATCGGTTCTACCCTCATTATCTCGATCGGTATTTCTTCCGTACTTCAAAAATCTGCCCAGCCTTCCCTTTTGGATAAGGAGTTCAATTTCTTTCTTCAAGTCCCAGCAATCCTCCGTATCATGACCGACATCTCTATGGAAGCGGCAATATAAATCAGGGTCCCTCTTCTTGGGGGAGTTTTCAACTTATTGGGTTCTCGGAGAGGTTCCCCATCTGCTCTCATGGCTGCCAATTCTTTCGCATATCGCCTGTTGAGCGGGGTGAAGGATTCTCGTCTTTGTCCCTGTCGATCGGCCGGCTTTCTCCAGCTTGATTAATCCTTCTGTCGCTTTTGTGAATCATCTGCTCTGCCACTCGGCGCACGATCGTCTGCTCTACGTTTTGTGTTTTTCAACACTTCCTTGAGCTGGATATACTTGTCCGCCCGATTTCTTATCTCTTGAATTGTATTGGGCTGATCAAGGGCTAATGATTTTTTGAACTCTTCATCCCTCGTGTTGCTCATAAGGGCGGCCAACATGGACGAGCAGGTGAGGTCAGGTACTTCAACGGCTTCATTGTTGAACCGAGTGATGAACTCCGGTAGACTTTCATTCCTTCATTGGGTCAACTGCATCACTTCCAAGGCAGTCTTCTGCGGCCATTTACTTGTAGCAAATTGGTTGAGGAACAACAGCTTAAAATCTTCAAAATTGGCTATGCAATGTGGGGGCAAGCTGTTAAACCATCGTCGAGCTTCTTCCTGAAAGACTGTACAGAAGGCCTTGCATTGAATGGCATCAGGAACGCAATGCAGGTTCATCATTGATTGAAAGTGCTGCAAATAGTCGAGGGGGTCGATCTTTCCTATATATTTTTCAGGTGTCGGTATCTTAGTACCGACCGCTGGGAGGCTATCCAGGATCTCCGGGATGAAAGGAGAGCTGTATTGTGTTGATGGTTGATTCGGACGGGAATTCATAGCTACATTGATTCGATCATCCACGATTTTTTGTAGGGCTTCAGCAGTGTGTCGATCGGTCGTCACACCTATCTGCCGAGCGGGGGTTTGTTGCTGTGACGGTTGAGACTGCAAAATTTGGCGGATCAGTAGATCGGTCGCTTCCTCTATTTGTTTCTGGGTGAGGGAGGTTGGTTGTGGTGCGGGAGGGTTATGGTTGTGAGGATGCGAATTGGTTTCAGCGTTATCCTCCAAGGCCACGCTCTGCGCTTCTTGATCTCGGTTTTGTGATTGTTGCGGATGATCATTCGGATGTGAAAATTGCATTTGATTGTTCGGATTTCTTGGTGGTAGTTCATCTGTACTAGGGTTTTGGATGACGAATGGTGATCGAATCTTGGAATCATGATGCGCCGGTGGAAAGGTGGTGGGTAGTCGCAAACCTATTCGTTGCAGCGCAAGTGCCGCGACAGCGGCTACATCAGGATTGGTTGCCGCTGCCTGACTTATCTGAGTATTTCTGGACGTGGTGCCCGGACGCCCAGCCCCACGGTGGGCGCCAACTGGTTCTGTTTGATCTTGATGGGGCTGGACTCCGCTGCTTGGATCCATGATTCTGACTGACTTTAGCAAGAGAATACCTGCAAAACAGCACAAGGCATGCCAGGGGTTGATTGCCGGCAGACCCCTCCGACGCTCAAGTTAGTCTTTTGGTGGAGGTTTTGGTAGATAAGAACAGAGAAAATCAGGGTTCTAATCTCGTACCTGTATCATGGCAAAGTAGTACCTTATATAAGGAATAGCTGCTAGGTTTAGATCTTTACGTATGCATGAGAAGTTACCACCTACGAATGGGCCATCGACGACTAGACCTGGGCCTGGGCCTAGCATGGCCGACCTAAATACATTATGAATCTGAGTCATTTCTGTTGGTAATGCTAATCGGTATGTCAATGGTCCAACTCTCTCAATAATTTCATATGGACCAATGTATCTAGGGCTCAACTTACCCTTTTTACCGAACCTTAGTACTCTTTGCCAAGGCGACACTCTTAAGAACACTTTGTCTCCCACTTGGTACTCTATGTCTCTCCGGTGCTAATTTGCATAACTTTTCTGTCTATCTTGAGTCTCTTTAATTCTACTACGAATCGATTTCACCTTATCAATAGTGTCTTGGATCAATTATGGGCCTCAACAATCTTTAGGCCCTCTTCATCCCAATACAATGACAATCGACACTTTCTACCATATAACGCCTCATATGGAGCCATACCGATGCTATTGTAGTAATGATTGTTATAAGCAAATTCACTAAGGGTTACATATTGATTCCATGCTCCTTAAAACTCTAAAGCACAAGCCTTGAGCATATCCTTAATAGACTTAATAGTCCTCTCACCCTGTCCATCTATTTGAGGATGAAATGTTGTATTGAAATTTAACTTTGTACCTAATGTTGTCTATAAACTACCCCAAAATTTAAAGGTAAATCTGGAATCTCGGTCAGACATGATAGACAATGGAACATCATGCAACCTCGCAACCTCATTAACATACTTCCAGGCCAATTAATCTAATGTATTATTCCCTCGCACAGGTAAGAAATGGTCTGATTTCATCAATCTATCAACAATGACCCATATAACATCATGTTACGTCGGAGTTCACGGCAAACGCATGATGAAATACATAATGATTCTCCCCCATTTTTACTTCAGAATAGATAATGACTATAACTTTTCGACCGGAGCCTGACACTCAACTTTAATCTGTTGACAAATCAAACACTTAACAACGTACTCCGCTATTTACTTTTTTATCCCTGACTCTCAAAAAATACTGTTTCAACGTAATATACATTTTGATAATACTAGCATGCATAAGGTAAATTTCCCACAAAAGGCCACATCAATTGCCCAGGTTTTATGTAACCACGAAACTCAAACGGTGTCGTTTGATGGAATGTTTAACTTTTTTGCTTGTTGGAGTTGGTTGTTTATAATAACGCGTTTAAGATTATTTTAAACGACGACGGAGCCCCTCAAACACGGCGAAGTTTGGTGGTATCGTCGTGTTATTGTACTTACGACAACGTTTATGCTCTCCTCTCCGATTCCGTTCACAATTTACTGGTCGTTTGGTTTACTCTTCCAATCACAATCTTGTTGGTAGTGCCTTTTCTTTTGATCTGATCAGGAACTTGTTGATTTTTGTGCAGGATTGATTGAAAATTTGAGTCTATTTTGATTTTGATTTTGGGTTTTGGATTGAATCGATCAGGTATTGATAAGGGTTTTACATGGCATCGGCATCGGAACCGTGGGTGAAGGAGTACCAAGAGGCTGTGAAAATCGCCGATGACATCAGTGGGATGATCGCTGACCGCAGCTCTTTCCCGTCGACGGGACCGGAGGCACAGCGCCACGCTTCTTCTATTCGGAGAAAGATCACGATTCTAGGGACTAGGCTCGATAGCTTGCAGTCCCTCTTGTCTAAACTTCCTGGAAGACAGCAAATGTAGAGTCAGTTCTGTGATTCTTCATGTTTGTTGAGCAATAAATTGGATATCTTTTGCACACACACACACACACACAAACACGTATATATACATACACGAATGTATGTGTAGATGATCGTTTGTTAGTGGGATTCGAAATGTTGGTTTGAGCTATTTTTTTAATGAATTTCTTCCCCTCGTAACTATTTATTGTGTTGTGGGGTAAAAAGTAGTTGAATGATATATAAATTATGGAGAGAGAAGGGTACACTGTACATGAAGCTCTTCCATTGAGATATTTGATATGGACAGCTTAGAATTTTACTGCTTTTATTGAACAAAGGTTTATTATAATTACCTTCATTGTGTTTTATGACTTTCTGTTTTTGGTTTCAATAAGCTCTTCTGTAATGCATTACACACTGGTTCTCTCTATGGAACCTATGACTCTAATGCAACTCCGAGCATATCCTTACCAATGCTTCCTCTTTGAGATGCAGATCGGAGAAAGAGATGAATCGTCGCAAGGACATGATTGCAAATCTGAGGACCAAAGTGAACCAAATGGCTTCCACATTGAATATGTCTAACTTTGCCAACAGGGACAGTTTGTTTGGCCCAGAAATAAAGCCAGCTGATGCCATGAGCAGAACTCAAGGGTTGGACAACCAAGGCCTTGTTGGACTTCAAAGACAAATCATGAAAGGCAAGTTTGCAATCTTCTTTTGAATTTTGGTAGTTCTGCTTATTGTTCAATTGCTTTTCTTTGTTCGATTGCTTTTCTTTCTTTTGCAAATATTGAATTCTTATTTGACAAGCCTCCAATTAGCTTTTCTACTCAAGAAGAAAGCAAAGGAGCTAAAACATTGAGAAGAAAAGCCCAACAATTCCTAAGAACAATATTGGAGGGTTGTTATTTGTTATTTTTTGTTATTTGTTCTTTCTGCTTTATTTCTTAGTATTTTTTTAGCAAGATTCTAGAAGGCTGGGGTGGCATGGTTTTTAGGGAAAGGTGTCAGGTTAGGGAATATTTAGCTGGGACAGGGAGTAGAAAGAGGCAAGAAAAATGTACTATGAATGGGAATGTCTATGGAGAGAATGACACCTCTTGAATGTTGCTTGTAATTTTCTCCCCATTGATTTCCACCTAAATAAAGGATCTGCACTATTAACCATTTATCTTCTATTTTTCTAGTAACCTAGCAAATCTAGTATACAAGTTGGTTCCAAAACCTAGGGAATGCCGACGACAAGGATGGAAGCAAGAGTAGAAAATATGGAAGAGAAGCTATCGGTAATTGAGAGTCATCTTTCTCATCTCGACTCCTCAATTTCTTCTTTAAACCAAACGTTGGATGAGTTCCTAAATGCCCTTCACAAGAGCACTATTCGTTCCAAAAAAAGTATAGCAAAATCAAGTGGAGATAGGACCCCCAACCTAGTTGCGAGGCAACTTGTGGAATAGAAGGGTCTAGCATTCATGTTCTAGTCTGCCACAACAGATATGATCGTAAACTGGACATTCCAACTTATGATGGTGAGGATGACCCAACCTTATGGGTTTTTCAAGTAGAAAGATACTTCGTTTTGAACATACTGGGTGAAACAGAAAAGTTAGAAGCAGCAAGGGTGTGCATTTGGAGCGTCGCCTTGGCGTGGTTATAATGGGAGGAGAATCAACAACCTATACTAACATGGGATGTGCTAAAGACCCAACTTCTGAGAAGGTACTTGCCAAAACGCAAAGGGACTCATCAACATCGTCTCCTATCACTACAACAAATGTCTTCTGTAGTGTAGTATCGAAAGGTGTTTTAGGGGGGAGTTTGAGGCATTAGCTATTCCCCTAAAACACCTAGATGATGACTCATTAGTGGTAGTATTTCTTAATGGGCTTGATGATGTCAAAGGGAAATTAATGAAGATGAATTGCTCTGAGTTATTAGAGTTAATGGAGTCAACTGAGAGGATAGAATAGGGCAACATAGTTCTGAACCCAGTCTAGGACAATCATATGGCCAAGAAGTTAAAAAAGACCCTAGCTAATTGGATCTCTATTGTTGTCTATAACCCAAACCGATACACCATGTGGACCTAACCTATATGGACCCAACCTAATTCTAATCCAACCACCTACCCTACTACCATCATTGTCAACCCACCCTAAAAATTCATAGCAACCTTGATTCACCTTTCAAACGAATGTTTGCAGCTTAAATTCAACCTAAGAGGTAAAGGGGTTATGCTTCAAGTGTGATAAAAAATATCATGTGTGGTATACGTGTAAAAATCGGGAATTGAAAATTTTAGCTGTGTTTGATGACGACGTAGAAAGCGAGCTGGAGATAGCCAAAGTGCAATCAAACGCTAAAGCATTGTTGCAGGTGGGAGAAATCGAGTTGACACTAAATTCAATCATTGGATTAAGCTCTCCACACTTGATGAAACTGCGAGGAATGATAGATCGCTAGGAGGCAACGGTCCTCGTTAATTGTTGGGCTACCTAAAACTTCATCAGTGACTAGCTGGTGGCTAAATTGGGCATTCCAATCACAGAGACGACAAGCTATGGCGTGACAATGGGAACTGGCGCACCTGTACTAGGCATAAGAATTTGCAAAGGGGTTGTACTTCAATCACAAGAAGTCATGGTGGTAGAAGATTTCTTGCCTTTCAATCTTGGTGGGTCTGATTTGATCTTAGGGCTCAAGTGGTTGTTTGCAATGCGACACGCTGACTTGGATTGGCACTCTCTAACAATGATGTTACCCATTGAGGGAAAGACGGTAGTGCTGCATGGGGACCCTAGCCTAAGAAAAATAGTTGTATACCTAAAATCTATGGTCAAGACTTTTATCCAAGAAGGCCAAGGAATGAGATTGAGATGTGTAGGCTAATTATTTCGGAGGAGGATCAAAGAGACCAACTTTTGGAGGAGGTGCGACTGTTGATAGACGAATTCCAAGAAGTTTTTCCTTGGTCGGGGGAGCTACCCCCATGGCGAGAAAAATGCGGGAATTCAATTTAAAACCTGGAACTACTCCCATCAATGTCCGAGCTTATCGATACTCTCATAATCAGAAGGATGGGCCTAACGTTAAGTTCTTTTTCAGCCCGATACTCCTAGTTAAGAAGAAGGATGGCAGCTGGAGATTTTGTATAGACTATTGAGCCTTGAGTAAGGCTACAATCCTTGACCAATTTCCCATTACCACAATAGACAAGTTATTTGTTGAGGTGCGAGAGGCTCAGTTGTTTCCCATTAGATTTGGGTAAAAATCGAGGATGTCCCAAAAATAGCATTTTGCACTTATGAGAGCCAATACGAGTTTTTGGTCATGCCCTTCGACTTAACCAACGCACTAGCAACATTTTAGCCTATCATGAACACTATTTTCAAACCAATGTTGCATAAGGGGTCTTAGATTTTTTAGATGACATTAATGTACAACAACTCCAAGGAGGCCCATTTTCAACAATTGAGAGAAGTACTAACCATGCTAAAAACTCATCAGTTATTTGCTAATTTAAAAAATGTTATTTTTGAATAGGATTGAATATTTGGGTCATGTTATTGTTGAAGAGGGAGTGACTGCAGATCTTGAAAAAGTGAAGGTAATGGAGCGATGGCCGATGCCCAAAAATTTGAAAGAATTATGAAGCTTCCTTGGATTAACGGGCTACTATCGACGGTTTGTCAAAGACTATGGTAAAATAGTCGCATCATTAATGGACTTGTTAAAAATGATGCATTCAAGTGGAGCAAAGAAGCAACTGCAGCAATACAACATCTTAAGAAGGCCATGGTGCAGCTACCTATACTAACCTTCCTAATTTTGATGAAAAGGTTGTTATTGAGTTAGACGCATCAGGCTCGGGGCTAGGGGCAATACTAATGCAGTTGAACTTTTAGCTTTCTTCAGCCAAGCTTTGAAAGGGCATGCCTGCTTGAAGTCCGTTTACAAGAGGAAACTCATGGCTATTGTATTTGCAGTCCCAAAGTGGCGGCATTATCTCTTAGGTAGGAAATTTTGGTCAGAACTGACCAACGCAGCTTGAAACACCTACTTGAGCAAAGACTCGTCGCTGAGGAGCATCAACGATGGTTAACCAAGTTATTGGGAGACTATTTTGAGATTGAATATAAATCAGAAGGGTAAAACAAAGCAACAAATGTTCTCTCTCGCATGCCCGAACTCTTGCATTTTATAGTGGCCCAGTGCGCCAATGTAGCAGTTCTTGAAGAAAAAGTTGATTGTGACCTTGACTTCGTCAGAATAAAACAAGCCTTGCAAACAGATCCAAATTGCAAACCTAAATGGAGTTTGGTTGGGGACCAGCTTTGCTACAATAACAAATTAGTGCGCTCTAAAACCTCAATAACAAATTAGTGCTCTCTAAAACTCAAAACTAATTCTCAAAATTTTGGCTAAATTTTGCGACAGCTTGGTGGGAGGGCATTCGGGCTATTTTAAGACCTACAAGCGAATGATTGCAGAGCTCTATTGGGAAGGGATGAAGGCTAATATAAAGAAACATATGGACAGCTCTGCAATTTGTCAACAAAACAAAACGTTTTCACTTTCTCTAGCAAGATTATTGCAGCCTCTTCCTATTCTAGAACAAATGTGGGATGATATCTCCATAAATTTTATGGAAGGACTACCTAAATCAGGAGGGTTAGTGTAATTGATAGTAGACAAAGTCATATGCTCATTTTGTCGCTGTCAAACATCCCTACACTGTCTCCATCATGGATAAATTATTTGTTTAGCACATTGTCAAAATTCATGGATTTCCAAGATCTATTGTGTCCCACAGAGATAAGGTTTTTATTAGTCATTTTTGGAGGGAATTATTTCGCCTACAACAAACTCAACTACGACGTAGCACCGCCTACCACCCCAAACTGACAGCCAAACCGAAATGGTTAATCGTTGTCTCGAAACATATCTGCGTTGTCTTGTACAGACACATCACCCCACACCTGGAGTAAGTGGTTACCATGGTGCGAATATTGGTATAACACTGCTTTTCACACATTAACCAAGCTTACCCCTTTAAAAATTGTATATGGAAGGGAAACACCACCCTTACTTCAGTACACAGATGAGCATGCATATAATGCCAATATAGAGGAACAGTCAAAAGATTGGGACTTGATGCTTAAGGAAAAGAACGAGCAATTGAGTGTACCATTGGAACAAATCAAAAAACAAGCAAACCAGCTTAAGGGACCTTCACTTTCAAATTGGTGATTTGATTTACTTAAAACTTTGCCCTTACTGCAGCAGGTTGTAGCCAAGAGAGCAAATGAGAAGTTATTGTAGCCAAGAGAGCAAATTAGAAGTTATCATCTCGCTATTTCGGACCCTACACAGTTATTTAGAAATTTGGTCCAGTTGAATACAAATTAGGACTGTTGGACTCGGCCACTATCCATCCAATTTTTTTGTGTATCACAGCTTAAAGCTGACACCCCCAGCTTTGAGATTCCTCCTACACTCTAAGCTGATTTGGAATGGAAATTCGAACCCAAGGAGATCTTGGGGGTTCATCCTGGGTAGGACTCTATTAGCGCTACTGAAGTATTGGTCAAATGGAACCATTTGCCAGATTTTGAGGCATCATGGGAATTCTATGACACAATCCAGCAATAATTTCCAGCTTTTCACCTTTAGGACAAGGTGACACTCATAGCGGAGAGTATTAATAAGCATCCATTTAAGCTTTTCTACTCAAGAAGAAAGAAAAGGAGCTAAAACAATGAGAGGAAAAGCCCAACAAGTCCTAAGAATGATATTGGAGGGCCGTTATTTGTTATTTTGTGCTTTATTACTTGTTTGTTTTTAGCAAGATTCTAGAAGGCTGAGGTGGAATGGTTGTTCGGGAAAGGTGTCAGGTCAGGGAATATTTAGCTGACAGGGGGGAGTATAAAGAGGCAAGAAAAATGTACCAAGAATGGGAATGTCTATGGAGAGAATGACACCTCTTGAAAGTTGCCTGTAATTTCCTCTGCACTGATTTCCACCTAAATAAAGGATCTGCACTATTGACGATTTATCTTCTGTTTTTCTAGTAACCTAACATTATCTAACATGATTGAAGCAGAACAAGATGAAGGACTTGAGAAATTGGAGGAGACGGTTGTAAGTACAAAGCATATTGCATTGGCAGTCAGTGAGGAGCTTGATCTTCATACCAGATTAATTGTATGCTTCATCTCCTTTTCTTTTCCCATGCCCCCATTTTTTTTGGCCACTTTATGAAGTAGCCAGGCATTGCCATCATTATGCAACTTTTGCTCATGCACTTTGCAGGATGACTTGGATCAGCACGTGGATGTTACAGACTCCCGTTTGCAAGTAATCTTGCTTAATCCAAAGCCTCTGGTCCACTAAATGCTATTCATTCGAAGTTATAATCATACCTACATGTTTACTTTCAGTGGATAACATACTAGATAACAGATATACTTAAGCCATAACTATGACCTTAAACTCCTCTTAACTGTCTGAATGAATAACAAAATATTACAGCTAAACGTAGTTTTGAGAGATAATTAGCATGTGAAATTGAATCATAAATTGTGGGACTCACAAACGATCTCTGCTGGTAAACATTTTTTCATGCTGCAGTATGTTTTACCTTGTGACCTCATACCTCTATAGAATGAAGTCACCTCATGTCCGTAATGGAGAAAAAAGTTTAATTGCCTAGCTGTCCTTCACACGAGTATATAGGCACATTGGGGTGGTGATACAATCTCTTCCTTGCATAGTTTTAGAAGATTGGATTTGCAATCTTTTTGATTTTATGTATACCGGAATTTCATAATTTGATGATTTGTGAACAGCGGGTGCAGAAGAATTTGGCGATTCTGAACAAGCGCACCAAGGGTGGCTGCTCCTGCATGTGCATGCTCATAGCCGTCATTGGGATTGTCATTCTGGCTGTAGTTATTTACGTACTGGTCAAGTTTTTGTAATGCCGATACTCGACAATGCATTGTTTTTATTTATTCCTCGCTTGGACATGTGCGTGTGCAATTTTCCCTTTGACGGGTTGATGTTCGAAACGATGCGTCTGGTTTGTCCAATTTTCTTGTGGTGCTTTGCTGAGCGAGCCGAGGTGTAATGTTTGCTGTTAAATTATGATAATTGAAGTGTAACTGGCACTACTGGTAATGTTCCATCCTTCAAACAGTGCAAGTTAGTCTGACTATAGTTCTCACTGCAGATTTAAGTCATTAGGAAGTGTGGAGCAAATAAAACCAAAGCAGGCAACACAAATGTTATGAAAATCGAAGTCATTCAATTGCAAATTGTGACAAAGGCAAAGGTGTTCTATTAGCTGAAATGGTGCTGTGTTACAATAAGTTGCGAATATTAACAAATGAGATGGCCAGCCAGCCCAGAAACAACAAATTCATTATCCTTCAAACGATGATTTGCAAGTTGAGCCATCAAAAATGTCAAGAAATATGGCAGCCTATCTTGTCGAAATCCTAATGAAAAAAAAGAAGGCGAAAATAACTAGAAGAAAAGTTTTCGTGGAGACGGTCTTGAAGGAACAGTTGAAGGTGGGTTTGCAGTCCTGATGGGGGTCGGAATTGCTTTACCCTCCTGAGCCAGAGCCATCGTATCTAACAGTTTTGCAGCCTTGGGGTCTGTGAGAAGAGTCTTCTGAAATGACTGTGAGAAGCCAGTTGCAATAATAGTCACATGAATCTCTCCATTGTAACGATCGTCCACAACAGCCCCAAATATTATGTTTGCAGATGGATCCGCCAAACTTGTAACCACCTGATGCAATATCATAGACCATTAACACATCACAAGCATAACATGTCTACTTGATGTAAGCTCAGAGTCCACCCAACTCAAACTGTCAATCCTTCTTTATAATCTACTGGCTATGCTCAACTCTGAACAAACTTTCAATTTCATTAAAGACGGGGTATAGCTAAAGGGTCTACTGGAGCCCCACATATAGATCCTTTGCAATTTGTCTTTAACTAATCATTAACGGATTTTTTATGTCCTGACATCAAAAGTTTTCAATCTTACTGCAAAAAAAGGCATCTTTGCACACTCAAAAGTCTAGAAACATGAACCGGTATAAGGAGAACTTGGGAAACTCCAATCTTATAGGGTATTAATTAAGCCATTGCAATTGTCTACTCTCTCTTGCGTAGTTTGAACTCCATTCTCACTGCTTTTGACACAGTTTTATGGACAATAGGCTATTTACGTACCTGGGATACTCTATTCACTTCTTGCAATGTGATGTCTTTTCCTCCAGTAATATTATAAACCACTCCAGTTGCTGACTGGATAGATGATCCAATCAAGGGTGCCAATGTTGCTTGTTCAGCTGCTTCTTCAGCCCGATTTTTTCCAGATGAAACCCCGACTCCAAGCATTGCCGTGCCGGAATCTTTCATGACTGCCTTTACATCTGCAAAATCCACATTAACTAGACCAGGTATCTGCAAAACATGAAAGCTGTCATAAATTATCTGCAGATAAAGATGTAATGTAGATTATGGCAAGATAATATAAAGTAAAAGTTAGAAATTACATAATCCAGTGTACATCAGCAATGGTTTTGTTTCAACCAAAACCAATTAAGGAACAACTTACAAATGGATTATTGGAATGAGATTCAATGCATGATAAGCAGGAGAATATATTTAAATATGGCCATAGCTAAATTCCATCAATTGAATGTCCTGATTATGATTTCATGTTTTTAAGGAAAATAAATAAAATTAATGTTTATTACAGTATGGTTGATCCTGTGAACAGGCCCAAAAATGCCAATTCATTAGTCTTAACCTCAAAGGCAGATGGTTGCAGGCAAAATACGGAGATGCATATTAATCATTCACAAAACCACACACCGTGATGATATCTGATATTCCTTGCACCCCTTGGCGAAGAACATCATCTGCAAGAACAAAAGCATCTTGAAGCGGTGTCTGTTCATCAGCAATATCAAGCAATCTGTCATTGGGTATCACAATTAGTGTATCCACATTTTTCTGCAGTTTTTCAATAGCCTCTAATGCCTGCAAATAAACAAATGAAAATCAATCAAGATACAATTATTTAGAGAGACCTCTATGCTTGAGGAAACATATTACAAAGCAAAGAATTTGTCAATATAGATGATAAAAATAACCAGTAAAGCATGCAAATTTTCATCTTTGCAATTAGAAGAAGCCAACCATTTTCATCGTTGGAATTCAGAAATGTAAATCATTTGAACAGATGAAATGAAAAAATGACACCTGCCTGCGTCGACCTTTTACGCCCTTCAAAGCTAAAAGGATAGGTAACAACACCAACAGTCAAATATCCTGCCTCCTTTGATATTTGTGCAACGACTGGGGCAGCACCTGATCCAGTGCCTCCACCCATGCCAGCTGTGATGAACACAAGATCTGAGCCCTTGAGAGAATTTGCAATTGCTTCTTTTGATTCCTCAGCAGCCTGCTCTCCTAGAAGTGGGTTTCCCCCAGTACCTGCACACTTTTAACACTCTTACAAGTGACCAAATCAAAGAGACACAACATGCCTCCCACCAAAGTGTCTTCGGTTAAAAGGAAAAAGCAGATAAATGGAACTGGGATGCTACTGAAAACAAATTTTCAATTGCCAGACCTAATCCACGAGTTAAAAGCTCTCCAATCTGAATCGGATTTTCTGCAGCGGACTGCAACAGTGCTTGAGAATCTGTATTTATGGCATAGAAATCAACACCCTAGTTTCCATCAAGCAGACATTACAGTCAGTTATTTTCCAAACAACATAAACATAAACACATATATATACAGAAAACTCCAAAAAGGATTTAAACCATTCTGCCATTGAGGCTAATATTCCTAATCATGCTTTATTATGACTTGTAATACTTTATTAGGGACATATTAAACCATGCTATCAATATTAAAGTTTCCATAACACTTACAAAAGCAAGATTTTAATTATCCAAATTATGTATAAAACTAAAACGTTAATTCCATACACCCATTTCTGGTTTTTTTTTTTTTTGATAAAACATTTCTGGTCATTTTTGTGTACTCCTAAGTTCAAAAACATCTTACCATTAACGTCAGTTAAGCGAATCCAATTTCACCAGACAAGTTCAAGAAAACAGAGAAGGAACAACAACATGCCAACTACATAGACCCCTACTTTAAGATGCCACAAGCCAAGCATTGACGGAAAATTAAAGAGAAAAACCGATATACTAATTTTATTAGCAACATTGGAGCACACCAGAAAGATGAGAAAGTGACAATAAGCAATAAAACAAGTGAATTTTACCAGATTCCTCACTAAGAAAGAGCAAATTTCATGTGTGAGAAAAAGAAAAGATAAAAGATGAAAATGAGGTTATTTTCCTTGCACATCACCTCAACAGATTAAAAATAAGAAAATGCCAAAGCCAATAGGCCAGAAAAAGAAAAAGATGACAAAATACGATAAGTAGTCATCTCTTAAAATCGAGTGCTCAATATTATATTATTTTAATCAAAGCCCGCGAAAACATTAAGGAAAGCTAACAATTCATTTACCTGCAAACCACTTCCAATCATGCGATTAACGGCATTGTTGCCACCACCACCAATGCCCACTACCTTTATCTTGGCAGACTCCATGGGCACAAAGGAGCAGTTTACCCTTCCAGCATTCAAATGGTTCTGTTTCAAAACACTCCTTTGCCGACTTCTTTTAGAGCAACTTAGCTTTTGGCGGAGTGGAGTGTATGCCACCAGCTGAAGTTGAAGTGTCGCCATTCTCCTAACCTGTCAGGGTATCACTGTAGACTACTTATCCGGTCCATAAAAAATGAATTACAAGAAAACAAGTTTGGCGTCTAGTTAGAGAAAATGATGAGCAGCAAGGATGTCGCTAAGATAAGTGAAACAGAAGATTAAAACACAATCACAACCCATATGATCATGCAAGTCCGCAATCCACACCATTGAGCATCTTAGTCAATATCTTCCCCAAGCAAGCCATTATCAATTTGACAGCTAATT
>JAOSBM010000005.1:19830116-19842330 GCA_027568955.1 Erythroxylum tenue | reverse complement strand
TGAAAGAATACCTGTTAGGTTTAGGTCTTCCCTTATGAGTGGGAAGTCACCATCCATGAATGGGTCATCTACACCTGAGCCTGGGTCTGTGCCTAGCACCACCGACTCAACCAAAACCAACTACGTGAGTTCGAGGCAGATAAGCAACTTATGGGAGTGCAATGAGTGGGAGTAAATCACGAGGGAGCAGGCGACCACTTTCAAGAGAGAGATTAAAAAATGAAGTTGTAAAAATTTTCATAGAAGTACCGGTGCATAGTGAGGGAAAGGAAGAGGAAGCAAGTAGTTGAATTAAGGATTTAGACGAATTAATTTATAATATGTGTCTATTAATTATAGAACGTAATAATTAGATATTTTTCTATGTTAATTAATCTAATTATATATTAATATAAAATAATGAAAATAATTTTTTTAATTAACGAGAATGGACCTTACTACTAGCATTGAACTTTTAACTCCTTCAGATTTGTGTTTATTTAATATATATTCTAAAAGTTTTGAAAATATTAGCGTTTGAGATGAACGCTTAGAAACGTTTATAATATGCACATACCCCCCTATAAGCAAGGAAGTAAAGGAGTACCCACAAACTACAAGAAATTGCAAATTTGTTATGACACATTATCTTCTCAATTTACTTCTCAGACCAGCCCACAAAATTACCCTCAATCAACCCCTCGGCACCACGCATCTTGTACCTTCACCGTTAATGTCTAAACTTTAGGACTTGGGAAGTTGGTCATAATACCTACCACGCATTACTCATTCTTGTACTCATGAACTTGCAATTTCCACAGTTTAGGTGAGTAAGTATAGGACGTCACAATAATAAATTCGTATGAGTGAGATCTTAAACTATTTATGTCAATGTCGGCTTTAAGAACTTGACGCAGCATTTCAGCATTGGATTTAAGGACTCTTGTTGCTCTTCGGGGTATGCCAAAGAAGCGATGGCCTACTCGATGATTATCATTCTCATTGGCCTTTACTTAGCTGCTGCTTTACTCAACATCTCCTCTCATGTCTCAGCTATTGAACCGGCTGGGGCACCTCAAACCCGTGAGCTACCCTACCCCTTTTTCATACTATATTCTTATTTAATTAATGTGTACTGTCAGTTGTTTACAGACTCTCACGTTTACAGAGAAAGAAACTTCGCAACTGACTCCCTTTCTCACCTTACCTTTGACTTTCCTCTTGGTTTTTATGTTTTGGGGCAAGTTCCTCCTAGTGTTAGTAGATGGCTTGATCATGATTTAATAGGAGTCTCTTATGTTAAATAGTTTGTTGTCTTTGTGAGCTTAGCTCACTTTTTCCTTACCAAAAAAACAAAAATTCTCGCTATTTAGATTTATACTTTATCCCAAATTGCAGCCTACAAGTATATGCAAGTTCTTAGTTGCACAGTAACAATCAATATCTATCCTAAATCGCGTAACACCAACAAGTTATCACGGCCTAAAAGCATATACACAAAGTTCTTGTCTGCCTTGTAATAATGGATGGCTATCCTAAATAGCGTAACGTGGCATCAAAATGTATATTAAAATAATGCTCAAAGTTCATAACTCCGTCTACATATAACCCCGCTTTCTCACATGGCATACATGTTCTACTTGTTTATTCCTGTGTACAATTTGTTCATGGAAGCCATTGGCATACTGATGAGTTTTGTTTCAGAGGAGAGCACAGAACTAAGCCTGGCAGAGGCCAAGAAACATTCGAAGCCAAAGCATAACAGAGGGGTACACCGTCGACATGGAAAAGAACACCATCCTCCAAGCAAGGGACACCATCCTCCTGCAAACAAGCACCATAAAGGCCGAGGACACCGATGCAAACAGTCATAAAGGCCACCCACCTCATTGCCATCCCGGACATGGTGGCAACGGCAACACTATGCAAGTTTACACTTTAGACAAAAGCTGATGAATTGTTCTAAAAACATCAACTCAGCAAGTTAAGCTTGCTTGGTCTTGTTACTAAACAAAGCTAGCTTCTAATGTTATGGTTCTAAATAAATTATTTGGCCTTTAGATATTGGTTGACAGTATCTACATGCTTTTGACTGCGTCGACTTTAAGTTCATTTACATGGCTATAAACAATGAAATATACAAATTTATTCCCTATTATTGTCTGGAGAAAATATGAAACATTTCATTTAAAAATGAAGGGCACAACATAGGGCTTAGGAATTTTAAACCATGTCTGAAGAGATGAGCAACAATACCAACTTCATCTACTGCAGGTTTGTTTGTTTAGCACTATGTATTTCCAAGTAACTTATCATAAATGAACAGTTACAAATTGGACTCCATGAAGAACGGGCAAATTGCCCCATGATTAGATTAGAGTACAAATACAACAATACTTTCTGCTAAAACATTAGGAAAAATGAATAAACTGTATTCAAGGGACTAAAGCAAGGGGCTCTCTCTCTCTCTCTCTTTTCTTGCCTTTGTCCTTTTCTAAAGTCCTCTTTCCTGTTTCACTTACCAGAACAGGGATATGGGGGTTATTCCAAACTTCCATTGAGATCAGAATCTGAAATTGGGATCTGCATCCATTGCCCATGCAAACTTCGCCAGAAGGGACTTGTTGAATATCTGCACGAGTCACATAAGATAGGTTACATTGAATTTTCATCATAGAATAAAATAAAATACATAGTTGGTTTTCTTGAAGTGCATGAACTTCCAAATTTTCCTTCCAACCACCAGAAACATAAGCATAAGCATAATCGTATATGGTGATATGCCAGATAGAACTAGTAGAAGCTGTTTACCTTCTCAATGGGAACTTCATGTCTTTTGCACCATGCCACCGTGATCCTAGGATCAAGGTAATTGATTTTGGATGTTCCTAGTGCCACAGTTTTCAGGTCCTCCTTGGTCTTCATCGCTAATTCCATCTTCTCAATCCTTTGATTAGTAGATCCTATCTTCTTCTCTATGCTGTTGGGTCAGATAACAACCACAATGAGACAGCAAATGCATACAAGACATATCAAATCTTAGAAGAAGGGAAAAACTATATTACGCTTCAGGATTTAGATTCCGCTTTTGCTTTCCTTGGGCATCCTTTAGTGGGGGCTTCCCCTTCTTGGCCCTGTCCAAATCAGCTTTCAGCTCCTTCAGGGTTCCCTGCAATTGAATGAGATGAGATAACTCAAAACACGACTCCAATCACACATGCCTCGGACAGTTCATAAAGGTTGATGCTTAAAGCAGCTATATTTATTGCTGAACAAACAAATAAATAAAGCAGTAAGAAAACATGCACGTTGAGAACCATGCGATCAGATGCATATGAAAGAAGTAAAGGGAGGAGAAAACAATGTTTACAGCAACGCTAATCTGTTTAAACCCTTGGACACAAACCGAAAATGAGAAATGTACAGTAATGGTTTATTACCTTGAGCTCCTCAATTTTCTCAGTTAACCTTGACATTTGAGCGCTATGAGATTTTGAAATGGTACGTTGATGATTACAAATAATAGCAACCTGTTTCATGTCAACAAAACTTTTAGATCCCAAAACCATTACCAGCAGTATAGAAATACTTTTTCGGTGATGAGCTGCACACACCTGTTTGTTTGCTTGCTGATAAACAACTACTTTTTCCGCAACATCACCCTCCTCAGTTTCCTCATATAACTGTCAAAACAACACCCACAACCCAAAGAAAGAATCAAGTCCCCAAACCAAGATAGGGGGGGAGAGAGAGAGAGAAAAGAAAGAGAAAAAGCAACCAAAGCATATCTTCAGAAAACAGTGGAAACACGTTTATAAACCAATATAATCTAAAAAATGCACCAAATATGTGGATAAAACACTAAACATTTTCAAAACCTCGAACTTAAGTTGGTATTCCAAGCAATTTATAGTTCAGAATGTTTGACCATATAGCATCAACCAGCAAATCAGAAAACACTTGTGATACTAGTGAAACAATCAATATGAAAAGGATATAATTGCCAACTCAGCACACTACTTGATTTCATAATCCGGTCGTCCTGATCAAAAGTAGGCAATATATATATGTCCATCTTAAATACAGTACTGCAGTAACAAATGCCTTATAACATTGAAAGGAACAAATAACTAATTACACATTCAAAAAAATAACCAATTCATTTATGAGCAGCCAAGAGGTCCCAGAATGGAAATTACCTGTCCATCCAAGGTGATTGATGCATTGAATGTGCGGAAAACCTTTGCTGTCAGGCCAGGCATGAGCTCCTTAAGGTGAGCATTCAGTTTAGTTGTATCCAGCTTGTCAAAAAGATCATCAGTTTGCTTTTTTCCTGAAAAAAGAACAAATACATGCCCATTAGCTCCAAATTTAATCAATGATCAGACCAACATCAACCACCATTACTTACCAGTCTGAAACTGCCCAATAGCCTTATACACAGGAACCTCAACCTCAACTGTGTTTTCATATCGAATTGAATCCTTACCAAGGAAGTCAAACTGAATGGCAAAACACAATCAAAAGCATATTGCAAGTGATTATAGGCTGTAACAAGGTGCTATGCTACACCAAGGAGTAATATTTACTAGCTATTAGCAAATATAAAATATCAACATCACTTTTAAACAACTCTAAAATCTGCAATGAAGCAGTTTAAGGCATAAACGGTAAATGTGCTCTTTGCTGTTAAAAGTTTCCACTAGTGAAGCACTTAAAGCAATGCCATGCTCAAAATAAACTGGATGTTATATTGCAAAATACCTTCAAATTATTTGGTGGTACACACTCTACATTCGCTACTTTTAATGTGCAGCAACCAACAGTATCAGCTTCATCATCATCCTGTAGAAGGCCATCCACAGAATCATAGAACATTATAAGATCCAAACTGAAAAGAAATGTAAGGCTGCATATCCAACTACTGGTTGATAACACTATAAGGAAACAGATGCTCCATTAGAATTTACTCAGTGCCAAAATGGTGCATGATCAATACAAGTCACATGCTAGTATGTAAACAAATTATGGCTTTCAACTACTTTCAGAGAAGGTATGGGTAGAGCTCCAGGGGTTTAAACAGAATTTCCAATTTATGTCATTCAAAATTACCAAGCTCCATTCTAGGACAATATAAAACCTAAAAATTACCATATATATTACTTCACCTAGGTGCAAATCATAATGAAAAATCAAACACAAAAAGTAAACACAATTATACTGAAGGCCACAAATATTTAAAAAGAGCAGGAATCAGGCATCCAGAATAGCAAAATTGGCACAAGGAATTAGAAACTCAACTAATTCACTCAAATAAATCTTATCCAGAAAAAACAAGTTGCATTTTCACCACTCTCCACTCGTGGGAACATACTGACGGAATTTCTTTCTAAAAGACAATGGATTTCATTCATTCAAAAATACTAGATAAAAAAGAATTTTCAGGATAAACACAATTTTTAAAGGGATAAACACAATTTTCAGGAAAAAAAAGGCATTGACAGCGATGATTGAATAGCGTGAGTCAATGTGTGAAGCATTTGTTTGTGTGCGCCTGTATACAGGGAGGAAAGACGAAGAAAAAGAAGGAAAGAGGGAAGGAATTGGTGGTAAAAATAGGGCATACCTTTTCATTCCCTGCCCTAAGAGCTAGCTTATCAATAAGATAAGTAGCAACTGCAATTTGCCGTTTTGTAACATCTTTACTAGTAAAATCCTTTGTGTAAGCTGCTCTGATGTTGTGTATGTAGTCCTGCACTCAAGTACACTTAGCAATTGAAGAGCAGGCAACTAAAATTTTCAAGTTTAGATACCATAAGATTTTAGATAACAACCTTCAGCTTTCTTGCTTTCTCATACTTCTCCTTGTCACTCTGCCCCTTCAAGGAACTGCTGGGTGCCAGGAATACATATTTGAATTCTTTTGGGTTGATTGGATCATTCCAAAAGGCCAACCATGTAACAGTATTATCGTGCTTGATTTCTTTCCAGCTGCCATGATCATATTTTAGTGGCTAAGTTAACTCTAATAATTCAAATCCTTCTAAAAATCAAAACACCCTTCCATCCCTCCCTACCCCTGTTCCCAACATATGTAAAAGATAAGAAAAAGAAATACCTTTCTCCAGGTATGGGACATTCTGGAATTGGAGCATCCTTTCCAATATTTATTGTAATGTCTCTAGGACGGATCCGTCTTTTCAACTTTCCCATCTGGAAGTGGTAAACTAATGCTCAATTAGGAATCCACAAGACAAAGAAGTATTTATAACAGTATTGATCGAGTTATTTCCATCAATATCAAGATAAAACAATTGCACATATTAACAATGTACTAGAAAAGAGCAACCCAAACCTTTGGATGCTCTCCACGGCCTCGAAATAGCCCAGGTGGTTCAACTCTGAAATTACCAACCTGAGATATGAAAATATCAGAATTGGCCTGCTACACCAGGAGCAATAATCATGCAGGTACTTCAAGAAATAAAATGCACATTAAGAATATCTTCTTGTCTGGATATGTGGCAAAGACACGTATTAAAAAATATGCAAATGAACATAATTTCTGCGATCAGTTAGTTTCCTCATCATAGAAGTATGAAATGTCCTAAAATCTGAGAAAAGCACCTTCTCCTTAACACCATCTACAACAGCCCACATATACTTATCCTCTTGCTTCAGTTTTTCTTCTTTGATAGCCTTCTTCTCCTACATTAGAAGGTACCTCTATATTAGTGATTATCAAAGATAAAACATCATCTGCAGCACACTCTAGAATTAAACAAATGGATTTATATGTGGGAACTCCTGATCAAAGAGTCAATGGCATCAAGAAGGGATAATGAAATTTCCAGGGATAAGAATCTGCAGTAAAGCAATTGAAACTCAAGAACGCTAAAGTTTGGTTGCAGATAATGGCTGGAATACTCCATAGTGCACAGCAATTAAAAACAATTACACTAAGGAAGCTTCAACTATTGCCTATAAGGGACAACTACAAAGTTCTGTTGGCAGGTATATGCACGGTGGCAACTGCAACCATGCTGCATGACATATCATGCTTTTCAGATTAGCTAGAAGTGGGCTTCATGCAACCAAACTTACTTCGGTAGTCATTTGTTTTTTCTTCTCCTTCTCTCTCTGATGCCATTCATATACTGGTGTGAAATCACATTCCTGTAATTTCTGGATTACATGGTTCCTTCCAAGTATTTTACGCCAGTCATTCCAAAAATTATCTAGGAATTGCCGTTTCTGCACATAGTCGGTATCTTTCATTACAGCAAACATGGTTGCAACCTGTTGATTGAGTATATAATAAGTCAAACTAGCAGTTTCCATCAATTATGAGATAAAATTAGTCCGTAAACAACATAATTATGACAAGAATGACGCATTCTGCAATATTTGAGGAAGAAAAAAAAAAGAGACACCTCTTCTTGTTCAGGAGTCAAATCAACAGGCTGCCCCTTGTAAAGAATTTTAATCCCATGAGGCTTGTATGGAGGAGGGAAAATGATGCCGTTGTGAACTAAGGTAGTCCATTTTTTCTGACCATCACTGGAGCTAGGTTGGACTTTTGTCGACTTAGAATATTTAGAATTTTTCATTTGTTTCTTGTTCTTTTTATTTATCTTCTTCGATGAAGATGAAACAACCTTTGTTACTTTCGTTACAGAAGACGGTTTCCTATCTAAGGATCCTGATTTCTTCATTCTCTGTGAAATTGGAACATGATCATCATCATCATCTGCCTTATCTTCCACCTTGACTGTTGCCTGTTTACCCTTGGTTACTGTAGATGCATCTGAAAACTTCGGCCTTTTAGCAGAAGACTGATCAGAGGAGTTGGCCTTATCCATAGGTCTCTTAGTAGGCACAACAGAAGGCTTTTGTTGCTTATTCTTCATTATGGATCCATTTTGCTGAATTTTCAAACCCAGAGGTTTTCTATCAATGGAATCATTAGTCTTACTGCTGGATGTTCCGACATTTGATTTTGTAGGAAACCTTGATGACAAGGGTACCTCATCATCATAATCTGAATCTTCATCTCTAGCTTGAGTAGAGGCATTAGAACCCTTTTCTCCACCGATGGAAGTTCCCTTAATTCTAGAACTCAAAGGCAAATTATCCTCAGAATCCTCATCATCATTATTCTCTTGTTTAACAGGATTCATTTCTTCCTTAAGGATGCCAGTTGCATTCTGTTTAGATGACTGTTTTGACTGGTTATCTAAAGAACTTGAAGATTTAGCGTTTGTTACCAGTGACTTTGCAGGAGATGCCTTGACAGATGATGCAGATCCCCTAGGGCTACCCATAGGAGATTTCACAGGTGATGCCCTCAAAGATGGAGCATTAGTATTTCCCCTCTGGGTGTTTGCACTTTGACCATTTGCATTATTGGATGAAGAAGATGGTTTCTTAACTTGTGCATTCACCTGATTTTGTTTTGAGGCTGAGCTAATATTCCTTTTGAATACTAGGGGCTCATCATCATCATCATCATCAAAATTATCAAAAACTTGTTTACCAGGTGCATGTACAGCCATTGTCACCCAACTATGCTCTGTGCTGGCATGTATTCATCAATATCTGGTAAAACTTAAACCTGTTCAAAACCAATAGCAAGCAATGTGAAATAATACATTCTGATTCAAAACAAAACACTTAATCACAATTACCAAAAAAGGGCCAAAGCGTCAACCAATTCAAAAGAAACTAAAAGAGAACCAAGTTTCACCACCAGAAACTAGCATAATTACTAAGGGCTTCATCTTTAACCAAAAACATAAAATCAATATTTAATATGAAAGAGACTATTACTGAGAGTAAAGGCATCCCTATACCAACCCCAACCCCAGCTCCCACCCAAAGAGGAAAGAAGAAAAGAAAGAAACAGAAGAACCGTAAAACTCTAAAAGATAACTAATAAGTTGTACTAATTCAGGTGTGTACGAGATTCTATCAGCAACAATAAATGAAACTATATTAGGGTTTTTGACATTGAGCCCAAATTAAAAACCTTTAAAGCTGACCCAGAAATTAAATGCATTAATAATAAAGACCATAGACAAATCCCTGAACTTGAGCTACCCAAAAGAAAAAATAAATCAGCAAACCTTAGCTAAAAATCAAAATTGGGTAACATAAGAAAACTCGATATCAAGCAAAATGGAAACAGAATCACAGGTTAGGATTTGCAACGAAAGGGAAAAGGCAAACGAAAAAAGATACGGAAGAAGTTAAAAGACCTCAGCTGACGAAGAAGATCGAGGACGGAGACGGAGTAGATCGAGTGCTCTCTCTGTATCCTGAAAAGGGTATATGTCTATTGTCTTGAAAGCTTCTGGGTTTGATGTTGTTGGTGTTGTTTACCAGATGAAGGAACCGATAGAAGTAAAAGGTTTCGGTTTAGTTTTTGGGCAATCCTAATGCGCTTAGGGCTATTCAACTGCATGCCCTCTAAGCCCAATTTTAATTTCACCTTCCTACCCCTTTTGTCTTTTCTTTTTCAGCTTTTGACAACAATTATTAATTTATTTTATATATCAAGCATATAAATATCTACTATTCTCTTACTTTGTGCATTAAATCGGGTTACCCAATAGATGGAAGGTAATTGCTTATAAAATAAATATAAAAACTATCACTTCTTACCGTATAACACTAATCATTTAAATGGTTGCCATTTCTTTCTTTCTTTTTTTTTTAAGAGAGGAATTCACGGTTGCTACTCTTTAGATGCACATTGAGTAAATCTCTAGATTGATACAATAGTCTGCAAATTACGTCAACCGAATACTCCACACTAGACAAGGTATGTACGACAGGCTCGATCGAAAGCGTAGGTAAGGAGAATCAAACACAGGACCTTTTGACTTCATACTCCTGCACTCTATCAACTTGATCACCCCTAAAGAGCGGTTTTCATTTCTTATTATTTCTTATTAGCTCAAATATCAAATCTGAATTTGGTATTAAATTTGGTTATGCTAAAAATTATAAAATAGTTCTTCAATCATATTATTGTACATAATTTTTAAAATATATGATATTATAATAAAAATATATATACTTCACTGCTATCATAATATAGAAACCTTTATTTAAATTGAAATCATATATAACTTTTAAAAACAATCATACCATATCAAAACTTACTTTAAAGATTAATACAAAAGCATTAAATGTAACCACATATAAATGTATACCTACAAATTGGGCTAATTTGCCTCAATTTAAATGTTTAAGGTTTGTTAAACATTTAAAGACTTAATTAACCTTTTTAAATAATTTTGTCTAATTGGATACCTTTTCCTTTTTATTTTTCGACAAAAAAATTTCTTATTATTCTCATTAAAGAGCAAGGAGATAGAGAAAAAGTGATAGAAAGGTATATATTTTGGTGTATGTATTCATATATACAATATGGGTACTTATACATATTGGATAAGTATAAATAAAATACAAAAATCAAGGTGGTATTTACATACGGGGTTCTAAGGCTAAATCAATGTAGATTGTTGACTTCTAATGATATATGTTAGCACCAAGGTATCATGGAAGATGAGAGCTTGAGTTTGGAAACAAGATTTGCAAAATGCCAAGATGGATATGACTTTGTGAAGATATTGGCAATACATGACTATGATGAGTTAGGAACAAGTTTTATGGTGCCTTAGAAAATATGATGTCAAATAAGATGGCAATCGATTTCGATGTTTTTAGTTCGTTTATAAAAGACACCCATATGAGCAATTTGCATGGCACTATGGTTATTACAATAGAAAGGAATTGTAGATGAGAAAGGTACACTTATATGTTGAAGCAACCATCGAAACTAGAGGAGTTTAGAGGTAATATCAGCAAGAATTCTATATTTGGGTTCTGTAGTGGAGCAGGAGATAATTGTTTATTCCTTGTTACACAATAAAATGAGAGTTGTCCCTAGAAAGAAACAGAAACAAGTAATGGATCAACAATCTGCTAAGTCTCCAGCTCAATTATAGACTTATAGCTCCAATATGAAAGAGTAGCAAAAACGAAGGTCATGAAACAAAATACTTCTAATGTAACTCAATATACGAAAATATTAAAGGAGTGGTATGAGATGCCGATATGAATTGTTTCATGATGTAAACAATATGGGCAATATCTAGATGAGAGATAAGAAGCCAACTAATTGGCAACAAAACATACCATTACTAAGTATATTCCCATCAATAGCAGAAAGGTGATCAGTGGAGTTAAGTGAAGTGTTAGTTATCTCAATCCTAATGATGCCAACTCAAGAGATGAGGTCAGTAGCATACTATGTGTAGTTCTGACACGAAGAAAAGGTTGTGTGATAATTCGAATTATGAGAGAGTTAGACTGTGGAGGTCGATAAGCAAATATGGAAGCTGTTGCAGAAGAAACTTTGTTGGTACAAAGTCGCTGCCTAAGATTAAGAGAGGTAATAATATGCAATTTTGACCCTATCTTTCTATTCTAGTTTCATCAAAGGATACCTCAATACCTAAAAAATAGCTACCTAAGTATTTCATCTCAAACTACTGATGGATAAAGGACTTAAGAGTAGAGATACTCTATGTATCATCAACAATTATTATCATATCATCCACATAGAGAAGAAGAAGAGTGCATCCTTGATCTGTTTTGCAAAGAAACAGGGCATGATCATAAGAGTTGGACTGGAGCCTAAGATGTCTAACAAAGGAACTAAATTTTACAAACTAAGCTCAAGAAGCTTGTTTTAGTCCATACAAGGATTTGTTGAGATAACAAACTTTATTGGAAGGAAGAATACACCCCGAAGGAGGGTGCATATACACTTCTTTTACAAGATCTCTATTAAGAAAGGCATTCTTCACATCAATTTGCAATAGATGCCATATTTTACGAACAACAAAAATAATGAGACTACAAACTGAGTTAATCGGACTATAGGAGTGAAGGTCTCCTTATAATTAATGTTGAGCCCTGAACCTTTCTTGAAAGTTAGGACTACTAAATGAGAAATTGTTGATGATTATTATGTATAAAGAAAAGGGGAATTCTTGAATTTGAAATGAAATAGAAGATGGTTTAGATATAAGATGGGTTATATGTGAAAGTTTGGTAGTTAAAAGCTGCAAAATGTAATTGAAACATGTTCATTGAGCATGCTTTAGTGTTTTAGCCATAACTTGATCTCTAGTTATCCAAATGAAATGATTTTTGATTTGGA
>JAOSBM010000005.1:19810031-19821861 GCA_027568955.1 Erythroxylum tenue | reverse complement strand
TTTACCAAGTCTATAATTAGTTGCTTCTTATTAACCTTATACAGTTAACATAAACGATACAACATACTGAAATAACAAGGGAAAGGGAGAACTTTAGGCTCGAGGTGGCACAAGATCAAAGCACATGAAAGAGGATTCAAGAAATCATCTCCAGTCATCTAAAAAGTTCAAAAACTAATTAATAGGTTGTAAGTTGATGGATTCAAGAAATCATCTCCAGTCATCTAAAAAGTTCAAAAACTAATTAATAGGTTGTAAGTTGATTTTCTAATATAGAAAATAAGATGTACCTTTGGTTGAATAAAGTCATAATTTCGGTAAAAGCATTTCTTCCCTGTCTCTTCCAGTTTATTTTTCATTATCCAACTAAAATCGTTAGCACCACAGCAGAAGTCAACAATCTGTTCGCAGAAAACATATACCGAAGTAGTCAGCATTTAAAAGCAACAACAGTAAATATAAGTCACTAAGCAAGTAGATCACATCTACAAGACGTTATATCCCACTGAAATGCAATCACATCTCACATAGGGATGGAAACAGTTTGGGCAGGGCCAGGCTTGTTGCTGATGTCTGGCCCGGTCCGACCTCCTAACCTGCCTCTCGAGCCCGGCCCAAAGTCTGGTAGGGCTTGAGAATCCCGAGCAGGGATGGCAACGGTCCAAGCAGGACCGGTCTCATTCCCAGTTTGACTCGATCCAACCCCCTAATCTGAGGCCCAATCTCAGCCTACCACTCGCATTGTCCAAAACAACATCATTTTGGGGAAACTTCCCAAAACAATGTCGTTTTGAGCAGCCTGTTTCTTAAACATAAGAACAAAACAACATTGGCAAAGGCCTTTTTGGGCCTGGCCTGTTGACTCGGTTCAGGCCACCTGCCATCTCTAATCCCAAGGAAGCAAATCAAAAATATTTTCTGTAGACATAAGTAGCTAACTCATTCCATCCTTTCCTCTCCATTTAATTATCTCATTACATCATATTATTTCACATAATATGTGTGAATTGCCACCTATGCATCAGAATAGGCGAGTGTGGTATAATACTAAACTGAGTTGAAATTTTATCCTTCAGTTTAATGCTCATCACCCAATTTCATCAAGGTTTCGTCAGAAAGCAAAATCTTCCCTGTCCATTAGTAATAATTAGATCAGAAGAGCTGGCAATCAATATATTGCCTGTCAGTGTGCTGAATACACAAGTATTTATCAAATCAACCAATGAGATAACTAACGTGATAATAACTTCTCACTCAAAAATTTTCCTTAAAAAAGCAGATAATCGGGCAAAAGAAATCATCAGCTGATGAATCCTACAAGTCTTGAAATACCTCTTCCAAGAATATTTAACAAGAATTTTGAGAGAAAAAAAAGATTCTCATTCATACATATGCAAATCTAATTATGCAAGTAGTAAGTTAAAAAATCAGGCACTACTGAAATCTTACTTCCACAGCCAAGAAACAAATCTACTCCATTTTGCCTTAAGAACATTAATCCACAATGAAACATGAAACAGAAATTATTACCGTGTCACCATCTTCTACATACCAATGAAGCATGTCAGCAATCTGCATAGAAAAAAAATGATAGTTTATAATTTGCAACGTGTTCATAATCAAAGAAACTAAAGGGCTATTGGTTTCACTTGTGTTTTTCTGTTGTGATTTTTAGTTTTTAGTTTTTGTTTTATGTTTTAGGTTTGTGTTTTTTGCTAAAGAAACTTCTTTAGTTGAAATTTGTAACAACTAAAAACAAAAACCTGTTTATCTAATATTTATAAATTGATTACAAGAGTAACACAAAATTTTCCTTGAAAATGTAAAATTGTTATATGTGACTACTCCATAATTTTCCTATTTATTTTACATATTTTTCAATACCACAAATAAACATTAAATATGTGTTAATGCTATGCTAATGAAAAACTGTTGGAGGAAAAAGGTCCAGGAACAAAGACAAAACAAAAAAAGTTTTGGTTCCTATTCTTTCACTCCTCTCTTCCTTCTATCTCAGTTTTTTTTTTTTTCTTTTACTCTCTTCTCTTACTCCAGTGTTATCATCCCTCAGACATAATAATAGGTCCTGCAAGGAGCTGATCAGAAGCCAATCACACAGAACCTGGTTCAAAGTAGCATGGTTCAGCCAAGCACTTCCTAGGACGACCTTCATCCTATGGTTAGTATTAAGGCAATGATTGGCAACTCTGGACAGAATGAGAGGTAACAATATTCCACAAAATCGTAAGCTATCAAACAACAATCTGAAACACTAAACCACCTATTCTTCCAATGTAATTTTTTCTCTGGCATATGGTTTGTGACTCAGAAGCTTTGCAAACAGCTGGTCGTCAAAGATGAATGGTCTGATATGGTGGAATGGCTAAGTCATGAACAAAATATGCATAAGGACAATCTCTTAGTATGAAAAATAGCATTTCATAGAACCATTTATGCTATTTGGAGGGAAAGGAACCAGAGAACATACCAAGACAAAGAGAAGCTTAGCTATCAGTTACTTCAAGAACTCATTGACCAGATAAGGGAACAGCTTTTAGCTAACAAAATTCATTTGTTATGCAGTAGGGGAATAGCTGATTCAACGAGGATTATGGAGATGCATAATGGAGCTGAATAGTAAAGAAGTACTATAAAGGAGATTTGCGAAGACTATCTGGGGATTGGAATTTGATCTGAGCTTGGATGAAATCTGTACTTCAGACTTCAAATCTTGGTCATGTTAAACTGTAGTTTTGTGATAGATACTCTCAGTATTTGAGAAGTATGTCACTGAATATTATTATTATGTAACTCAAGTCTGTCAAGTTGCAATGTGATTTACAGACAATTTCGAGAGTGTCTCCTCTCTCCTAGCCTAAGGCTCGCTAGAATTCTCTCAGTAATCTGATGAAAATCCCCCCTTCCCAATCATTACATTATTTATACTTGCCAACTACTTGCGTCAGCCATGCAACAAACTCACTATTCTCTCCCCTCCCACATGCACGTAATACCCACCAGCCCTTGACTCTAACAGAAATTGGTAACTTTACTCGGTTACCCTTTCCTTTACCTTCTAGAATAAACCTTGGTAATAGGACGTCTAACATTTTGCTTTTAGCTTGTATAGTCTCTATCTAGTCTCTTGTCTCAGGCTGGAGAACTGCTTGTAATGTAAAAAGTTTTCAATTAATTCAATTTACCTTTTTAAAAAAATCATCTTTAGTTCTGTAAAAGAGCCTGGGTTATTAATTACAGAGGCAAATACTCCTTCAAACAAAACAAAAGGCAATCAGGAAAAAAGTGTGAATTTTTTAAAGCAGAAGTTAAAGAGTGAATGTCCCATGGACTGACTTGGGGTTGGGGAAGGAGATGCTGTGCTGCCCACTTTTTCAATCTTCTTCAATAAATCATACTCATTGCCATTGGGTTACCACGGACATGGCAACGGCGATGATGCTGGTGGTGGAGGATTTAGTTTATATGGTAGTGGGTATGGTGTCGTGGGCATGGTGAAGATGGAGGTGAACTTGATGGTGATAGCTATGAACATGGTGGTGATGGGTATGGCAGTGGTGGTCACTATGGATATGGTGGTGATGATAATAATGGTGGAAGTATAGAACTGAGACTGAAAGTGAAAATAAAGAAAGGAAAAGAAAAGAAAATTTTCGGCAACCTGTTGACAAAACCCATGAAAACGTGATTTTTTTTGTTTTGATAAGTTTTTGTAACAAGTTGTGAATTTCTTTAGTTTTGAAAACCAAAAACAAAAATCATTTTGAACCAAACAAGATTGTCATTTATTTTTATATTTTTGACAATCACAACAAAATCCAAATCACAATAGAAACAAACAGCTCCTAAACTTACCGACATAAATATACCTAAAAATGTATCAGATATTACACAGTATGTCAATCTCCAGTAAGCATACATATGTGCATTATAGAATTTTGAGGTGTTTACAGGTAGAAACCATTTGACTAAGAAGAACCGGAATCATTTCAACAACATCAGGGAAAGCAAGAGCAATAAGTGATTAGGTGCCATTTAGAGGCAGCCCTTAGAACGTAATAGGGAATTGATTCAAGTGACAATTGGAAGTAATTAGCAAATTTGGGGAATATAATACAGGTGTGCATATTGACATCTGAAATACAAACCCACACCAAAAACATGTGAGCAGCAACATAAAAAAGGTCCCATTGTATCGTCAATTCTTTTCTTTCATATTTCAGCAAGTTAAAATAAATGGAAGAAGCTTTCTTACGCAGCCCAAGCCATAATTCAATATTAACCAAACCCTATGTGCAGGGTTAGGACATATAATCGGCTACAAAATCATCCCTAATAATAACTTTATGTGTTTGAAAGGAAAATATATTTCTATCCAGCACAAACAACTAACCAAATGCAAATGAACAAATTATTTAGCTAGAAAAACTGACTGTACCAATTAGCTAAAACAAAGATTTGATTACCTCTTGAAGCTTATCCACTTTAGTAAAATGGCGACCATACGATGAGTAGCGCATGCCATGTATAAAAGGTGCGAGATATACTTTAAGTTTGGTCTACACAGATAAAAAAGTTGAACAAAGACAAATCAAGGCTTTTTCTTATAAAAGTCACATTAAGAGATGTTCCTAGCATTATCATATGGGGAAAAAAGTTACTGAGGGCTTGTATTTCAGTACACTCATTAGCACTGAAAATGACCGCTTCTCCAAATGAAGAAACTTGCCTTATCAAGAGAACACATTCAACCACACCATAAACATTCAACACTACGTATATGCATGCAAACATACGAAAAATTAAAGAAATAACCTATTATCTTCCTACTCAGGGAAAAACTCAAGGGGAATGATCTTGGGAGCATTAGAAAAGAAGGGAGTAATCAACTCATACTCAAGTAGCTTCAGTCCCAACTCATGGAAGCCTGCTATTTTCTCCATTCCACTTTAGCAAGAAGGTAAATATTTGGAGAAAGCAATGTGAATAGTAGAAAGCACGTAACAATTTCAATATATTAAGCAATACCGAGAGAGTAGATGACAGTAATGGCATAATGTGTATAAATAATCACCTTCCACTTATGCATTTGACCAAGAACCTCTGGTTCACAAACAGCTTTGGCATCATCTAAACTGCATCCTCGTTCCAGCTTCTTCAAAGCCGTTCTTGCAGCCTAGTTGATGAAGATCAGAAAAAAAAAATTCCTTAAAAGATAAAAAAAATCTCATGCAGCTATAATTTCCAAATAAGAAAGTTTGACAAATATACCTCAACTGCTCCCTCAACCTTCCCCAGTGTAATGGTTTTGTCCACAACAGCTCTCGATGAGGAAATATGTGTTGATGGAACTTCATGCTTTCTTATCACATCTTCTAAGGATATTGAAGATTCAGCCTCTTTCATCAAAGCCTTAACACTGGAAAGTACATAACATGTTAAAAATAAAACTTCCAAAGACATTGCAGTAGAAAGAGACTCAAGAGACTGTAGCCATTAAGAAGCTAAAGTACAATGTCACCTTCTTTCTGTTTCAGAATCTAAAGCAGGTAGTTCACTGCTTAAACTTTTAGTTGCCGTCTTAACTGGTGTGTTTTTGTTAAGTTCATTTCCAAGCATATCCCGCTTCCCATGCTTTCCCCGTTCAGAACTTTTCGTCATAACATCAAATAACATGTCACCCAGTGATGTCTTTTTCTCAATAGCTGTCGCAGCTTTAGTAACCTCCTTTGAAATGAACTTCTTATTTACCTTCAAGGACTTCCTGGATACAACATTTGTCCCCACTTTCTTCAAGGAAGCTAATCTTTCTGACATGTTTTTGTTTTTCTTGGTAATTTCAAGCTTCTTTGTCTTAGTGGCTTTCCCAACAGATGTTTCAGGAGAAGAATCTTCAGAAATTAACCTTCTCTTCTTCAATAGAGGTTTACCTCCAGTTCGAGGCTGCTCTACTGCTCGTTTTTCTTTCTCTTCAACGTCAGGAAATTTTATATGGTCTCTCGCAGGAGTCCCAAGTTCTTCATCAATCTTGTGTTTTCTTGACCGACCAAAAAAAAAAAGCCACATTAAAATTTTCAGTTTTGCCAAAACAGAAAATAGGAACTAATGAGAGGGAGAATCAAGCAGCGCTGATTGTAAGTGCTTACAAGCAGTAGATCAGTATGCGATTAGGTAACAGCTTTTCCCATGCCCTCATACTGATATTTTCTTCCTCTAAATTTTCAAAAGCAATCTCCCTGATCAAAGCATGAGAACAACTATAAAAAATGCTAAACAAACAGAACCATAAAAGTGATAAGGAGGTTTTATAACCTAGGCAAGCATTTTCGATGGTATGATGTTGGACACCGCCTGCATACAGCAAATTGTAATTCCACATTCTTCTTATTCTCTCCTTGTTTGCAAACAGTACACTTATGAATAGGGCATGCAAAAGATTCCCCTGCAGCGATTTGCTTCTGCAATCCTAAAGCTGCATTTTCATCATTTGGGTAGAGCAATCTTGCCACACAATGTGGATGATAAAAGTAACCACAAGTTGCATTAGCACACCGAAAGACCTGAAAAAAGTTAGTTGAAGAACTGCACACAATAATAATCCTTAGAGATCAATTAAAAGATACAGCATTGATAAGTATTAGTTGATATGTTGTTTCTAGGTTGTTTCAAGCTTCTGTCAATTTACAGGTAGTTTTGTTTGCAACACAGTAAGCAAGGGAGTGGTGTTTAGCATAATAAGTATTAGTTGATATGTTGTTTCTAGGTTGTTTCAAGCTTCTGTCAATTTAAAGGTAGTTTGTTTGCAACATAGTAAGCAAGGAAGTGGTGTTTAGCATAAAGAAATCAATGTTTTGTGTTGGTGGAATATTATGAATAATATTCCTGTCAAGATACTAAACAGTTGTAAATAGATTATATTGAGATATAAATAGGCTGTAAATAGAGAAGATAAAATAAGTTTGAAAATTGAAATCTCTTAAATTAAGGGATTACATTGGATAGCTTTAGATAACTTTCCAGATTTAAATTCCTATTCCTACTTGTAATGGCCTATATATGGCTGTATACTTTCTATTCAATATATCATAATATTATTCCCCATTTTCGTAAATGCTATCGGAGCAGGTTTGATCCAAATTATTAATTTCCTGGTTGTCCGTCTGGATGTCCAGTCCCAGCAGCCCGATTCAATTACCACTGCATTTATTTCAAGTGACAACTGGATGTCCAGTCCTAGTTGCACTTGAGGGGGAGTGTATCTCAACTAAACATGAAAAAGTTAAAGGGTTTATAAATAGTAGGGGTCAACTATCCAAATGACTAGTTCTAGTCATTTTGGCAATGGTTGACCCAAGCCCAATTCTTGTTAATGGGCTCTACACTCGACTCATATTAAAAATTATAATATTTTGAATCCAAACCAAAAATCAATTCGTGAATAGGAAAGACTAATAAACTGATCAGACAGTGAATCAGGCTGTTTGAATTAGTGTAAAGCATAAAGTATCTATAAATAAAGTCCTCATAGGTATATGAATAGAGATTTAGATCAAACATCTTACTACATTATGATAAAAAAAAAGTCTTAATCACAATAAAACATCCAAGTACTTCTTGGTTCTTGATTATTTGAATTGTAAGAGCAAACCAAATTCTAGAAAAAGATTAAATAAGTAATCTATAAATAATATTCAATTCGTTTAACATATTTTTTCCACCATTTTCCCAAAACATGTTTTAATGCTTTTAATTACCTTGTACGTGCACTTTTTGTGGCTTATCCAATGTAAATATTTAGAACTGGAAAATGGCACAAAGAAAAATATGATAAGATAGAGAAGATTAAAATCTTTTTAAGCAAAAGTGTACCTCGGCACCAGCCGATTTAATAGAAGATCCCAACTTTCCACAAGAAAAGCATTGATGTTGTGCATATTTACAATTCTTGCAGATAAAATTTTCAATTGCCTGCCAAAAAAGAGGAAACAAAAATGAAAATTGATGATGTGACAGCAAAATAAAAAGTCGGTAACAAGTAACGATAGCATACCATGACCTCTTCGTCAGTTAATCTAAGAGAGTCACAAACAGATTCCTCTCCAGCCTCTAAAGTTGCATGAAATGATCTCATGCATCTCCCTTCACAGCTGTATGGTTTCAAATATTAAAGCAGATAAGCTGCAAAGCAAGCAATAATAAAATGACAGTAAAACTTGACCAGACGACAGTAAAATTTGACCAGATGAGCACTAACCACAGAAAAGATGAGTTTCAAGAGGTGATCCAACTTCATGCATAAAAGAATACTAACAATAACCAACACAGAAGTCCCACATTGTCAATTTCTTTAACAGGGAAGCCAAAAGGTTTTATTATTAAAAGTGAAAGACATGTACAATCAGTATAAAAACTAATCACTAGGATGATGAGAAAATAACTTTTCTTTGGCATGTCAACAGTAGAAAGCACAATTAGCAATGAGATAAAAAAGAAACCAGTAGAGAACTGTACCACAGAAGATCACCACCATTGTCACAAAATGCACAAACAGAATCAAATAAGTCACCCTCTTCACCAGAGTCAACTTCTTCATCTTCAGAGATGCAATCCTCATCACCATCATCATCAACATCAACAACATTGTCAACAATGAATTCAGATATTTTTGTAGTTTGGACATCCTGCAAAGCAAAATCCCCATTTGCTACAATAAATCCATATAGGAAAATAATCCCAATATGGACAGAGAAACACAATAGTTATAATAGTATGACCTCATCCAAAAGCATCCTCTTCCTTGGCTTCTCCTCAATAAACGTGAGCAAAAACTGCAGACAGAAAATATAGTTAAACATCTAGAAAATAGCATCACTTCATGTAAATTTCATCATCATTTAAAAACCATAAATCCTAAACTCAATTTTGTTACAATGAAACTATAAAACCTAAATGGGTAATTTTAGATGTCATTTCAACAAAAATAAGAAACCATAAAGAAACAAATATCCATCATTGTTGCATGTGTAGGCAACAATAAGCTCAACCTCAGCACTCTAGAAAATCATATAAATATAATGCCATTCAAAAACAGCTAACCGAAATTTCAGCTCCCAATGTATATACAATATCTATGATGATCTTTTGTGAGTACAATAAAGATATCTTCAGTAAAAATATCCAGCAAGGGGGCATAATGATGTTACAACCTTACACTTTGCTAAGTGCTCATCCTTTCTGACAGCTTCTTGGATTAAAGTAATGTGGTCAACCAAATCATCTTGAGAAGGTCGAACGTCCAGCGAGCTACAAATTTAACAATAGCTTTTAAGTAATGATGCACAAAAAAAGTCAAGCATGAAACAAATAGTAAATTACAAGGATTACCGAAAAGCTCTTGATAGGTGATCCCACACAGATTTCCCAGAGGCTTCTGGATTTCTCCTTGCAAAATGGAGACATTGCATTGTAATTAAGGCTGTCCTAATTGTCTCCTCAAAGCTCTTTCTTGGCTTGCCTAGTTTGAAGCAACTGTTATCCTTGGTGAGGACAAATATGTCTGGAATTGCATTTGTCAGATCAAACTTCCATGCCATGACTTCCTTGCAAATCTTCTGGAGCCCATTGTCCACAGCTCCATGTAAGAATATATCTGTCCTTTTCTTGTCATCTACCCCCTCAGTTTCAGTCCATTGAATAGGCAGCGAACAAAACGAGATTGGCTCATTCTTGTCATCCAGGAAGTAGTAATTTGACACTGATTGAATCACAGCATCCACCTCATCATCAGAGGATTCCATTCCCTAATTACACGAAGAAAAATCCCATCAACAATTTATATCAAAATAAAAAATGCAAAATAATTACCGAAGTATGATATACAATTATATCATTCCCCACAAAATACTGAAAATTTGCATCCAACCCTAAACATAAGAGAGAATATTGAATTACTAATACAACCACCAACAAGATTCAACTCGTAACAACAGCTAGCCAACTAGCATAACATTGTTACGGTAGCAATGAACTCTTTTTCAATCCCCAATTCGAAAGAAACTAACAAATTAAAAAAAGCAATGACTGAGAAAAAGGAAGAATGAAACTTGCAATAGAAAAAGAAACACATTACAGGCAATAAATGAGATCTCCACAAACCTAAGATAAACATCAGGCCTAAAGCCTAACACGAAGTTACAAAAAGGCAATGAAAAAGGCAGGGAAAAAAATCGAAGCACGCATCTCACCAGAACCCTGAAAGGGCCGTGCACTGGTTCGGTCAGTTCGAGAATAATTTTCGAAGTGCCCCGTCTCCGATGGGATTGAGGAGGGAAAAAAAGGGTAATTGCAGACAGATGGGAAATGATGTATTTGTTTTGCTCTATATAAATAAAGATTTTATTATTTGGGCCAACCAACGCAGCCCAAATAATAAAACAAGCAAAGACTATTTTATGATTTCAGTTAGCAGTAGTATAGTATGCGTATTATATTATACAGATTGAAAGGTCGTGTAAAATGATTTATTATTTGGTTCATGTATCCTGAGATTCATTATATTTTTCTTATGCGTGTATTTTGCATTTACTATCTTATGTTTCTAAGAGTTGTATTGTTTCAAAGAGGTGTCCTATGTATCTATAAATATCATGTATTCCCTTCTATCCAAAATAAAAGTCGTTTTAGATGGATTTTAATTATTTAAATAAGTGTCGTTCGTGACTTTTCATGCATGTTTATAATTTTACTTCCAAAATTACCCTTTAATTTCTCTCACATCCTAATTACACAGACTATATTTTCAAGACAGTTCAACATGCAATTAATAAGGGTATATCAAACATTTCATTAGCTTTCTTAATAAGTGTGCATCCTTCTAAAACGATTTTTAATTTGAATAGGTGGAAGTACTAGTTTATTTCCAAAATGGGACAAGAAATCTAAATCAAGTGAGTTATTTAGATTGTTTGAGTGTTCTCCTTTATCTTTCTATCTCCCTTATTTATTACAAAATAGTATCAGAGACATACTATTTTAAAGATGTCAAATTCCATTATTTCAATCCTCAAACTCACAAAAGAAAATTATGATAAGTGGTGTGTGCGTATGAAAGCGATTCTTGACTTTCAAGATGCATGGGAGATAGTAGAACATGGATATGATGAACTAGAAAATGAAGGATCTTTGAATCAATAACAAAAGAACACATTACAAAAGAATCGTAGATTGGATCAACATGCTCTTAGTGTCATTCATGCAACATTGGATGATGAAATGATTAAAAAAGTGTCAAACGTGACAAAATCAAAGAAAGCCTTGGTGATTCTTCAAAAGGCCCATGGAGGAGTTGACAAGGTGAAGAAAGTGTGTCTTCAAACATTGAGTGGAGAATTTGAATCATTACATATGAAAGAGACAGAATCCGTCCATGACTATTTCACAAGACTTGTCTTAGTAACTACCAATCAAATGAGGAGATATGGAGAGAATTTGGAAGATGTTCTTGTTGTGGGGAAAATTATTCGTACTCTTGATTTAAAATTTGACCTTGTTGCGATAGCTATTGAACAATCTCAAGATTTGGAAGCTATGACCATTGATGAATTACAAGGATCTTTGTAAGCTTATAAAGAAAGATTGAAGAAAAAGGAGCCACTAGTTTAAGCCTTTCAAACAAAGGTCTCTTTGAAAGACAAAAAGTAAGAATCCATTAGCTCACAAGGAAGAGGAAGGGGTCATAGTCAAGGTTATGAAAGAGGTAGAAATCATCGTGGTCGTGGTCATGGAAGAGGCACACATCACTTTAATAGTGAAG
>JAOSBM010000005.1:19733571-19747546 GCA_027568955.1 Erythroxylum tenue | reverse complement strand
AAGTGACCAACTTGATTATTCAACTGTGAATCAATTAATTTAGATTATAATAATATACATGTTTCCCATACATCTCTATGTATATGTATATTACTTACAAAAGAATTTTGGTACCTTTTGACCAAATATATAATGCTCATACAGATAAAACCAAACTCTTTAGTTTTATTAATAATAAATATTTTCATTACAAAACTGTAACTGAAGAAGGTAAAGTTACATGTAAATACACTTGCTTTCCAGGGCACTATATTTACATAACTCCAATAACTTTTATCCATAAAAACCATAACTTGGTATTATGACCTTCTGCGGATCCTTGGAACATAATAAAACTTCCCATTTAGTGTCATAACATTGTGATTTAGTCACCTGTAATGCATATTTTCTTTGAAGATCATCTTTCATCTTATTAATTGACCAGTTTGAGTTCCTCCTAAACTTGTGTAAGAATTCATTTGCTATCTATTTCCTGCTAACTTGCTTGTTTATTTACACTTTCCTACAATTATGCTTGTATTATACTATCTTAACAACAAATGTTTTTTTTTTTCATTTCCAATCCAGCTAGCATATACACAAAATGGACATTTTGGCTCACAAATAACCTCCATTCACTATATACAATCTTGGCACATCTAGTCTCATTTATTCTCGTAATAACATATTCTTCACCATCTATTGTGAATAACTCTTCTTTAAATGAATCATCTCCAGGTTCACTCATCTCCATAACAATGAAATCTCATTTTGTTCCACTTGAACTTGGAACCACCCTTCATCATTTATAGTCATATTTCTACTGTGTATTAACATTCAAGTAATTTCCAATAACATAATTAGAATCTTCACCATCTATTGTAGGATGGTCATAACCATGTTATAGTAGACTTCAACATTATGGTAGCCCAATTCTTCCTTATTATTGAGCATTGCCAATATATGCTTATCATGGTGCAAGCTTAACTCCTTTAAGCTTCCATTAACTCGTTAGAAAATTTGCAAAATATAGATATTACTCTATTTCCTTTATCTTTAGACACTCCTTTTAAGACTAGCAAATTAAGTTCATTAATAATCACATCCTTCTTCATTTTAATCTTATCCCAATATATTTATTATTTTCATGTCTTTCCAACACCCCATCATAATGAAATTCAAAATTTACCAACATCTACAAACAAATAATTACATCATTAGTTTTTAATTAAACAACATAAATTAGAAAAGATGCTTCCAACAATGTAAACATATATGTACAAAGTAACTAATGTAAGATTTCAACATTTGATGTAGTAAAGTTCAAGATGGTCACTTCTATTAAGAGATATTTATACTACGAATTTTAAGTAATAGAAGCCAAATGACTTATGCGTGGAGAGTGTAAGTAAAATTAGCTAAACATGCGCTAACCAATCAATGAATATAAACAAAGTATACACTAAGCAAATAATAGAAGATTTCAGTATATGTTGTAATTAAGTTCAAGATGGTCACTTCTATCAAAAGATGTCTATGCTACAAATTTCAAAAAATAGAAGCCAAATGACCCATATGTGGAGAGTATATTTAATAAAAATATATATAACATACACTAGAATAACTTAGGGGGTGAATAATATAATTTAAAATAGAAAAACATTAGGTGAGAAACATTTGTAGAAATATCAAGATATAAACCTCTGATAGAAAGGTCGTGTACAGGGCAGTTGCAAAATGCGATTTAAGTATTAGCATTAACCACTAAAAGGTTGGACCAAAAAGGAGGTGCCTAATAGTATTAATCACTAATAGAAGGGGGTTTTAGCATTTGCTTTAACAAAATATTGCAACAAAAAAGATAATACACATCCAAAGAAGGAACCATACAGAAGCAACATGTGTCATCTTTGGTCATGTGGCATTCAAAATTTCCCTAATTGCCCTACCATGCTTGTAAGCAGATTCCTTCTTCAAAAGTTAAAATTGTGATATTGGTTTTGGCATTTTTACTTTTTATCAAACAAAACACATATAGGGAAACACGCATTCTGTAGAAAAAGGCAGCAAAGCATACTGTGGAAACAAAAACTGCAGTAGACAACAAGAATGATGTGGGCGGAGAAGAGAGACAAGAAGGCAAACCTCACACGATGGGCAGAGGATGAGTGTGGTAGATGGGAGGGGAAATATAGGCAGACGAGAGGAGAAAGTTAACATAGTTTTTTTTTCTTTTTGTTTTCTTTCACATAATTTAGTTTAATTTTATTATAACCTGACATAAACTTTTCCTTTAAACTTAACATCTTAATTGTAACTTAATATAGTTAACATGATTTGTCACATTAATTTTGTTAACGAAGATATTAATGTCAAATTATTTTGTAAGAAATTAAAATTATATATATTTTATTGTTATTTTTAAAATTCAAATTATAATTATAAAATTGTGTAAATTTTGAAAATTTTAATAATTAATTTTTTAAAAAATAGGTAATCCAAATTAATTAAATCCAAAATAAAAGTTTATACAACTATTAAAGTTGTCATTTTTATTTTATAGAAAATGTTAGGCTTAACGTCTCTTTTGGTTCAGGCTCTTCACTATCTAGGTTGGATTTGAAAATGGGAACTAGAAAAGAAGTACGAATTGAATCCAACTTCGGATCAAAATCTTGATCAGCTAATCAATTAAAAGAGAATCGTTAAAATAAGGCCTTATATAAACAGCCTAATGCAACAATAGATTATCGAATGAGCCCAACTTAACCCAAAAACATGAAAGATAAATGAAATATGAAGAACTTAAATCAAACATTTTGCTTTGCTCCTTTTACTTGTAGTTGTTTCCATCTTTTTCATTCGTCATTTTAAGGTTTCTCTATCTTACATTTTGCTTTGCTCCTCTTTTGCATTCCCTTGCTCTGCTCATTTTTTTGGGTGTTTCCCAAGTTAGGTTGGTCTGTTCTCATTTTATTTTTCATCTTTTTCTTATTTCAAAGCGTCATTTTGAATTTGTGGCTTTTGACGGAAATTAAACTCGGTTTAATACATGTTTCTAGATTATAAGTTGTAAAGTGTTATATTTGACATGGTAAAAATGTCAAGCCAAATTATGTTTGAATTCCTTTAGACAGCTTCACTGATTGCATGTATTGTAAAAAAAGTCAAAAGAAAAGTAAGTGAAAAAAGGTGTGGAGACTCCCAACTCCAACGAGTTATGTAGTGTGAAGTATTAATAAAAACTTTGAGTGTATATTTTGTTAACTAGTTTGTTTTTAGGCAATTATAATTGTCAACATTAGGTATTAGAGCTCGGTTAAAGTGTTTAAGTAGATCAAGATGGTTTCAAGTTCAACAACAGAAGTTCAACAAGTTCATCCAATGCAATTATCAATTTTCAAGTTTGATGGCAAAAACAATTTTGCAATGTGGAAACATTTGGAGTTATATTTGAGAAGCTACAGATATGCTGAAATTTTGGAGAAAAGTTTAGTAGAAAAAGAAAAACCGACAGTCGAAGAATAATGACGTCGAAGAATCACAACAACTGGTTCATGATTGTTAATTAAATGAAAAAGCCATGTTTTTAATTTGTCAATCTGCTAAGTTGCCGATTCTTGAAAAAATATTCCATGCCAAAGCAGGAAGGGAAGCTTGGAATATTCTGATCAAAACATATGAAGAAGCAGTCACAATTAAACGAACAAGACTACAAGGTTTGAAAAGGCAATATGAGTTGATGGAGCAAGACAAAGATGGTCATGAAATTATGGAGAAAGATTTTGTGGAGAAGATCATGTGTATGTTGACAAGCCGATTTAATTATGTTGTCACAACCATTGTAGAGTCTAAAGGTTTTGGGTCCATGACTCTCAATGAGTTGCAAGCCTCATCAGAGTCGTATGAAATGCGAATGAATGAAAGATCACCAAACATAGTGGAGCAAGTTCAAAAGCCCAAGTAAATTTAAGAAATGAGAAGGAAACTGCAATAGGAAAAACAGAGCATACTTAAAGAAGTTCAAATTTTAGAGGTAGAGAAGGCAAGAATTTCAAAACCAATTATAGAACAGGAGCAAGTGAATCTCATCAGGATAAATTTAATATTCAATGTTATAAGTGCAAAAAGTTTGGTCACTATCAATCTGTGTGCAAGTCACATATTTAGTGCCATAATTGCAAAAACATGGTCACTATAATAAAGAATGTCGTGCTAGAAGATAAGAATATACAGATTATCAAGCTGGAGTTGTTGAGAATAATAAACCAAAGACCCTGTTAATGGCCGCTCATGAAACCAGTAACAGTGATAATTATCAATGGTTGTTAGACTCGGGTTGCAACAATCGCTTAAGTGGAAGCAAAAAAGTTTTTTTCCCCAAATTGAATCCTTTTATTCTTCAGTAAAGCTTGTCGATAAATACCAAATTCTAGCTTTAGAAAGAGGAAAGATTGCTATAAAATTAAAGAATGGGTCTTTAAATTATATTTTTGATATGTACTATGCTCTTACTCTTTGTTAGAATCTGTTAAGCATTGGACAACTATTAGAAAAGGGTTATGATTTACACTTTAATAAAGATGGGTTCATCGTAAGTGATATAAAAAAGGGCATGATTATAAAGATAAAAATGACATTAATCGTCTATTTCCAACATATCTTAATTATGGTAATACCTCGTACTGCAATATTATGACTATAAGTGATAATTGGCTATGGGATATGTGACTTATGCACTTGAATTTTTGAATCATTATGTTTCTTGCAAATAAAGAGTGAGTTTTAGGCTTGCCAACCATTCTAGTTCCTGACTAGATTTGTGAGTCATGTGTAATGGGAAAAAACATAGAGATCAATTTCTTACAAAGCAGACATGGAGAGCCAAAAATCCACTAGAGCTCATGCATTCAGATCTATGTTATGTAGAGCTTCCATCAAATGGAGGTAACAAATATTTTATTACATTTATTGATGATTATAGTAGAAAGACATGAGTTTATTTTTTGAAGCAGAAATCTGAGGCACGTGAAGTACTTAAGAATTTTGTAGCGTATATTGAAAAACAAAGTGATTATTCTATAAAGACGTTGAAAATGGATAGAGGCACATAATAGATTGCTTGTGATGATTTCTTAAGAAAGCATATAATTAAGCATTAATTGGCAACTAGGTGCACTCCTCAACAAAATGGAGTGGAAGAAAAGAAAAACAAAACTATTATGGATATGGTGAGAAGTATGTTATTTTGTAAGAAGTTACCTAAAAGTTTCTGGGCAGAGGTCGTAGCATATATGGTCAATATTTTGAATAGGTTTCCTATTAAAAGTTTTCATTATTAAACCCTAAAAGAAGCATGGAGTGGACAAAAGCCTAATCTTAGTTATATGAGGGTGATTGGTTGTATAGCATATTCATATGTGCCTAATGAGTTGAGAAAGAGGTTAGATGATCAGGCAGAAAAATGTATATTTCTTGGTTACAGCATGGAAACAAAAGGCTACAAGCTTTATAATCTAAATACTCAGAAAGTGATTATTAGTTAAGTTGTTACTTCTGAATAAGATGGAGCATGAGATTGGTCAGAAAAAGAAAAAGAATCATTTCCACTACTAGTGTTCATAAACAATGAATTGGAAATGACAAATCAAACTAGAGAGTCATCTTCACCTCCAATTCCTAAAGAGCCAACTCATAGATCCTGAAGTGTCATCTCCTTGTATTTCACCTCCACTTAGGCACTCACAATGAGAATGCCATCCACCCACTTATATGAAAAATTGTTAAGTATATGATGATGACAATGATGATGAAATTGTGGCCCATTATGCTTTCTTCGCAGATTGTGATCAAGTAATGATCGAGGAAGCAGTAAATGATTTTTGTTAGATTAAAGCAATGGATGAAGAAATATATGCCATAGAAAAGAATAAAACATGGTATTTAACCACTTTACCAAAAGGGAAGAAGCCTATTGGTGAAAATGGGTATCAAGACAAAGTACAAGCCCAATGGAGAAGTGGAATGTTTTAAAGCAAGATTAGTTACAAAAAGGATACGAGCAAAAGTCATGTATCGATTATTCTGAAGTATTTGCACCTGTTGCCAAATTGAATACTGTATGTTTAATGATTTCACTTCCTGCCCAAAGTAATTGGAAGATTTATCAAATGGATGTCAAATTAGCTTTTTTTGAATGGTGTACTTGAAGGAGAAATATACGTTAAACAACCATTAGGGTATGTAAAGCAAGGAGAAGAAGATAAGGTTTATCAGCTAAAGAAGGCATTGTATGGTCTTAAACAAGCACCAAGGTCATGGTATACTCGTATACTTATTTAATTAAACATGGTTTTCCTAAGTGTCCATATTAACATGCTTTGTATATCAAGATCAACAAGGAAGGAGGACATTGTTATAGTCTGTCTCTATGTAGATGATTTGATCTTTACTGTTAATAATTCAAGACTATTGTAGGAATTCAATAAAGATATGGTTTCTCACTTTGAGATGACATATATGGGATTAATATCCTACTTTTTTGGTATTGAGGTAAAGTAAACAAATGAAGGCATAATTATTTCACAACGAAAATATTAAAAGATATTTTAAAGAAATTCAAGATGGATGCGTGCAATCCAATTTTAACACCAGCTGAAGAAAGGTTAAAACTTGTGAAAGATGGCAGTGGTGATTTGGTTGATTCAACAAACTTCAGAAGACTTATTGGTAGCCTAAGGTACCTAACTGCAACTACGCCAGATATTATTTACAGAGTGAGTATTGTGAGTAGATTTATGGATTCACCACGACAATCTTATTGGCAAACTGCAAAATGAATTTTAAGATACATTAAAGGTATGATTGATGATGACATATTTTATTCAGATAATAAAAATATATGACTAGTTGGATATACAGATAGCGATTGGGCTGTTGACATTGAAAAGAGAATAAAGCACTTCAGGTTATGTCTTTCATCTTAGTTTTGGAGCATTTTCTTGGTCATCAAAGAAACAAGAATTAGTTGCTCTTTCAACTATAGAAGCAAAGTATATAGTAGCAATAAATTGTACCACTTAAGCGATTTGGCTATGGATGATGCTTAGGAAATTACAACACCAACAAGATGGTCCAACAACAATCTACTACGATAATAAATCAACAATAACCTTAATAAGGAATCCAGTATTCCATGGTTAAAGCAAGCATATTGGCATTAAACATCACTACATTCTAGATTTGGATAAAGATAAAGAAATTATAGTTGAGTCTTGTGCATTTGAAGATCAAATAGTAGATATTTTCACGAAGCCCTTAAAAGTTGAACCATTTTACAAGTTGAAGAACATGCTTGGAATGATTAAACCATGTTTAAGGAGGATGTTAGAAATTAAACTTGGTTTAATACATGTTTCTAGATTATAAGTTGTAAAGTGATATATTTCACTTGGTCAAAATACCAAGCCAAATTATTTTTAAATTCCTTTAGATAGTTTCACTGAAGCTTTCAATTATAGTCGGTTATTACCAACTTTGTTTCTTTATAAATATAGCCATTTGGCCATTATATGCATTGTACAAGAAATTAAAAGAAAAGTGAGAGAAAAAAGGTGTGGAAGCTATGTAAGGTGCCCAACTCTAACAAGTTGTGTAGTGTGAAGTATTAATAAAATTTTTGAGTATGTATTTTATTAACTAGTTTATTTTTATGCAATTATAATTGCCAACAACTTTACCCAATTTTTTTTAAACAAGACTAGGCTGGCTAGTTCGGCCGAATTAAGAATGAACCAATTTGATTTTTAGTTTGGTTTTTATTTTTATTTGTTATGAATAAAAACTGGTTCGATTTTCTATGAACCAAAAAATTAGTGTTCTTCTTTTTCAACCAAAATAGATTTGGGTCACCCACCTAGCACATTAACAGGCTCTTTCTCATAAGATTCCTCAACTAGTTCAGTAAACAGTCAAACAACAAACAAGGAGAACTTATATGTTTTCTCTAATAAATTCCATTCTCAAAAAGAAAAAAGAAAATAATATATTGGCTACTAAGCCACTTAATTATGATTAAAACTAGTGGTGATGCTCATAAGCTAGACCTAATTACTTAATGTAACAACATATCTGTCGGATGACAATCAATCTTGGGCCTTTTAGGTTGCATCCAATAACTATCATGCTCCTTATTATGCCTTTGTTATCGTCTTATCCCAATATAGTGGAACCAAGTAATGGCCTTTTAAAAAATCAGATGTTTTGTTCACAAATTCTAGATCCCTTTTACTTACCAAAACGAACTTGTGGCCTTTGCAATGATATCTATGAACACAAGCAAAGCTTATTATTTCACGGTTAAAAGTTGTTTTGTTTCATTAATGTGACATTGCAAAATATTTTAGTCTTTGAAAATTTTCCAATATTCTGCTGAGCTGTTTGCATGATTTGTAGCTTAGCAACTTTACTATAAATGTTTAAATAGTTGATATCTCGGTCAATAGTTTACCCATTTTAGGTCCCATGAGAATTGTGGTGAATGGTCATTTTCCAAGTTAAATATTACTTATTACTTAAAACTTATATTCAAGTGTCAAAACCTAGGCTTAGAAGCATGGGTTCTAGAATTTGGCAATGAGTAATTATTAGTTTACATCTAGCCTAAGGTCAATACCTCTTCTCTAGAAGCAGTAATCTGAGGCCTACTAAATGTTAATCCTATTCATTGCCAAAGACAAATAATATTAATTGATTTATCTATTAATTGAGTTAGAATAAAGAAAATAATTTATCCGTTAATTTAGCCATAGGAATTTCCTCTATATTTATCTATTAATTGGCTCAATTATTAAATTTAGTTTATTGTTAATTTATTATATAATAATAAATATTAGTGTACTCTTTTTATTTTAATGAAATATTTTATTTTTATTTATTCTTATAATATTTACTTTTTATTTAGTATATCCCAGTTTATGGCGATTTAACACTGGTTGAACCTTTAAACTTTAAATTTTTCTTTAACTAGTTCAATATCCAGTTCATTTTTTAAAACATTGGCTTTACCAAATAATAGTCCCTTATCCTCAAATTGGACAATTTGGTCTTCACCCACGTTATAATTTGGTCCTTATGTAATTTTCTCTTTAATTTTCAGCTTACAAGTTTCCCAACCTCTAAATTTGAATTCACGTTTCGATTGTGCTTTTAAATGTTCCTAAAGCACAAAAAATGCCTAAGAAATTAATTTATTTTATGAAAGAATAAAACTAATTAAATATAAATTAATTAAGGTAAAATTTGAAAAAAGTTTTAAAATACAAAACTAAGTAATTTGAAATATAATTAACACGCGAAAATAAAGACGCAAAACAAATAACTAAAATTCCCATAATATATAATGTTAATTTTGTAAATAAAAATTACAAATAATAAACCAAAATAGGATATTAATTGTATATAGGCAAGGTTCACAATGCCTTGCAAATATTTGGCAATTCTTTTCTCTATTTTCCAATAAACATCAGTATGATGACTCTGATATCTAATAACTATCCTAAGAATATAACATATGGCTATTCGAGTACATATTTATACATCAAACATCCAATTGTATTAACGTATGGCACTTTTAGCATTTATTCTTTTCTTCTTTAGTCTTAAAACATTGTTCAATACCATGAATATGCCTATTGTCCATTATGAGTACCTATAGGTTTTGACATTCTATTTATGAAATTGATTATAAAATTTTCTAATGCAATTCTTCTAAGACAATTTAAAAATCTTTTAGACCAATCTCTATGAATTTTGACTCCCAAAATGTAGTCAACATTGCTCATTTTCTTCATTTCAAATGTAGAGGGTAACTGTTTTTGAGTAGTATTGTTAGAGTTTAAATTATTTCTAACTAGTAAAATATCATCTATATATAATAAGAGGATTAAAAATATTCTTTTGAACCCTCTTAACATACACAATGGCCTTTCTCGATCATATTGAAACTAATCAAAGATAATGAAAATCTTAAGCAAAACACTTTATGCACTTGAGCTTTATACACAATAAGATTAATAAAATGTAATGAAACTAATAAAATTTCATCTATATATAATGAGAGGATTGAAAATACTCTTTTCAACCTTCTTGACAAACACAATCAATGATGGCAATAAGTTGGGCTGCATTTAGGCCCTACTCGGTCTGAGCTTGAAATGAGACTTAACTGTGCCTTAAGATAGGTAGACTAGGCCTAACCTGATTGGGGTTCGAGCTACTCGAAGCCCAATAGAGTCCAAGCCCAAGTTATTTGGGTCTATTTGGCCTGAATCCCAACTGATTTGGGCTAGTCTATTTTTAATTAAAATAAATAATTTTAAATTTAAAAAGATTGTTTAAATATTTTATAACATATTATGTTATCTAAAAATCTATTTTTATTAAAATTGTTAAGCCCAACGCCTTGTTTAATTTTTAAAATTAATGTCGCCTTAAATTATTATCTCTTGTTTTCACTAATCACTATTCTCTTATCTAAGTATATCAATAAATGGTGTTTGGTTCATTTTGTGAATCTCCTTATGAAACAAATATCATAGTAAAATATTATGAAAGTCATTTTATTTTCAAAATAAAATTTGTTATAGTGCTAATTTATAAATTTATGAGTCTACTTATGCAACAAACATCACATTAATATTGTAAAAATCATTTTATTATCAAAACAAAAGAATATTATAGTGTTAATATTATCCCAATTGTTTAATGATACAATTTGCAAAAATTCAAAAAGAAATTATCAATTATAGCTGGAGAGTAGAGACTAAAGTTGAGTGAATAGGTTAAAACAATAGTTTCAAACATACATAAAAGCAAACAAGTAAATAATTATATCTTCAATTGTAAAAACCAAAGCAATCACAAGAAAAATAAGTAAATCCAGAAACAAAGATTTATAGGTAACAAACTCATAGTATCGGAAAGAGGATAGCTAATCGTTATAATCAAGATCGTCAATAGTTTGCACCACTTCATCTACATATAGAAACATTATTATGTAAATTATACTTGATTATGTAATAATTGTATTAAATGAATATTAAACACATGATAATCACCAATTAAAGATACCTTCATCATCAATTTTTTTTCAAAAAAATTTTAAATTGAATGATTGGTCTCTATACCAGTACTTGTGTTAGTATAAAAAGACAATATAAGATAAGATATTATAATTTATGATTATTAAAATTATTATGACAATTAAAATTAATATATCATAAAGAATGAAGTTTACCCTCAATATCTTCATCATCTAATCAACTTCGAGCACGATGAGGGCTATTCAATTGCTAGTATTAAAGTAGACTCTAAATCAATAGTAGAACTTGTGCAATCACTTGTATGGTCGAGAAATCACTTGTATGGTTCTTCCACTATAGTATTATATCAAACTCCACACCTTCAACTTTTGTCGTAACATCTGCTTCCAAATAGTTTTCTAACTCCATCATTATGTAAGAAGTTCTAGCCCTTTTTTCTTTAATGAATTTTGCAAACACATGTTTAACACTAGTCTTAGATGAAGCTAAAGCTGAAGTTAAACCTAAAGTTATAGCTATAGCTGAACTACTACAATCATTATTTTTTTCGAATCTTAGTTGATAATTATTAAACAAATCTTACCATAATTATTTAATGATATCAACATGTTATTGAGCCTTATCACCATACAACACGCCATAATAAAAATAAACCTCCTCTATCTTGTATTTTAGTTTTAACACAAAAATGACTATTACAGTATGTCTGACCATATACTAGTAAAAATTGAGCTTCTCTATCATTTTCTTTTCCATAACCTGGATTACCTCATTTGAATCAAATATCCAATCAAATATAACTTTCTTGATCTTACATATTAAATTTATAACCAAAGGAGTTCTATACATATAAGAGAAAAAGGAATAAGGTAACTAGTAGTATTACAACCAAAATAGCTCTATGTTGAGCTATAGAGAATTTAATCACAAGGGCATTGTAAATCTCAATCCCATTGAGATTTCATAGGTAAGATGCCTTGCTAGAGCTACCAAGCTTAACCTTAGCTTAAGTTTACTTCGACTTGATTCAACATCCACTACATTAAAATCATACAATTTCTTTCTATCCAATATGGTAATTGATCATACCAACTGCTAACATCAAAATCTTCCTATCACCTTTACTTTTGAAGATTGCTCTTTTAATCCATATTAGTGTATCCCTCCAAACTCTACTTGGGTAATTCATTTTAAGGATGGCTAAAGTTACTGTGTAAAGTTGGATGTTTTGTTCCTAAGAACTACTAATGTAACATCCCCGTCCCCATATTAAGGGTTAAGACCCAAGATTTCAGTACCTGAGAGCTTAAAGAGAATTTAAGACAATGCATTTTCTTGTTCATGCATCATGTTAGCATATATGCATATAAATATGGAATGTTTTCGTATAAAAATTAATACATGCATTCATTGACAACTTCCAAGTATAATTGATATTCAATGTGAATCTATTGAACATGAGGGGTAGAAGGAGTAGAAAGAGTGACCTTGGTATGAGTTGTGATAAGGAAAGATTTAGGAACAAGATTGGTAGTAAACTGGAAAATGTTTACTGAGTGTGCTTCGGTCTGTTCGCCATAACTTTTTTTCTAGTTATCCAAACGAGATGATTCTTAATTTGGATTAAACTATAAACGTATGGCTACATTTCTTATGAAGACATCAAATTTCAATTTTGTCTCTAAGAATCTCAAAAAGTTGTCATGAGTTAAGAATTTGGTGCAGTATGTTGTTGTATGAATGGAGATTTCGTCTTCGGACTTTAGGGGCCAAATTGGAATTGATATAAAGAGATTTTGGCCAAGGTTCCTTCTGAAAAAGTTATCGATGTTTCTTTTATCTTTCCAACGTTATATAGTATGAATATTTTGGACATCGGAGTCAAAAGTTATGATTCTTATAAGTGGAAACGTTCTGGAAAAAAAAAAGCAGACGCAAAAATTAGATGGAAGAAAAGTAGACGATAGAAATTAGACGGAAGAGAAGTAGACGATAGAAATTAGATGGAAGAAAAGTAGACGATAGAAATTAGATGGAAGAAAAGTAGACGATAGAAATTAGACGGAAGGAAATTGAGATGATGTAAAAGTGAGACTATACAGAAGTTAGACGATAGAATTAGACTTTGAAGTCTTCCTAAAAGTTGTAGATCTCGAAGTCTTCGTTCCAATGGTCAAAAAATAAGCTAATCCAACGTCTGTAGTAAAAGTTTTAGCATTTGTATCGAGACATGTACATTCCAAGTAAGGGCATAAACGTGTTGGAGTATTTTGGTCATAACTTCTTCACTAGACCTCCAAATGACCTGATTCTTAAACTATTGGATTCGTAAGACCTTTCTCTACATCTCCTCCAAAAATAAAAGCTATCTGAAATGTATGGAGAGCTATTGAGTGAAAAGGGTGAGACAGGTACAGTAAGTGTGTTCTTCAATAATATGAATTGGTGTTATCTCACTGAACATACTTCAGTATTTTGATTTTTTCTGGATCAGTAGAGGTCTAAATGAGATGATTTTTAATTTTTGGTAAACTAGAGACATGGAGATACAAATGGTATGAAGAACTTGGAATCTAGTGCAATCTCTAAGATGTTTAAATTCCCGATGGAAGTTGTGCATAGTATACTATTTTGGACAAGAGTAGTCTAAAACTGTTTGAAGTATATCTTTTGAACCATTGAACCAAATGAAATGATTTTGGCGGCATTAGAAACTTAAGACAATGGGGGATATTTTTCAGAAGAAACTGTTATGTTAGAATGTTTAAGGGTACGGTTGGCAAGACACTTAAGTTTAAAAGGACATAAGCTAATAATGAAGGATAAAATGGACTTTTTGGACTCATTAAGGGCATAACTGGAAGAAGAAGTGTTGTCTTGCTTATAAATAATGG
>JAOSBM010000005.1:19723029-19733471 GCA_027568955.1 Erythroxylum tenue | reverse complement strand
GCATAAATAAATGCTTATATGTGTGCAATTATTGATGAGTGTGAAATGTGTGTTTTGCATACATGGGTTGTGCAGGTTAAGTGTCCACATTCAGGCGTTCCAGAATTGGAAGCAAATGCTATTTTTGGAGCATACTATGAGTAGACCTAGATGGTCTTACTTTATTATTTGTTTTGTTTATGTTTTGAATTGAGTGATTATGAATGTGATTTGATTATTGAATTCCGGACAATGAAGGTCCGATGATTGTGGTGTTTGATTTGGATATTGAAGTGCTAATTGTATATGAATGTGATGGTTAAATGTGTTCTAATTGTGCATTTTGCATAGGAATGAAAGTGTGAATTCTAAACTTTGATGTTGAATGCCAAACTAAGGTCCGATGATATGAGAAAGTGATTGAAAATGATATGAAATTTTGAGTGATGTATTCCATTGCATGAATGCATGAAATATAGTGACAGTTGTGATCAGAATAGCCATCGATCAGAGCTTTAAGCTCAACGTGTGAAAAAGAGCCTTGAGCTCAAAAGTGATTCAGAGCCTCAGGCTCAACGTTTAATGAGCCCTATATGGGACAGTTATTAATGAGCCCTATATGGGACAGTTATCAATGACCCCGATATCCAATGGATACGGGACAATTTAGGCACTCGGTCACAACAAAATAACAAATGGAAAGAAAGTCTCATATGCACTGCATATTCATAATATAAATGATCTATAAATGTAAAATGTGATGAATGTATTATGAGAAATGATTGGTTAAGTGTATGTGATTCATTATGATTGTTAATGAACTGATGTGAATTGTATGTGTTATATGATGAGTGAGCCATCGATGATGGTCACTCACTGAGTTCGCAAAACTCACTCAAAATTTGCAAATATTTTTCAGGATCATAAGAATACCCCGTTAGGCTAACGGGAGTATACCTACAGCTTTCAAGTGAAGATTAGAGGTCGGATCAGTTCACGTCTGCATTGCATATCTTTAATTTTATATTGAATAATATATTTCGCATTGTATAACTTTGAGATTTTAAAATGACTCAAGTGTTTTGTATTTGTGAAAGGGCCTGAATGGCTATTGAAAATTGTGTTAAGTGAAAATGTTTACGAATGATTGAGGGCCCAAAAAGTGTATTGATTTCTGTATATATTGTTTTGTGATTCAAAAAATAAATATATATCAATTTCCATGTGATTGAGTGTTTAGCACGCCACCCTCGCGGGGCATGGACTCGGATATCACCATCGATGTCGGGTTCAGGTCATTGCGGGAGTGAGCTGCTACAACTGAGCGGCATTAAAAAAAATTTTCAACTTCGCATAAAGTGCATTAGCCAACTCCTTATGCTCTTTTATAGGTAGGCAAGTATACTGAGAATCTTTTTCTCTTAGCTTGTTAAACACCTCAACATACTAGGTTGTTGACTTCAACATTTTGAAGGTTGAATTCCATTGGGTAGGACAATCCAATACCAACTTCTTCATGTATGGAATGCGTAGTTGTCATATAGTTTCTTTAAAATTTATAACTCTTTTGGTTGTTCCACTTTAATACACTAAGCTATTCCGGATTGACTCTACCACTTCCTTTATGACTCTATGTCTGTTACAATCAAATTCATAATATACGTAAAACAACGTATCTTGAATAACCTCTCACCAACCAACTAGCTCCCAATTGTAACTTATTCTTTAACTTTTCGATCATTGTATCATTCGTGTTATAGTTATTTTAGTGTTATGATAGATAGTCTGGTGTCGGTATTCTAATTTATTAAACAATCAACTAATATGGTTGTTAACCTTTCATATATATAGGGTGTTGACACATAAATGCACCTACCATTTAAAAATATGAACAAATATCAATTATAAAAAATAAATAAATAAATTATTGGAATATTAAAGAATATAATTTACCCCTTTAGTCAATTGTGTAGAATCTACTCGTTGTTAATATAATATGAAATCATCGTCATATAACCATTTTTTGGTTATCAACTATCCACATATCTCATGTGATGATAACCTATATGTCAATACTTAGCAACGTCTTTAATATTTCTTTCTTTTGATTTTTGTATATGGTTAACCTTTTGATATGATCTTTTTTTTATTACACGACTCCATATCTCTCTCCAATTGAGAGGTTCCACCTTTTGAACCCTTAGCTAACATCTGATGCAATATTTGCATTCGACCTTAGTCCATTGATCTAGTATTATTGAAGTGATTATAAATATCACTTCTTAATGAAACTGCTCCTTTAATATGAATTATTTCTTGGTATCGAATTAGAAGTCTCTACTGCTACACTTTTGGTACTAGATTAGAACTCTCCACTAAAGATATAAGCTCATCCATTTGAAACAATCAATATATAGGAGTATAAAAGTGACTCATGGACATTTACATGTATACATACACTTTAATAAACGTTTATCATAAAGTATATAAGACAATAAAAGCATAATTAATCATAATCACCTATAGAAGTTTCAAAAAGTCTTTTATTTATGTTATCTATTCAAAAATGCAATTGTACCAAATGGTTGAAACTCTCCAAAGAAACCACATAATCACAAAATTTGATGGATAAATGTTAAGAGACATGTTCTGATTAAGATAAACTAATTAAACTAAGCAAATGTTACAAGAAAATAATAAGATCTAGTTGGAATACCTATGCACATATTTACAATAGAACTTTTAAATACTGAAAAAAGTTCATCAAATTGAAAATTAATATCATATATTTTTTAAGACAATCATTTATAGGTAATTATAAGGCAACCAATATGTAGAGCAAGATTAATAACTCAATTGTCATTATAAAATGCATATCACCTAATAGTATGAATTATTTTGTGTTTTGTTATTAGCCTATTTCTATACCTTCAATCATTAGGTCCTTAACCATATATATATATATATATATAAACACACGCACACACACGCACACACACACACACGCACACACACACACACATATACACACACACATAGAGGGATTCATGAAATGGTAACGCTATTGTATACGATTTAACCTGAGTAATTCAGTTAGAGACCTTACGATTAGTTATTAATAGTCTCAAGGTTAGCTACTAACATACTATTGTAGTTTCCATGGTCCAATAAATCATCAAAACATTTGCATGATAAAAGATCAATCTGTTAAGGGTTTAAGGCGATATGAACCTAGATGTTAATTTCTGATAATGATAGTTTTCTAAGTAAATTCCACTATCTATGTGTTCATTATTGTTTCCTGTTTCATTAATTGTTTAGTTTTATTCTCTTTTAATTAAAAACCTGAAATCAATCATTAGGCTAGATAATAGAAGAAGGGTAATTACTAGTATTCATAATCTTCATGGGATCAACCTGCACTTGGCGATACTGGCTATAGCTACGTTGTACACTTTCGGTTTATTACAAATTGACTATCACGAAATAGGTCAATCAAGTTTTTGACATCGTTTATGGGGACTTTGATATTAAGAAAGCCTAAATGCTATTACTCTAGCCATTTTCATTTTAGTTTGTTTTATCTTTGTATTTATGTTATTTTATGTTATTTTATTTTATTTTATTGTAACTTATTATATCTATGGCTTATTAATTTAATTATCTTTTGAATTTCTCTATTTGATCTTGAGTTGTGGTTTATTTTAGGAATTGCAATTTATTGTCATAGCAACAACTTAAAATAGATGGATGGAGTAGACAAGACTTTTATGGGAACCAAAATATGTCTTTGTGATCTATATCATCACCATATGGGAGAGTGATGTGTTAATACATATTTTTGGAAGCTCAACTAATATTCAGCGACATTGGGGGGAGTTATCAGTACAACCGAGAATGTCAAGCATCAACACATATATGGGAGATCGAATGTGTACTATCAAGCTCAAGGTGCAGTGTATGAGAACAACTATAATTCAAAGTGTTATAATTCTTATACTTATAGATGGAACGATTACACTCCAGCTAGATATTTATGGCACCAAACATCTCCATATAATGAGTCAACTCTGGAAGATAAATTGATGGAAGCCATTGCTGAAATGAAAGTTAACCGAAACAAATTTGAGAGTAAAGAAAATATAAGAATTAGCTTCATGAATGAAAGGACATTTCAAAAAGAGCTTCTGGAGAAACAAGAAAGTGTTTCAAATAGACTAATAGAATGCCTTGCCAAAAGAGTAGCTAGTCGATGCGAATCAATAAGAGACTTCCTTCACTTGTATATGATGAGTACAATATGAGCTTCCAACCATCTCAGAGTGAAGAAGGCGATGAGATAACTGCTAGATTGAGATATATGATGATTGAGCATATTCAAGATTCAAACATGAGGTATCAGGAAATAGAGGCTCATATACATAATATGGTGAATCAAATCGATCAACTGATTGATATATTATCTGAGAGATGCAAGGGAATTTGTCCAATTCTACTAAAGCTGATACTATGGATCGATAGATAATCACCTTTAGAGAAGAAGAGCTTCTTGAGGAAGAAGACAAAGAAACATCAATCCAAGAAGAGGAAGTAGAGAAGTAGCAGAAGATAGCTGAAGAGGATGAGCCAAAAACCTCTGTCCAGTAAGAAGAAGAAGAAGAGTGGGTAGAGATGGCTGAGGAAGAATTGGCGGAGGAACCAACTAAGGAAACTACTGATGAGATTTTGGTAGTAACTTTAAGTACAGAGGGTTCCCACTTCCTCAAAGACAAACTATTCAAGCTAACTGATGATACAAGGAGTTTTGTTATTCCTTACGTTTTTAAAATTTTGTCATTAAAAAGGGCATTAATAAAGTCTATTGGTTTTATTAATGTAATCAATTATGTCCTTTTAATAATCTTGCAACAGGTGGCTTGCTTATAGGATGTAAAACTGCTTTGTAGAGAAAAGGGTGGAAGCAAGTCATTGACTATTGATCCAAGATGACATTAAACATGTAGGTTACATCGAGCTATCAACGTTAAAGAAGCATTGCATAGGAGGAAACCCATGAGTTTGTTTTAATTTTATTTCAATTTCTATATTATTTTGTTTTTATTTTCATATTACTATAGGATTTTTATTGTTATTTTATTTCTTTTATTTCTTTTTATCCTTTTCTTTTATATTTTGCAAGGATGCTACTAACATTGGATGGATCCACGTCAGAAACTCATCATAGTCAAGAAATTACCACTAAACCCTCTCACTTTTTCTAATTGTCTATTTGTGTACATTGGGGACAATGTCCAATTTTAAGGTTGAGGATCGGTTTAATGAATCTTTAACTAATTTCTTCAATTTGATTATAATCCTAATTACAAGTTTGATTAATTGATATCTTGAATTGGTTGAATTTGTCTATGAATACTATATTTTCTTATTGAAAATTGATTTGAATTTGTATGCAAAAAGATGATGGTTATAATGAAATTAGTTTTCTATGTCATATTTTTCGTAATCATTGAAATTTTCAAGTTGAATGACATTGCATATTATTTACACACATATACCTATTTTTTTGGTGACCTTTTGAGCCTAAGAGTAATTTTTCAAATTTTTTAAAGCTTTTGTTATTCTTTCATGTGTGTGATATCATGTATATTATGATATTGCTTTTATAATACATGTTTAGACCATATTTGTTGAACTGGAAGCATTAATAAGATCAAGGCACATAGATTTACTAACTTATTTAAGCCTTTTTCTTTAAAAATCACCATACCTTAAATTTACCTTTAGAAATAACCAAGTTAAGCTTTAGCCTTTTTCATTGATTAAACTCACATATTAACCTTTATCCTATCTTTTCTTTCAAAACCTGTTATTATTTGGAACCTTGAAGGTAATTTAATTTATTTATTTGTTGAGACTTGAAATGTAAGAAAGGTCCAATATTTAGTACTGACTGAAATATTGTGAAAAAAGAAATAAAAAGAAAAGCATTAGAAAAAAGAGAAGAAAGGAAAAAGGCATAGAAAAAAAGAGAGAGGAAAAAAACATAGAAAAAAATAAGTATAAAGTACCATTAGATTTGCATTAAAAGGAATTGTATGTTTTGTAAACAAATCGTGTAATGTTTCTTTGAGTAAATTTCCTTCACTTAACCTTTTTATTAACCCAATCATACCGTCCCTAAGCCCTATTACAACCCTATAAAGACCTTTTGATTTTTGTTTCTAATTTGTAAATAAGTAGTGGAGATGTGATTTTATTGCAAGCATAAGGTAAGAATTCTACTATGCATTGATTGAGTTTTTTGACACCTTTCACCCTAAACACTTGAGTACATTGAGTGAAATCTTGGTGAGGGCGTAAGGAAATATGCTTTTGATTTCAATGTGATTGTTGATGTGATTATTATTAATATTACTTAGGAAATCAATTTAGGACAACTTGATTCTGATTACATGTTAATTTGATTCAATAGGATATGATGATGTATAGTATAAATGAACAGGTTGAGATTGATGATGAATTGATGTTATGAAATTTGTAATTTTGATTATGGTTTGCTTGAGGACATGCAAAAAATAAATGTTGGGATGTTTGATAAATGGATATTTGACTATATTTTACTACTTATATTTGATGTATTTTGTTTGATATTTTATACTTTTATTGTATATTTGGTACTTAGTGCTTGTTTGGATAGGCTTATATTAGTAGAGCTTTTTTCAGTAGAGCTTTTCTGAGAAGAGTTTTTCTAAGAAGCCAATTGACTGTTTGGCTGTCAATTAAAAAAATAGCTTTTTTGAAAGAGCTTCATACAATAGACTGTTTGACAACATAAAAGTAAAAAGCACTTTTATTAATTTTAACTATATTTTATTTTGTAATAAAAATTATTGTAGTATATTCCTAAATCCATCAATGATTTTGTTTGAATGACCGGTGATGTAATTTTCAATCCAATCATATTATCCATGTTTAAATATTACTTGAGAAATAAAATACATTGCACTGATATTTGTTCAAAGAATGAAGTTTAGAGTAAATAATTCTCCAGATAAGGATGATGACTGTGTCTCAGGTGATAAAAAAAAGAAAAAGAAAAAATCAGGTAAATTTTCGTGAAGGGATGGTAAAGAGGGAGTAGATTTGCTGTTCCCGAATTGCTATGCTCCGTTGTGCCTTTAAGATCTTAACCATCCAACTTATTGTAACAGAGAGCTGAAATTTATTCGGGAACAACAAATCTGATCCATGGTAAAGAAGGGTAGGCAATGGTAAGAGTGTGGAGATATACGTCAAATCAATATAAACTATAAATAAGACATCAAGCGGATTTTATTTTAATCCTTTTTTGAACATATTTTCTCTTACTGTTCTACCTTTTTATGGTAAGGGAAATAGAAATAAAGAATAGAAGACAAAAAATGCATAAAAATGTTTCATGTACTAAATCATTTGTAGTTTACAGTAAAAAGCTAAAAACAAATTAAATTAGGTAAAGTTATTGCCTTAAACACTAGCAGCCAAAGCTTCTAATATTATGCAAGCCTTCGAAACCCACAAACTCAAGTCAATAAGTTCTACAATGTATGTGTCCAAACGGTAAACAATATCTTCCTCGAGTATCTGTCTCTTCAACTCAATAGCTGAATACTTATGATATGCAACACCAAGATCTCATCTTTACTCTGATCTAAATAGTTGGATCAGTAAGGTCATATTATAGCCATTATCAATAAACGTGAAGATTCTTCTCAAACAAAAAATTGGACAACAATTTGTATGGCTATTGAAAGTCTTTCAAAGGTTGGTTAAGCCCAAAAATATTCTTCACCTCATGAATTATGGAATACATCTTATCAGTAGCAGATGTCCTTAAATTTTTTTTCCTAATCCTTAGTATATCTCCATTTTGATTCACAAGCTTAATAGCCACAAAGTCTACCAGAATTGACCAATTATGCATTTCTTATGGTTGTAACCAACTGAAATTGCCTGAATTCAGTATGGACATTAATAGACTCCACATAAAATTCATTCAAGATTTATGAGCCGAAAGGATGCCATTATGCAAATTTGGAGTGTTATTTGGCAAAATATTAAACTCACCTTAACATAGACGTTAACTAGAATAAACACATTGAATACATAACTCACTAGCAAGGCAATGGTGCTAAAAGGGACTGACAGCAGCTCAAAATCTCAGTTTCCATTCTCCAGGTTTCTGAAGCTACCACCAGTTAAATTCTCTAATCTATTAAAACAGTGCTTTTGAATTTTACAGTCAAACACTCATTTTTCTTAAAAATAGCTTTTGCAGTGGAAAAAAGTACTTTTCTAGCCTCCAAAAGCTGAACAAAACAGGCACTTAATCTGCTCTAAGTGTGTTTACAGGTGATAATTGCCTCCATGGACTTAAAGGAGAAGAATTCAGACAAAAAAGTGAAGTAAAATAGAAAATTAGCAATCTAGAAGGAGTGCATGACCATGCAATTTTGCACGCTTATGCACTTTCACAATATTCGACAATTTCCAATTAAGCATGTTCCTATGCACGATCGTGCACATAACTGTGCATAACCCAAAAAACAAGATTCAATGTAAAAGTGACATTTCGTGGATAGAAGAGAGGAGAAGATTTTAGGGAGGCAATTTCTAGACATAGAGAGCGTCCAAAAGGGACAACGTTGGTCCAAGGAAGTGGGAAACATGAAGAAATCATTGAAAGATCCATCGGAATACAAGATCAAGCCTTTACATCGTAAGAATATTCAATCGAAGACAACCAGGGATATTTAGAATTATGAACCCATTGTTTTCAATTTATTTTCTTTCGGTTTATATTTGATTTCATGTTCGATCAGATGTAACTAAATTTCTAGTTACTATATATTTAGTTTAGATGAACCTTATGTTAATACTTTGACATGATTTCATTCCTTTAGTAATGCAATTGGTTCGATTGATTATTGTGATCTAATTACATGTTATATTGATAATCTGATTTCATACGTAGAAATTAAGAAATCCTAGTATGAATAAATCTACCATAATCAGAAGGAGTTGATTACAACCCTAGAGATAGGATAATATAAATATTCCGGATTAAGGTCAAACCTAACAGAGGGATTCATAAAACGGTAACGCAATCCTAGAAGATTTAACCAGAATAATTCAGTTAGAGACCTTAGGATTAATTGTTAGCAATCTCAAGGTCAACTACTAGCATACCATAAGAGTCTCCAAGGTCTAATAAATCAACAAAACAATTGCATGATAAAAGATCAATTTGTTAAGGGTGTAAGGGGATTTGAACCTAGATAATAATTTCTGATAACGATAGTTTTCCAAATGAATTCCACTATCTTTATGTTCATTATTGTTTCTTATTTCTTTAATTGTTTAGTTTTATTTTCCTTTAACTAAAAGCCTAAAATCAATCCTTAGGCTAGATAATAGAGAAAGGGTAATTACTAGTACTCATAGTCTTCAGGGATCGATTCGTACTTGCTAGTATTAGCTACAACTACGTCGTGCACTTACGGTTTATTACAAATTGACTATGATGAAATAGGTTAATCAGTAGTTAAACTACGAAATTCTTTCTACAAAATCTACTAAATGGACTTCCACATGATACTTCATTGTACACAAATAACGTCCAATCATTACTTTCCCATGCCTTTCCAATATAAAATTCACATTCTCAAGTTATATGGTGAAATTGATAAGGCTAGAAATAAAGGGTTTCAAATTCACAAAAAAAGTAGATATAGCCAAGAAAAAGAAAATGACGATGATCTTATGCGATTTGACATCTTTTTTATGCTAAAAGATATTATGCCTAATTAAATACAATTTGTATTTGATCTAAAACATAACCAATAACACATAAAATCATAACTAATATTCCTAATTTTCCAAAACTTAACACATCATAAAGGAAAGAAGACAACCTATCATCAATAAACATCATAATGGAAATGTAACCAAAGAGTAGGTGAAACCAAAAAAAAAAAAGGGACTTTAAGGAGTGATTGAGTAAAGGAGACAACTAACGAGCTGTGAAATAGCTACGACTGGAGAAGGTGATGGATAAATAGCAAGGATTGGATTAGTGGAGTAGTATGAGAGTGGAACTACAATGAGGTGACTTCAGGTAAGGTGAGGTGACTCAAGTGAGGTATAGGGCAGAGAGGACTAAATGACATTATAAAATTAATTGTAATTAATCTACAGTGTCGATTATTAAAGGAAGAAGTAAACTGTCTAATACCTAACGTAAAACGATATCATTTTATGTAGTGAATAAAATAAGGGTCAGAGTCTAAGTTGAAGCTTGATCAAACTAGGTTAGTTCCATTAACTTCGTGTCAGGTTCAGACTTAATTGTTAAGTCAAAATGACTTTACGTATTAAATAGATTTTGATGAAGAACAAACAAGAAGGAGAAAAATGAAAAGCAG
>JAOSBM010000005.1:19700460-19711758 GCA_027568955.1 Erythroxylum tenue | reverse complement strand
ACAAAAAATAGCCAAGACACCATAACCATAACCGAAACTTTACCTCTTCCTTTCTTCAATCCATGGCTTCTTCATCTCCATCATTACATGATTTTGTACATTACATAATCAAAGTAACCATAAAAATGAAACCAAGGAGGAAACATGGTGATGATAGACCACCCTCCTTATTACAACCAAATGAAGAAATCTTACATGGTAAATATAACTTCTATGGACAACCAAATGAGCAACACATACATCATATATATTTCTATCACATAAAATATGCAGCATACAAAAAATGATTGCCAACTCAAGCATCAACCATATAGGAACCGAAATCTTGTATTAGAAACTAGCTCTGATACCAATTGTTGGATCAAAAAAAGAAAGCATACTATATTTTGAGAACCGGTAGATTTCAAAACTTTTAGAAATCATATTTTGCAGCGGAAGCAATATATCCAAATCATCATTCCAATCCATACATGATATGGTATAAGGATAATAATAAACATAAACAAGATAGTGTTATTACCGACTCCTTCGCTACAACTTTAATTCCTCGCTGCGTTATCCTCTCCTTCTTCTTGTATCCAAAGCCTTTGCTTTTGAATTGATGGCCCCTGAATTTTTTTTATTTGATTAAGCATGATTAGATTAATTTTGGGTTCTTGCTAGGTTAATATATGTTGGAGTTAATTAGCATGTTAATGGTGATGAGATTATGTGACATAGGTGAATTGAATTAAAGTTAAAGTGATAAGTTGGATAAGGGGTATTATGGGAAGATCACTTAAGTTGTAAAGTCTTAAGGCTTTAAAGGAGGGGCAAAATGGATTTTTTACAATCATTAAGGGTTTTGAAGGGAAGAAAATGGGGTGTCTTTCAATTAGAAGAAGCAAAAAACGAAAATAAAGAGAGAAGAGGGAGAGACTGTCGTATGAGGAGAAAAGAGGGGAAAGAAAGAAGAGCAACCTAGGTTTTGATTTTCTTAGCCTTCAAGAGTGATTTTTGAAGTTGTTTAAGAAGGAAAAAGAAAGAGGAAGATTAGAGCTTCCATTAGAGCCAAGAAGCTCATTGTTTGGTAGAGATTCAAGGTAAGTTGAATTTAATCTTTTGGAGTTTTAAAAAGTTTTTGGTTCAAAGAGCTTAGGAAATGTATAGGTATAAGTATTCTAGGATCAATTTCATGCATTTGGTTCTTTAGGTTTTCCAATTTGGATTCTATTGATTTTGGATTTTTGTCAATGTTGAAGAAAATCAAGAGAAGCAAGAGGAGCAAGAGGAGAGACATCCTTGATCAATGTTTTCAGGCAAGGAAACTAAGGTGGGTTACATTTTATACTTGAGTATATAGGCTATAAATGTTCTTCAAATAAATGGAATTAAATGATTTTTCCAACTACCTCATAAATGTGCATTTATTGTTCTTTAAATAATTGAGAATTTGCCATATGTAGTTGTGTGTGAATTTTAGGAATGAATTGTAATTGCTTCAAAATTGTTGTATTTGTTGCTTTTGATTGAGTTGAAAATGGATTTTATGCTTGGTATAGGAATGTGGTTGTTGAATTGTGAAATGATGATGGGAATGCATGTGAAATATGTCATGTTCATGAAAGACAAGTTTTAAAAAATGTGTCATATGGGCAAAATATTTTCAGTTTATGAATTGCATGTTACATAGGTTTGGTGTAGTCCTTCCAAGAATTTTCACGTGCACGTTGACCTAGTTAAGGCTTCTCCCGCCTGCCCGCTAGTGGCACGGAACTCCTTTAAGGACTCCCTTAAGTTTACGACTACACAAGACCATTATGTGAAATTGTGTAGTTTGTCGTGTTTATGGATCTTCCCAAACCATTGTGATGTGCTTATGTGTTTACATGTGTTGAAAAGTTTGAGGAATGCTTGACTTATGTGAATTGTGAATTGGTTTGACAAGTTGAGAAATATATGTTTTATGGATTTTTGTGAGAAATTGCTATGATCATGAAGGTTTTCAATAGTTTTTGCTTATTACCGATTGTAAAAGTGTTACCCACGAGCGTTAAGCTCACCCCTCACTCCTTCCCATCCGCAGGCAATGAGCAAGATAGAGAGTGAGTGAGACGACCGTCAAGGCATCACTCCATTTTGCACTTTTGTTCTTTTGAAGTTAGAATTTGTAAAACAATGCTTTAGTTGCATTTTGAGAAATTATTGTTTTTGCAAAGTTTGTATTTTCAATTATGATGTATTTGTGGCTCAAAATGCCCACTAAAGCGTTGTAAACTCTTATTTTTTTATGGGAACAAAATACTTATGAATTATGTTTGTTTATGGCTTTTCATGTTTCTACATTGCTATTTTCAATTTTCATAAGGGTAGGAATTGTGTTCTGAATTCAAGAGAAATTTTGGAATGATCTAAGTAGAACTGGTAAAAATTGTCTTCTTGGAAGTTGTAGATGATCTTTCTAGCTTTCCAACGATATAAAGTTTGTAAGTTTTGGATATTGTAGCGGAAAGTTATGATCATTACAAGTTATGATGTTGTATAGGATGTGTGTATAGGACAGCTTTGGTAAATGAGGGGAAATTGTGGTTTTGATGAACCAAACGGGTTGAGAATTGAGAGTTTTATGAGATAAATTTGGTTTTGAGTTGTTATGAAGAGATTTTTCACTAGAAGAGTCGAATTTGGGGAGATTATGAGTGAATATGATGTTAGATTGGAAGTAGGAAGCATTGGAGAGGCTTTGGAGGGGTTTGGGGAACCCCTATGTCCATTAGACGGACATTAGGTCTGTTTAACGGACCTTCTTGGGTCAAAAATAACCCCCAACCTCACCAATGTCCATTAAACGGACCTTCTCGGGCCAAAAATGGCTCCTAACCCCGACAATGTTCGTTAAACCGACATGGATGTCCGTTAAACGGACATTCACTAGACAACTTTAGGAAATTGCGATTTTTAACCCTTTTAGAGGCATAATCTCACTTTGTGGTCTTCATAAAAGTTGTAGATATAGAAGTATTCTTTTAATTAGTCAAGAAACAAACTCAATCAGACATTTATATTAAAAGTTATGGCAATTGCGCCAAGGTAGGTACAAATTGATTGAAGGTATAAACATGTTCGATTCTTTCGGGTATAACTTCCTCATCCGACCTCCAAATGAGGTAATTCTTGAAGCAATGGATTCTTAGAATATTTTAGTATATCTACATGAAAATTGGAATCTTTTGGAGTTGATTTGAAAAAAATTTCAGTAGAGAAAGTGAGGGGTCGATAGTGAGAGCATGCTTGGGGTATGAACACACTTTAGCTTTTTAAGTATATCTTGAGCTGTAGAGCTCCGATTGAGATGATTCTTGCTTCAAAGCAAACTAGAGACTTAGAGATACAATTTCTTTGAAGAAGTAAAATTGAAAATCTAGTTTGAAGATTTCCAAATTCTACTCACAAATAGGAGCAATGAGTTCGAGTATGGTGACTGATTTATATGGGCATGCCATTGAATAAATTGTGAGGAAATCATTGGGATGTTGTGAGAAGGAACTGTAACTGATGATGGATAATGAGGGTTAATGAAATAACCGTACAAAGGAACCCACTCATGCAAGTATGACTCCAGTTAGTTGGGCTCCGGAAACGGGGTCCAACATATTATCTTTTCCTTTATTAATCTATCTTCTCCTTGTTCTTGTATCCTCAACCAATTTGATTTACCTCTTATTCTCGTAGGATAACTTGGTTAACAAAATCTTTTAGTGGGAAAGGAGAAGAAACACTTTTGAGGAGTATTGTCTTAGAAGAAAGAAGGAAACAATGAGACACCTCTCATACTAAGTTTTGGTCATGCATAGGTGAGAGGAGAGAGTTAGTCAAAACAATGCAAGAACCCTTTCTTACCTCTCCTAATTTCGGTTATGCATGATAAAAGAGAAGAGGGGAAGCATCCAATGCATCATACCTTTCATTTGATATGCACAAATAGTTATATGGACTATGTACAATGCATGCTCAATGACAATCCCGAGTACTTTACCAACTTCATAACTTAATCACTAATCAATTCTTTGAATCGCAACCTCAATCCTTTGGTACTTTGATAACAATAACTCATCCACTAATTTTCCAATATAAACCCATATGTGACTAGAGAGGAGGAAAAACAGAGTCTTTATATATATATATATATATATATATGCTTAAAACTCAATATTTTTTCTTTATTCCTATTTCAAATCACAACCAAATAAAAAATCTATAATTTTTTTTTCATAATTGTCAAAACCAGAAACACTCACGCATATTCATCATGTTTTCTGCATTCCTTCACTTTCATTTTTCTGCATTTTCAACTTTTGAATTTTCTTCATTTCTTCCTCTAACTATCACTTTAATCATTCTTTCTTATCTCCAGACATCACCACACACCTATCTCTTAACTCTAAATTCATTTTTAATCATCTCTACAATACTCCAAAACTTACGTATATAAAAACATCAACATATATGTATATATATGTTGATGTTTTTACTGTTCATATGTGTATATATATGTTGATGTTTTTACACACATATGAACAGTAAAAACATCAACATAACAGAACATTACATATCTATTTCTCCAAATTTTTCTGCACTGATCTCCTACACATTTTCATTGATCTTTTAACTCCAAAAACTAGTTTAACACTATCCCATAACATTTCAATCGTCAAATCCAAAGAAAATCAACATGTATGGCAAAATCAAAATCTCCTCACTCATTTTCCAGTAAATATATATATCACTATTCTTAACCATTTAGCAGTGAGTTAACAATACATGCTTCATTTCATAAAAAAAATACATAATCATAAAAGCTTACTTGTTTAAAGCTCTAACATCTGGAAAAAAAATTCACGTAACCCTAATCCCTCATGCAACCACGTACATCAACTTAAAGGTTGACAGGGGGTTCGGTTTTTCTTGGGGTGGAAGAAAGAAATACAAAGTCTGAGTGGTAGTGGATAGGAGAAACCAAGATTTTTCTCTATTGGAAATTTGATGAAAAACTCTGTATTGTAGAAACACTAGAGAAAGAAACTTCGAGAAAGAAAAGAAGACAAGTACAGTAACTTGTCTTTCAGGGTTATTAAAACTCAACTTTAAAGCTTGGACACCTGTCCATTTCTTAGCCTCTTATCCACTTCCCCATATTAAAACTCACTTAAGGATAATTTGTACTTAAGTTTATGACTTAATAAAACCACTGAAACACAAGTCATAACCCATTAAATCACTTCCAGATTTTTCCATAAAATATCATTTCGGGTCAACTTTGCATGTTCTTTCTGACCCCGATAATGAAGTTATTTTGCAACACTTTCTTCTAGAAACATGTTCCCTTATGTCTTATGTTTTCATTGACACCAAAATCATTCGATTTAGTTCAGTGATTTGAAAGATATACTTCAAACATTTTCGGACTCCTCTTGTCTAAAACAGTATACTATACACAATTCCATCCAGAATTTAAACATCTTAGAGACTGGCTCAAAATTTGACTTCTTAAGATGATTTGTAGTCCTATGTCTTTAGTTTACTCCAAATTAAAAATTATCTCATTTGAAATCCTACAGGTCCATATATAATTAAAATGCCAAAGTATGTTCATTAAAACAACACCAGTTCACTGTTCCAACAGTTTCCCTCAGTTTTGTTCTTTTTCAAATCAACTCGAAATGCTTCCAATCTTTTTGGAGAGGTATGAAAATGTCTTATCAATCCAATGGTTCAAGAATCACTTCATTTGGAGGTCGGATAACAAAGTTATGGCCAAAATAATCAAACAAAGTTTTGTCCTCAATCATGTTGAACCTGTCCCGGGACAAATGGCATACCTTTCTCTACAGATGTAGGATTAAGGTCTTCTTAGGACCGTTTCAAAGAGGACGTCGATATCTACAACTTTTGTGAAGACCTCAAAGACAGATTCTATCATATTAAGGAACTTGGACTAGACGATAGGCCAGAAGAAAGGTCAGACAAAACCAGACAAAGGGACAGATGATACAACTTTAATGAAGACTTTGAAGAGAAATTCTATCATCTGTAGGGTCAAAAGTGGACCAGACGATAGGGCCAGACAAAACCAGACGAAGGGTCAGACGAATCAGAAACATTGTCATAACTTTCTCTAAAGATGTCAGATTAAGGTGTTCTTCAGACAGTTCGAAAGAAAACTTCAAGATCTACAACTTTCATAAAGACCATGAAGACAGATTCTATCGTCTAGAGGGTCAAAATAGGACCAGACGATAGGGTAGACGATTCAATCTACAGTGGATCAGAAGATAGGATCAGATGAACAGTGCACCAGACGATATGATGTCATCATCAGACGATATGGCGTTACCAGATGATACTTCATCACAGACGATATGATGTCATCACTAGACGATATGACATCATCAGACGATACAATCTATACTCTTAAGTATCTCCACTTATAAGGATCATAACTTTCAACTCCAATGTCCAAAATTCTCACACTATATACCATTGGAAAGATAAAAGAAAGATCTACAAATCTCAAGATGTCAAAATCTATCTAGATCAATCCCAAATTTCCCCTAAAGTCTGAACATGAATTTTACATTCATCCACCAATGTACCGCACCCAATTCTCAACTTCATAAAAATTTTGAGACTCTTAGAGACAGAATTTAAATTCGATGTCTTCATAATAAATGTATCCATATGTCTCTAGTTTAATCCAAACGAAGAATCATCTTATTTAGATAACTAGAGAAAAAGTTATGGCTAACAAACCGAAGCATACTCAATGAACATTTTCAAGATCAACTACCAATTTTGTTTCCAAATCTTTCCTTATCACAACTCATACCAAGATCACTCTTTCTACTCCCCCTACTTCTCATTTTCAAAAAATTCACATTTAAAACCAATTATGCCAGGAAGTTGTCAATGAATGCATGTACCATTATTTTTATGTGCAAAGATTCAATATTTATGTGCATATATGCAACATTATCCATGAGCAAGAAAATGCATTTCCTTAATCTCTCTTTGAGCTCACTTGTACCAAATTTTCAGGTTCTAACCTTTAGTATGGGAACGAAATGTTACAAAAACACACTCCATTGAGATGATAAGAGGTCTAGAAAAGTTCTGGTGTTAGAGAGAAGTGATCTTGAGGTATGTTCATGAAATGTATGCAATTGTTGTATGAATTTAATTACATGCAACCCATTCTTGATCTAACTCTCCATTAGAGCATCTACTTGAGCTCATCTAGTTTGGTGCTCTAACCACCCTTACACATACTTTCTTCTTCATCTTTGCATGTTCTTGAGTGATCAAGGAAGGGTTTGGTGTTTTCAACAACCTAAACAAAGAGAAGAATCAAGAAAATAAGAGAATCAAAAGGTACATGTACTGTTATATCATGTTCATATAATATATTTATGTATGCATTTGAGATTTTGGCTTTTTGGGATGTCATGAGGGTCAGAATTTAGATTCCTTCACTCCTACTATTTTTTTGTACATGTGATTCATGAATCCATGTCTCCCCCTAACAATATGCTTTCTTCATATCAATTTTAGACATACAATTCTTGTTGTCTCTTCTTTTAGAATAGGTTTTTACCAATTCCTATAATAATAAGATGCTTTCTCCAATGATTCTTCTAGGGATGTAGGCACCTTATGTTGGATCAATGTGATTCTGGAGCACATCCTTTGACATGTGAGCTATGATTTTTGCAATGATTTTATAGAAGCAGTTGTAGTAGGCAATAGGTATCAAAAATCTAAAAAAGATTTCTCTCACCACCTTTGGGAATGAGATTGATGAATGTTTTGTTAAGCTTAGTGAGAAGGGATCCTCTGTTAAAGAATTCTATAATAGCATCCATAACCATTTGCTTGGTTAAAGGCCATTATTTGATATAAAAAATTCATATTGAAAACATCAGGACCAGGAGCCTTGTGAAGGTTCAAGGATTTTAAAACATCCTCAATCTCTTGTATAGTTACTGGTTTACTTAAGATTTTTGCTACTTAAGCATTCAAACACCCCTTAATGATTTCTCTAAGAAGAGGGATAGATGAGTGAGCATTCATGGGAACATTCATGATGCTGGAAAAGTGATTAAAAACCCCATCTAGCAGTTGGTATTGAGAGTCCATCTTATGAACATCATTCTTTAAAGAGATTATTTTGTTGTTATTTTTCTTGGTTAACATAACTCTATGATAGAAAGAAGAGTTCCTATCTTCATTTTTCAGCTATTCAATGCGAGACCTTTGCTTTATAAGAAAGAAATCATAGGCTAGAGCCTTGAAGAAATTCTGCATAGCTATCTTTTCCATCTCTTGTAGGTGCAGAGAAGAGGGGTTGTTATAGAGCTCTTGTTGGCTTTCTAAAGATCATTCCTTACTATGTTTAGCAAATGATTGGTGTTCCCTACATTATTTATGAATAAAATTTTCATCTCAAGCTTCATAATTTGATATTCTAACCATAGATGAGCCATTTAGATCTCTTGAATCTCGTGTTTAAACTATTCCAGATTGCCTCATCAAACCTACTAAGTCAATTAAGAAATTATTGAATCTTAAAGTGATTTTGCGACTTATTAAAGATGTGTGAGTGATGATAGCTGAGTGATCCAATAGACTACTATTAGTAAATATAGTATAGTTGGATGGAAAGGCTTGAAACCATTACTGATTTGCTAAGCTGAGGTCAAGTTTCCTTCTAATGAAATTGTCCCTAGTTTAATTATTACTCTAGGAAAAAGAAATTTCCACCATAGGGGAGATCAGCTAGTTAAGCTTTAGCTAGAAATTTTCTCTAATCTAGACATGGATTTCCTAAAGATTTATTTCCGTTAGCTTTTTCAAATTTGATGATAAGAGTTAAAATCACTAGCTAAGAACCAAGGGAGATATTATCAACTACATCTTTGAATTTGCTTCATAAGAAAGCTCCTTGATATGAGCATATATAAAAGAAATATGAACTTGTCTACCTAAGCTCCCATCAGCACCTCTAGATGAACAATTTGATGAATTATTCATCTTGTGGAAACATACATTAAAGAAGAGCTGTAATACATCAAACAATTTGATGAGTTATTCATCTTGTGAAACATACATTAAAGAAGAGTCGTAATACACCAAAATTCTACCATTGGGGTGATGGCTATGGTTTATGACCTCCTCATAATGATCAGGTAACAACTTGAGTAAGTTACAATTTCCTTGTTTCATATGAGATTCCAAAATTCCAATAATCTCATCTTTATTATAAGTAATCATGGTTTTGATCAAAAGTTTCTTGTGAGGAGCATTGGCTCTTCTAATAATCCATGTCAAGATCTTCATAAAGTTGACTAAACTGAGCAAGGTTTCTTTTCCTGTTGAGTTTCTCTTGGTGACAAGTTCAAAACCATGGTTATTACTCTTCATTTCTTCTATCTGCTTGTTTGATGTTTTAATTGGGGTATTAGCCTGAGCTTTGTTACTCATCTTTTCCTGATTTGCACTTCTTCAGTTTATGGATGATCCTCAAGAGTCTCTGTATTTCCTAGTAGGCTTATTTACTTGTCACCATTTGGATCATTTACCTATGGAGAGTTGCTCTCTTTTCCATTTAAAGTGCAAGTATTGCATTTAACAGGGTTAATTGAAGCTGAAATTTGCGTTGCATCATCTGTGGTGTTCAATTCCTTGAGTTCCTAATATTCAACAGTTTTAAAGACTTTCCTTGTAGGTTGACATACCCTTTTGTTTTCAGTTTGGGGCTTTTAAGCATAAAACAACTTTAATTAATCTTCTACTGGTTTTATATTCTCATCAAGCCTGATGATTGGAATTTCCTCAGGTAGATTGGCCATCAAGGTTACCAAGATACATATTCTCGTAAAGTTTATTCTTTTGATTTCTATAGTGGCCTGATCCATATATATTGGCTTGCTAATGAAGCTTGCCAAGTGACTAAGGCCATCTGTTGTCCAGTACTCAATTTGTACAGCATGTATGTAAGTCCAAATTGATGTATGCTCTTATTTAATTACTTCCATAGTTAAAGCAAGGCGCCAGGCTTAGAGCAAGAGTAGGTTATTCTGAACATGCCATTGACTAGCTTGTAATATCTTTTTAGCAACTTCTAGATAGAAGAACTTGAAGAGAAAAAACATCTTCATTATTGACTAGCACTTCCTATAATTCATGTTGTTTCCACTTATTTAGAGTCCATTGTTTCATGACAATAAGTGCAGCTCTTTTATTTAAGAAGAATCTAAGTAGAGTATAATTCCATTTCTTAGCACCTGCTTTAAGGAGATCCAAAGGTGGAGAGACAATTCTATGATCAATAGACTCATTTGGAGGTCAGAAGCTTAACTTAAACTCAGGTTTGAAGTCATTTGCCACTTGTACCCAACACTTTTTAATGGAATTCTTTATGGGATTAGAATGATAGAGAGAATTGGATGAAGGTGTGGTTTGATAGTTAGGGAAAGATGGCTCTAGTTTCGAGGGTGCAAAAGTGGAATTCAGAGGAAAAAAAATTCCAAAGCCATATAAGAAGGGTAATGACCAGTGGATAAAGATGACAAAACTCGACAAACAACTAAAATGAAGAAGCTGCAGGGATGAGTGATGAAGAGAGGAGCAAGGGATGATGTTGCATGGAAGGCATGCCTTGGAACAGGGAGATCATAGGTTCTCAAGAGACAACAGTATGTAACAGAAGAAGAAGGTGAGGGAAATAAGGGTGACAAGTTGGGTTAACAGAAGGCAATGCAATAAGAATAGGACAAGAGGAAAAACAAAGATGTAAGCAGCAAAACAAAGACAAGGTAGTCGAAGAGTTTTGACCTTCATGTCCAACGTGATCAAACGGTGCTTACCCCAGATATGCACCCATGGTAATGTGAGAACTCTTCCCCCTTTATAAGGACTAAGATATGCATGCCTGATAAAAGCAAATGTTGTGCACCTAAGTTCATTTTATAAGGGATTTAATAAGGGAGCTTGTTCTCTCCTTATTCCAAACTCTCCATGTATTTAGATGTCTGAAAAAGCTGAGTGAAGATTGTATATGTTAAAATTTCACACGCACAATCACACAATCAAGGTAGCAAAAGTAAAGAAAGAATGACACAAAAATTTAACGAGATCCGGCCAATGAAGCCTACGTCTTCGGGCAAGAGCAGAGAGAGTATTTTCACTATGAAGAAAAAAAGATACAAATAGATCCCTTTTACAACCAGGTTTTATTTTCTTATCGAAACAGGTCCATCTCGC
>JAOSBM010000005.1:19671448-19681508 GCA_027568955.1 Erythroxylum tenue | reverse complement strand
AATTATTATTTATTCAATTAGAATAATAATTCCATTAAAATCCAATTTTAAAATCATATTTGGATTCAAATAAAATTTCAAATTTAATTTTAATAATTCTCACTATTCTAAATAATTTTATTTAATTATATGTCATTTAAATTTAATTATATAAAATTTAAATTTTATTAAAATAAACTTATTTTAATATATTTAAAAATAAATTTAAATATATTATCATCTGCGACGTTTGAACGTTGCAGATTGTCATGATTTCTACGACGTCTAATCGACGTCGCAGCAAGTCATGCTTTCTACGACGTCTAACAGACGTCGCAGAAAATTATGTTATTTTCACGACGTTTAATTCAAACGACACTCATTCGCTTACACTTTTACGACGTTTCTCCAAACGTCGATAAATCAACGAGGCTTCCTCGACGTTTTCTATAAAACGTTGACAAAAACGTTTCCTTACTCTCCCTTCAATGATGTTTGGTGCGACGTTTTTGCAAACGTCACAAAATATGTTCAACGACGTTTTTCTTACATTTGCGACGTTTTTAAAACGTCACAAATTGGGTATTTTTCTTGTAGTGACTTTTGCGCTAAGAACGAGTCGCATTTGTTGAGCTAAGAACGAGTCGCATTTGTCTATATGTACTATTGATGAAGAGAGTCGTTGGAGCCAACTGAATACTGTGCGTATTGTCTATTGAGAGATTAATCATCGTATGGTCCACCCATGTGTATGATGTTATAATTTGATAGTATCATATGGTCCACCATGTTACAATTTGATTGTCACTCTCCCCCATCAAATGACCGTGCACTTGCCTCTTGCTTTAGGATTTGACATAGTCTTCTCTAAAGCCGAAAAACGTATTTAGGAAATGTTCCCGATGCTAACTAGAGCCTGAACCTGACAATAAGAAAAGCTCCCAAGCCATTAAAAGACTCGCAATATCTATTGGTTTCTTCTTGAGAAGACTTTGAAGATTCAAAGTCTACCCCGAAAATAAAAGTTGTGTCCACTTGTGAACATTATAGAAACTTGCCTTTTGGTTTGGGGCGAGCACTATCTGATGGGGACTTCTGCTCAAGGTCCATATCCCTCGACCACACTAGAAGGACGTAAGGTTGACAATTGGTTGACTCGAACAAAGCTTTTCTAAGTTTCGGTTGAGTTTGAGGCTCGATTAGGCTCAAGATAAAGATAATCGTCTTGATTTTTTATTTTTTAATTAAATTAAAATTTTCCAATTATTACTTACCAGGTAAATACATGAAAAATAAGGGTGTACATATATAAAAATGCTTTCAGCCAGAACACAAACAATCATAATTTCCTATATATATATACGCGGCATTGAGTGCGCTGGATGTATTTTCTTTTCTAACGTGGGACCTATAACTATATATTACATAGTTCAGCCGAAATCATTTACGTGATGTGTGGTGTGGCATCAGCATCACTGTCCATCTTCATTTTCTTCTCTGTTTTTTTTTTCAGTTCTCTGGGGAGTAAAACCTTGCACTACAGAATGTTCAAAACCAGTACAAAAAGGAGTCCAGATCTTTTGTCTAATTTTATGGTGTCTTATTATGTCCAGTAAATCTCAACCATTCATTTATGCAGGTTCCACATAAATAAACGTGAAGCTCGCATAAATGAATAACTGAGATTTACTGGACACAATAAGACACCATAAAACTGGACAGAAGATGTTGTCCCTACAAAAAGAATATATCATACTTTAACATACTATGATACTCCACTATTCTACATTTGAGTCAGTGCTTGATGTCACGTGGTCGCGACATGTCGAGGACCTACGTCCAGTTGTTGTCTAATCACCCTACTTTTCGGGTTGCAACGACCGAGTCGTACCGACGAGAGAGAGGTAACTCGCCGGTAAGTTCACAGGACCCCTGTGATGGAAAACAAGGCAGTAGCAGTACACTTTACGCGTACTCACCAATCAATCATCTTCGTTATCACAAATGCTGGTCGTCATCATACAGCTGGCAAGGGCGACCCACACTGTTCTACGCCTATGCCTACTATTAGTGAATTACTAAAATAAAAATCGTGGTAATAAATTTAAACATGGTAAAATAAAAGCGTTTTAATTAAGAAAATATCATTTTAGGAATGTATCCCACCGAGCCGGCTTATTCTTCCACTTCTCTCTCTTTCTACAGGATCACATAACTTCTCCGATGGTGTGTATACTAAGCGCTCTTACTTCTCTGCTTTCCGCAGCAATTGTGCTGCTTCTTCTTCAGTGCTCGGTGGCTCCGGCCTCTGCCCAGCGATCTAACTCCTCTCGCTGGCGCACACTTAACGGTGAGTCTTGCTTTTGCTTGCTCGATGAAGTACTGGCTTTCGTTTAGCTACTTTCTCTTGCTAGATTTTCGTTCTTGTCGTTAGACTTGGCGTGTTTGTTAGGTGAGGAAGTGGAAAGGTTGATTGAATGCATGCTTGGTTCTGGGTTTAAGAGCTAACTGCTGTCAAGAGTGAATGTTTTCCTTTTTACGATAATCTACAATGACTTCTTTGTTTCTAATCGCGATTACACTGTTCTCTCTCTGCCCCGCTAAATCATTCGTTTGGTTTCCAAGGAAACGGACGAGAGAGCGTGATGGACAGAAGTTCAGATTTTGTGTTTTCTCGTTGATGTTTGAATAGAAGTTTCTTCTGTTACGTTTTTGCTCGATAAATAGTTATGTCAAACTTTAGAACCAGGAGCTTTAGAACCAAGTTTAAATAGTTTGTTCCGAACGAGTTGTTTTCATAATTTTGGCGACTTGTTTTACTGTTGGAGTGTTGGTTTGATCAATTAACCCATTCCGTTTCCTGTTGCAGGAAATCGGCCTGCTATTATCGCGAGAGGTGGATTTTCAGGAATTCTACCTCATTCAAGTGATGTTGCATACCGACTGGCCCAGCTGGTTAGTGATCCTGATGTAATCCTGTACTGTGATGTGCAGTTAACAAGAGATTTTGCTGGAATTTGCACCTCAGATCTATTGCTAGAAAATTCCACTGACATTAAAGACATTTATCCAAATAGGAGCAGCTCATATGACGTGAATGGCGTTAGGACAAAAGGATATTTTCCGGTGGATTTCACCTCGAGTGACTTGTCACAAGTCACCTGTGAGTTGGATTAAGATTAAACTTGTTTGTATAATAGTGCCATGTTTTGATGTTAACATAGAGCTCATATTGCTTGTTGACTTCGTATTCCAATGGATTAATTAGAGATTGAATGTGGACATTTTCTGATCACTTGTTTAAGGAAGTAGAACAGAGATATGATTCAATGCCATGTGCATAATGTCATTTCTAATTCCAAAGTTGTATAATTTCATGTAGTTAATGACGGAATAGATTGGTTTATTGGGAGAGATGTTTCTCTTTTTGACTCAGCAATGGCTTTTATAATTCTAACCTGTTTTCCTTTTCTTGCCTTTGTATAGACTAATAATTATCCTTGGTAATTAAGTTTCTGCCAAATATCATAGAAAATGGGTTTGTATATATATGTATAGGTATAATGCATTTTCATTATTTCCCATAATGAGGCATGTTTCTGCTTCCAACAGGTTCTGCCACTTGTATTTATTCAACTGATTAGTTGTTTATATTATCTATTGTGATTAGTCAGCTCGTTGTCGTGCTCATGCACCTTTGTTGTGGCCTTTTAAATATGATTTTCTTTTTTTCTTCTTTTCCTGACTTGACAGTGGATCAGGGCATTTATTCACGCTCTCAATTATTTGACGGAAATCTTTACCAAATTCTAACTGTTGAACAAGTTGCTTCACTAAAACCAAAGGGATTATGGCTGAATATTCAGGTAAAAATGGGGTGTTTTTCTGAAGCTATTTTACATGAGTGCCTTCTCTATCCAGGAAAGCTTATCCTAGTATTGTTGTTATTTCTGTTAGTGCTTGTACAGATTAAAATAATTCTTTATTCTTTGATTCAATGCGATGCTATTCAAGGAATACTTGAACTCACATTTCAGTGCTATTGTTCACTTGCAGCACTATTTATTCTTCAGGCAACACAAATTGAATATGAGGAGCTATGTCCTTTCTGTATCAAAAAGTGTGGTGGTTAACTTTATCTCATCTCCAGAGGTGGGTTTCTTGCGAAGTATTGAATCACGATTCATCCCAAAAATAACTAAGTTGATCTTCCGGTTTCTTGGACCAAATGATATTGAGCCCTGGACAAACCAGACTTATGATACCCTCTCGAAGAATTTAACCTTCATCAAATCGTTTGCGTCTGGAATTCTAGTCCCAAAGATTTACATATGGCCAATGGACAATTCATTATACTTGCAACCTCATACTTCAATTGTCTTGGATGCCCACAAGGCTGGGCTAGAAGTATATGCATCAGAGTTTTACAATGATGTTCCTTTAAGCTACAATTACAGCTTTGATCCCATCAATGAATATTTGAACTTTGTTGATAATGGAAACTTCTCGGTCGATGGTGTTCTCTCTGATTTTCCTATAACTCCATCGGAGGCAATAGGTTAGTTTGCTCTTTATTTGTCTCGAATATGCGGTCAGTAACAGTGCAGGTTGTCAATTAGCCAAATGTTATTAATTTGTATCTACTTTAATTCTCTGAAATCATTTCCTTAGGTTCTATCTTAATAATGTGCTTTGACATGTTGATTTCTCCAATGATGTTACAGGGTGTTTCGCTAATCTACAGAGCAATGCTTCGGAGAAAGGTAAACATATTCTACACTGCTAGCAACAGAAAAAAGAAAATTGCAGTCATGTGTCAAGACGTTAGTATTGATCTGAATTCATCATTTTCATTTTGCAGTTCAGCTTTTGGTCATCTCAAAAAATGGTGCAAGTGGAGACTACCCTGAGTGCACTGATTTAGCATACAGGAAGGCTATCTCAGATCGTGCAGATGTGATTGATTGTCCAGTTCAAATGTCAAATGATGGAACACCATTTTGCATGAGCTCCATAAATCTCATCGGCAGTACAACTGTTCTTCAAACAAATTATAGCAGCCTTTCCACAGCGATTCCAGAGATTCAGCCAGGAAGTGGGATATTCTCCTTTAACTTGACATGGAATCAAATTCAGAATTTATCTCGTAAGCTTATTTCTGTTCTGATTTTTTTTCCCCTCTTATTATGACTTCTCTAGATTTTGTCTGCTAAATTTACCAAAGAGCACACAAAAAAGTGAGGCACTATGCAATATATTGATAATATGCAATAAATTCTCAACAAAAGTCCAAAACAGAATGAGGCCACATAAAGAAGTCTATGGTAATAATGGAAAACTATTGGTAACTCAAGTAGACATTGTCTTCAAAACACGAGAACCAAGACACCAAAGGTTGAGATCATCAATGGACAAAACAAGCTATGGTAAACTGTATGGTCTCTGTAGGGAATCATAAGGTTTAACTTTGTATTTGAACGTAAAGCACGTTGGTTTGTGTTTGACTTTGCAATGTTTCAGTGCACTAGAGATGATAAGCTTGTATATTTTAAAAAAATTAAACTGCTTGTTAATTTTATGCAAATGTATGACTAGGTTTCAATTATTTATCTTACACTCTCTAAGAGCCTTTTGTTCATGTTTTCCTTACTGTATTACAGCTGCAATATCAAACCCATACTCAAGGTACTACTTGCGTCGGAATCCAAACTTCAAAAATCAAGGACATTTTCTCACACTCCCTGAATTTTTGGACTTGGCAAAGAATAGCTCCGTTTCTGGTGTGTTGATTAGTATTGAGGTGAGGCCTTTACTTCTTCCAGAATATACTGTCATAATCAGTATGTTAACCTTATTTACATCATGAATATCCTGTATTGGATGTAGTTGAGTTTACACCCCCTTACTTAAAGATCTTTGTATTTAGTTATGCTGTTACACTCACGCTGCCTATATTACCAGCATAAAAGTCTTGCCTGCACTTTGCAATCCACTTTAGTTTGCCAACATTTCCCCACAAAGTAAAAGACAAAAGAAAAGAGAAACATACCTCTTCTCATTCTCATTCTCAGTGCTTGTTGTCTTTCCTATGCCATCCTTTCTCTCATGCTGTTTCTGTTTGTTCTATTGACTCATATCGCAGTACACGAAAGTTTCTTTCTTTCTCTTTTTGTCCTTTTTTTTTTTGAGAAGTTCCAGTATAGGAAAATTGTCAAAGGTTTCTTTTGAAATTTTATGAATTATCTTCTCTGATCCTCTATCTCCACCAATCTACCTCCACAGATTTTTAATGTAGGCCCCTCCAATTGAAATAACTGTATATAAAAACACGCGTACATTTCCATACATTTTGATATCCTTCTACTACTGTCTTTTTGTGTTGCATGTATTACATGGTAAGGGGGTTCCTCTAGCTTTTTATAATTTTTTCCTCATAATATCAACATGTACATACAATCAAAAAAAAAAAAATCAACTGATGCAACTGAATGAGTCATTTTGTTGGTTTGACGTTCTGGATGTCACATATGGTAGAAACATTCCTTGTTATAGTTTGCATTGCTGAGATTATTTGGGTTTTGGTGTTCAAGATTCTAAATGTAGAGTGGTCAAAAGCTTTTGTTACCTATTTTTATGGTGCAGAAACAGAATAACAATGTTTTCCATCTTGACTGAATTTGTATTATTTCTTCTGTTATTTCCAGCATGCAACTTATCTTATAGAGAGTCTGCAGTTGCCCATAATTGATGTAGTGCTTGGTGCCATCAGCAGAGCAGGTTACGATAATCAGACAGATAAAAGAGTCATGATCCAATCCACTAGCAGCTCTGTTCTTATGAAATTCAAGGAGAAGAGCAATTATGAACGCGTATACAAGGTTGAGGAGGACATTAGAGATGCGCTTGACTCAGCCATTAAGGAGATGAAGACATTTGCTACTTCTGTGGTAGTCAGCAAGAGCTCTATTTTTCCTGACAGGGGGAAGTTCGTCACTAGGGTTACTAATGTTGTACCAAGGCTGCAATCGGCTATGCTCCGAGTTTATGTAGAAACCCTCAGCAACGAGTTTGTATCACAACCATGGGACTTCTTCTCGGATGCAACTGTGGAAATTAACAGTTATGTTAACATATCAGGCGTTAACGGTGTTATCACAGACTTTCCTTCTACATCAGCCAGATACAAACGTAAGTTGACCTCATAATCTATTTTATAAGTGAATTCCTGGTTTCTTTCCAATCATTTATCTTCAATAAATAACCATATTAGTTTCCATCTTGATACTGGATAATCAGAAACGATCACTCGTCATAAACATATAAGTGGTCACTATCAGAGGTTTGATGTTAGTAAACAAGAACAGGAGTAGGAAATCAATCCGATATGTCTCTGCTTGCCATGGACTGAACGTTGTTGCTTCTACATGTTGCAGGAAATCGATGCTTGAACTTGGGCAACAATACACCTGCTTACATGATCCCAACTATACCTGGCAGTCTCTTCGATCTACTGCCAAGTGATGCTGCGCCACCTGTTGAGGCTCCAAAGCCGGCGCTGACAGTATCTGATGTTGCTGATTCACCTTTGCCCTCTGTTATAACGAGACCTCCTCCCGTTGCAACAACTACTGCACCAGCTCCAGAATCTAAGGGGCCGCCTAGAATTACGGGATGCATGTTCCTCTCGAATCTCGTACTGCTCATCATGGTTCTATCATTGTTTTGAATCTTTATGACATATCATCCTATTGCCCTTTTTGCAGAATGTCCCATTTTTTCCAACCTCAGCCATCATTCACTGTTCCGTATGTAATAAAAAAAAAAAAACTGTTTCCCACGCAAATTCTCTTGTATAGGTGTTTTGATTCTTCCGTGTAGGCTGAGAAAACCGAATTCTTGATAGGCAGAGGGGGAAATTATTGCCTGTTGCATTGCTGTAAAATATGTTTATAAAGTCGTATACTGGTTCATAGCATGGGATTTGTTAGTATATTCATTTTGCATTTCGTCTGAATTTTATCTCGTACATTATTGTTTTTATTCAATTGATGTATTTTAGTTTTTGGTTCTTTTTTCAATTTTCAGTGAAATGTAAAAACATGAACGATTATAATATTTTTCATTGAAAAAAATAAATTAATAAGGGTAAAGGCTAACAAGTATTACAGCATCTCTAAATATATAATTAAAATAAATTAATCTCTAACTTTTCGTGTGTAATCTTAATATTCTAATGTGTTTTACTCCAGTGGGATGATTTTCAATATCCTTCTTTGAGACCAGATATCAAGTGTATCTATATGATTTTTGTCTTCTCTGGCGACCAACTTTAACTTTCAAAATTAAAATTTAAAAGAATGAAAAATTCTCTTTGTTTTAGTATTTAAATATTAATTTTTGGTGCAAAATGATCTGAGACATGATCGTGTCCCACGCCATACAACTCACTCTTTCTTATATGGGAGAAATCCAATCCAAGCTTGAAATGCTCGTATTCTAGGTCTCACTTTTTGTTGTATCTTTTCGTAAAGAGATACAATCTCTAACACGTCCGTATCTTAGATCATGCTCTGCACTATTTCTCCAATTTGATTTTTGACTAAGACGAGGCCATTTTTCCTACTACTTCTTCAATGACATGGTACACGATCTCTTATCAACATATAAATATAGGAAACATACGAACTTGCACATGGTTATATGCCAAGGTGTGTGGTTCTGTCTTATTCTGTTGAGACTGGATGCTGTTGCTTGGATCCATCGTCTCGATAGGCTGGCGCTCGAGAATACCTGCAAAACAATAAGGCACGTCAGGGGTTGATTGCCGACAGGCCCCTCCGACGCTCAAGTTAGGCTTTTGGTGAAGGTATTGAGCAGGCTTAAAGCAGAGAAAAGTAGTGTATGAGTCTCGTACCTGTATTATGACGAAATAATACTTTATATAAGGAATAGCTGCTAGGTTTAGGTCTTTACTTAGATCTTTACGTATGCATGGGAGATTGTCACCTACGATTGGGCCGTTGACGATTGGACCTGGGCCTTGGCCTGGACCTGCCGACCTAACCATAAGCCCCCTACTCCTCGAGTCTGATCATAGAGAAGGGTCGAAGGAGTAGAAGATTGCGCTGCTTATCTGTCTGCCAGCCCAGGATAGGCCTGTTCAATCGATCGTAGTGATTGAGCTGCTCGATCGGTTATGGTAAAAAGACCGACCGGTCGATCGTAAAGAGAGGGAGGACCGAGCGGTTGTGGTGGTAGAGCCGACCGATCAATCATGAACACCTTAATCAAAGCATCACGTTTAATCACTACTTGCGACACGCATTCATTGAGAATTTGTTTGAAACGAAGCATCCTTTTGGCCAGTTGTCATTAACCGTTGTGTAGCTGTCAGGCGCGCCCGTTCAATTGTCGTGGCCCTTCGGGTTTCTGACAGCCCTAATGTTCGCGTCCTTTTGACGGCCACGCCGCCTTTGGGTTTCTGGTAACCCTAACGGTCCCCACAGCTCGGATTGTGCCACACGTCCCCCTCTGGCTAGGATTTTTTCACGTGCCCAACGTTGATTGGAGCGCTTGTTCGGCTTTTTGCTATAAATGTCCAGAATCGGCACCTACTTACTACGTATTCGATTCTGCAATCTCTGCCTTTTCTACTCTATCTTTTTGTTTGCGGTCACCGGAATTATTTTTTTCCTCCGTCTACATCTTTTTTTCCCATCTTGTAGGTTTGCTTTGCAACAACCATGTCGTCGGCCAGTCCTAGAGATGGGCTTAAACAACGGGATGATCTTTCATCACCCCGTCGCCCGCCTTCACCGTCGGTGGCCAGAGGTCTCAGCGAAAGGGTAAAGGAGATAGCGGAGAAAGAGCGACAGGCGTTACCGGATGAGCTGTTGGACTTGAGTTCAGATGAGGAAGAAGGGCGGGTTCATGAGGAGATCCGACTGCTGGTTCTGTGGTGTAAATGGTGAAAATTGTAGGCTTGTAAAGAATTTGGCTGTCACAGGACTTGTCAGCACAAATATATCAGAACCTATAATGGACAGATTGTTTGACTTTGGAATGGAGAAGCTCATTGATG
>JAOSBM010000005.1:19564093-19575661 GCA_027568955.1 Erythroxylum tenue | reverse complement strand
TAGGGTTAGAAGGATAGCTTGTTGATTTGGAATGAATGTGTGTAATGAATGATTGGAATTGAGTTTAATGATGTTTGATGTTATTTTGTGGATTGTAGTGGATTTTGTGGTGTTGGAGAAGGGTATAAGGTAAGAGATTTTTAGGAGGGGTTTAGGAGCCTTGGAAGAGGGCTTGGAGGGTGAAAAATAAATGTTTCTAGCAGCTTACACGGCCAGCCCGTGTAAATTTACACGGGCCGTGTAAATCCAGTGCAGGAGCACCATTTTCACCCGAGAGGTACACGGGTAGACCGTGTGATTTCACACGGTCCGTATATTTTGACCCTCTTAACGATAGAATTTGAATTTTTGGTCTTCATTAAAGTTGTATCCCTAGATGTCTTCTTTCCAACCGTCCAAGAATGAGGTCATTCCGACATCTATAGTGAAAGTTATGGCGTTTTCACCAAAGTATGTTCAATAGGAATCAGGTTATGAACATGTTGGACTTCTTGGGCCATTACTCCTTCGTCCGACCTCCGATTGAGGCGATTCTTAAGGCGTTAGACTTATAAAACATTTTCCTACCTTACCTTAAAATTTTATGGCCATTGGTTTCAAATTAAGGAAGTTTGATGGAATGGAAGTGAATGGTCGGATTGGAGAACTTAATCGGACTATGAACGTATTTTGGATTTTCATGCATATCTTGAGCTATAGAGCTCCAATTGAGGTGATTCTTGTTTCTACTTACACTAGAGACTAATAGCTACCATTTTGAAGAAGAAATTGTAATTGTTGTGTTTTGTTGTGTGGGCTCGCCTTTGAGGCTTGAGATATTGTGAGCTTGAGGTCTCTGCGATGAGGGTTAAAGAGATTGGAAACCCTCGCTTAACCCTCTTATGTTTGTGTTTCCGGATCGATTGTTGGGCTTCGAAAATGGGGCCCAACATTCTACACCTCCTCAGAGTATGTCTTACGTTTATCCCCATCCTTGGCACAAGCTAGAGTATTATTCTAGAATTTCGAAAGCTCATTCACATCCATATTCTTGTCACAAGCTGGGGTATTAACCTGGAATTAAGACAATACGTTCACATCCCCATTCTGCTCTTCAATATTTGGTTAGTCCTCTATTCCCATTAATTCTTTGTAATCTCCTTTAGCAAGCTTTTTACCATTCGTTTTCCATATTTGGTGTCCCCTATGCGATTTTCAATTATGTGTTAACTGAATAACAATCTTTTTTAACTCGTTGACTACATTAAATTTTATTATTGGCAAGACCTCCGGCAGTGGATTCTTATGATTTACCTCAAAAAAAATTCAAGCAAAACACACCTTCTTCATCTTTGCAGTGGCTGAATCAAATACCATTGGTTTTCCCAAAGCTCTTGCTAAAATACTCAAGCCATCCAATGACCAATTTTCTAAAGGTATGTTGTGAAAATTGATCCACAGTGGAAAGGTTTCAATGTTGTTTTTATCTAATTCCATATCAGGAATCCATTTATGTAAGAACATTGACTGGCCCCTCACATGCCAACGGCCATCTTCCAACACTTTACTCATGCTATCTTCATGCACAAACTTGAATAGAAATGTGTCACCCTCTATTAGGATAGTTCTCTCAAGCCCCCTGCCATTCCACCATATTTGTATGAAGGAATGTGCTAGTCATTTATTTCGAAAAAAAAAACAAGTGTGTTCTTCTAGCTTTTAGCTTCTTCTTGAAAGGGTTCAATTAAAGGGTAAACAACACCATCAATCAAAGTAGAAGAGAAGTATTTAGGTTTAGAATAGAAGAGTCGAGGATGGGGGAAGCTATCAAGTATGGGGAAGTGTGTTGGGGATGGAGAAGGTTGTTAGGGGTGGGGAAGGCTATCAGGGTTTCGATGTTTTGGCTTTTCTCTATCTTTCTATAATAAGTGAGCCTTATGGGAAAGTTATTGTCACAATAAGAAAGGTTGCTGGCGGTGGGGACATTGTCGGAATAAGGAAGGATGTCTGAGGGTGGGGCAGCCCTAATTTGAGCCCGAATTGAGGCCTAATTTTTGAAAAAAAGTCCAAGGCCCAACATAAGGTTTGGCCAACTCAAGCTTGACCTATAGCCAAGCATAGGTTCTACCTAGCTTCGAAAAAGAGGCATTCATTTTTCAAGTTTTCCTTCATTTCATTGAATAAAGTTGTGCAAATTGTCAACCTCTGGGGTTTGGAAATGGGAGTAGGCATTATCTCATTTGATTTTTGGATCAACATGATTTAAATTCTTAATTTCTACAATGAATATGTGTTTACAGCATAAAGTAAATTCATTCTATTTGGCCCACATGTGAAAAGGGCCTAAATCTAGAAGTTATGAAATTCATTTGGTTAAAGAATTCATGGAAAAGTTCAGGATTCAAAAATTCCAAACAAACATAATTGACGTATGATTTAAAGAAAAATAGTGAAAGGAGGTAACTAGGTAAAAAGATAAGGGAATGGATTAGAAGTTAAATGTTGGTGCAAAATATAAAAGTTGAGAGAATGATGGAAGGTGGTTAACAAAAATATGGATAAGTGGGTTGAAAGTTAAGCAGTTACAGAAGCCAGAATTTAAGAAACGTGAAAGTTAAAGAGATAGTGGCGAGTAATTAGGTAAAATGTAGGAAACTAGGTAATTATAGTATAAAATTGCTTAAGGCTGAGAAAACAATAAATTGAATAGATCTTGAGGACTGACGAGGGACGATCTACACATAGCACAATCTCCATACTAACACAATATAATAAAATAACTTTCTAAAGAGATCAATCAACCTCTTCCAAATGAATTCTGTTATTTTGCAACTATGTTTGCATTACGAATTCACTTTTGTTATATCGAATTCTCTTTTGTTGTTAGTGATTACCTTTTACAACTATCAGTAACTTTATTCATTTTTAGATGTCAAAATATTTCCTTTTACAACTATCAATAACTCTATTCATTTTTAGATTTCATTTCGACAGATCTTAGCATTTTGGTAGCTTAGTACTCCACTATCTAAGTTTTTCAAAGTCCACTTATATTGTCGAAAAAAATTAGGTACAAAATTTGGGAGATTTTCTCACTTAGCACGACCAGTGGGACACCGATGCTAAAAACACAGAATGGGAAAGAAATCGTTTTGCCTCTAGCCCTGGAGAAAGAAGTCCCTACAACCATAAGGAATGAAGGTTTTATGGTAGAGAATTTTGAGAAAGAAGCCTTGCCTTTAATTAATTTCCCCATAGGGGTGCACAAATTAAGTGTTAGAGCTGAAATCAAATGTCGTCTATACAACTGATGCAATTAAAGCCTTGACAGAGAAGGTTGACAAAGTGTTTATCTATCTGATACTCCCTCCTATTCAAAATAAGTGTCGTTTTAGAGAGATTTTAATTATTCAAAATAAGTGTCGTTTGTGACATTTTATGCATATTTATGATTTTACTTCCAAAATTACCTTTTAATTTTTCTCACATCTTAATTACACAGATTATATTTTCAAGGCACTTTAACATGTAATTAATAAGGGTATATCAGACATTTCATTAACTTTCTTAATAAGTGTGCATTCCTCTAAAACGATACTTATTTTGAATAGGAGGGAGTACAATTTATTGGGTAGAATTTGCCCGTTCTAGCAAAGCAAATTCTACTCTAAGGACTTGAAAGGCATCCTACTCTCATTGCAATGGAAGTTGGAGAATGTAGATTCCTTCGAACAACTTCCTTGTTATGCTCCTCCACATGAGAGAGAAGATGTTCCTATAACACTTCCTTGCATTAATCTAGGTAATAATCAACATACAGTTAGGCCCCAAATTCCAAGCAAACAAGGTTTTAGTGAGAGGCTAAAGCTAATGGTCCATAATATGGTATGATATGTAATATTGCAGTTGTAGACCGCAATCGCATTATTCACCCATTACAAATGACATTACAAGTTGATATGTAAGCTACCAGGGAAGCGGATCAAGAATTTTACAAGCCTAGTTTAAGACAACTTGGTTGCCCAAAATTCTACAGATCTTATCCACATAAGAGTGATAAGGAAAATCCGGTCATCCACTATTAAATACATAATTAGGTTCCCTATACCATGTGGAGAATTAGCAAATTACAAAAACTTCAACTACTTTAAAATCAGGTTATTCCTGAATTTCTTAATAAGGGCTATAGGATTCACGATTTTTTGTCTTATTAAAATAGAAACAATCAAATTAGCTAGTCAATGCGCTATATAAAAACTATAGGATTCAAGATTTTTTGACTTTATATATGAGTAACTTGTTCTTCGTTGGTCATTGCTGCAAATAATGTGGGGATTGTTATCTACAAATAGGACCACACCACAGCCAACTTGATCACGCATTTTTCATCAATTCTTTCATAAAAGCAAAGAAAAAGATTTAAGACATCTCAACCTCTTACTAACTAGCCTTAGTTGTTTGGCGCAGCACAAGGAGAAGCATAACATAGAACTTGCAATGCCCGTCAATACATTTTGTTATTCGTAAACAAGCTTCATAATCAAGACAATTGATTTATGAGGAAAATAATCTACAGAAAGCAACTAAACAAGAAGTAATGCCCCACCAAGCCGTATCAATGAATATAGGGGAAATGACTGCTTTTGGATTTTTTTAAGGAGTTGCAGAAAAAGGAGAAGGCTCCTTTTAGTTCATCTGGAAGGGGAATTGAAAGAGGGAGAGCTGATGGATGAGGTAGCATCTGGTGTTCGTGCTTGATTCTTGCTCCCAATGAATGAGCAAATGTTAGTTGCTACTTGTTAAGACATTCAATGATAAAAGAGAATGCCCCAAATGTTAAGCAGCTTTGAAGAAGTACCTAAGGCGCACCTGAATAAAGAACAGTCTTTGAGAAATTCATCAGACCATTGAAATTGATCCATTCAAAGAGAGATTGCACAATGAAGGCTAATAGGCTTGAAAACTGATTGCACAAATACAAATAAAGCCAAAGAACACAGGCCTGAAGGACATATATCACCCTCTTTTTCTTGGTAAAGAAGAAAACTCAAATTATCTAATAATTCCATTACCAACTCAAAATTAAGTACCTGGAAAACTTAGACCAAGACCAGTGCAACATCCACCTACTCCAGAATTGATGACTGCAAAAGGAGAAAGCATACTCCATTCTGTAACTAGTCATCTAATCTGAATGATGTTCTACATTTAGCATCTCATACCATCATCCTTTCCTCGCTGTCTCTTCAAAAAGCAGACAACCAAACTATGCACTCCAGATAAAATGGCAAATGTCTGAAGAGGCAATGATGAAACGTAATTAATCTTAGTGGCTAGAAAATGGAGAAGTGCATGGTGTCTACTCATAACATAAATAGCCAAAAAGATTACTGAGAACTAAATTTGGCAAAACAATGCACAGAAGAATGTTAGGTACAAATGACTTGAAACATTACTTAGAAATGCCTTCCCTACGAACTATACCACAGTAAGTAGAAATGTTTTTGTTCTCTCTAGTGGATGAGAGATTGATGAAATTTATACCTTTGCATATGAACCTGCCTCTATCAAGGATACTTTAAATCCACACTTCTTAATCTAGCTCGAACCTGAAATTCATGTACGTAATGTAAGGTCTTTATGAGGTGATCTTAAGTTTTCTACTTATTTGGTTTGTAACTCCTAGCTCATCTCTATCCAATTATCATAAAAACTGCATCACCTGCACACTATACCTTCAAATTGTGTGCACACACACTGAAGTGGAATCATTACATTTAATAGGAGAACAAGAATTTAAGTAACTTCAAGTCCAAAATGCATGCGCAAGTCAGAAAACTTAGTATTACTTCTAACATAGCCTATTTTTCCCTATAAAAAATCTTTCATTTTTGTAGAATAAGACAAAAATCTGGCTATTTGTACTAAATTTGGCTTCGAGGACACTACGGCAATAAAAAACATAATGATTACGGTTCAGCACTGGAAAACCATGCATTGATAATTGTTCGAGCAACTTCCTTGTGCTGTATAGGCTACGATCTAAACTCAATTTCCTTCTCTCAGCACCTTAAGATAATGGAAAGGAACGCATCTAGAGGCAAAAAGCCACCTCCTTTAGCAAGAATTAGACATAAGAAAAAAGCTGTCATGAGATATACCACAAGAATCCATTGCAACCTATACAATCACCCATCATGAACCATGCAATTGACACAGTAACTCATAGTTACAAGCTTTCCAGCAATTGGAAAATACCCAAAACAAGTAAAAGAAAGCTCGAGCTTGATAAGCCACCAAAATCAGTAAAACAAAACCAGAGACCAAAACACCTTTTAAGAGCCCACCAGAGAGAACCGAAGTCGAATATGGAGCCCATGACGCACCGCTGGTAGAGTCGTCGGCAAAGCGGACGAGGCAGACAGCGGGAGTAGTGGATTGTATAGTAGGTACCAATGCATTGGAAGAATCGGACTTGGGGTTAGGGTTAGTCTTTTGGAGATCGCAGTCGGAGGAGCTGGGTTTTGGAGGATGCAACGTTGCCATTGTCTATGTCAGTGTGTCTCGCTCGGAAGGGTTTATTTGATAACAACAAAACTAGTTTTTGCCGGCTTCAGATTTCCTGTGACACTATCTGTGATGGGCCTCGACCCAACCAAGACCACTGCTGAGGACCAGACTAGCAACGTCACCAGGAAATCTACCCGTAAAAGGCAACAGTCCGTGGCTCTCAAAGACTACGTGTTAGGATGATATGCAGTCAGTTAGTTAGTTGTTATTCGGGAATAAATAGGGAAAAGATTATAATAGCAGGGCATACATTGTATGAGTAATGATCTCATTGTCTCTTTCTTTTCTCAGATTCTTCTTATGGTTGGATAGTATCCTGTACGAATCCTTCCATTCTTTTCAATCCCTCCATTTCTGAACTCGACAATCTTGTATTACCACTATATTTTTGTCAGAATCAATCAGAATATAGCGCCCTTGTTTTACCTTCGCTTGCGTTGTTATTGATTTTCAGACCAGAATATTACATTTGGTGCTTTCATTGCGCCTGCTCCCCTCCCACCATGGCTGACGGCACCCGTTTAGTTAAGCTCGATTCCGCCGTGAACTCCCTTCAATCCACCGTCTCCTCCCAACTAACCTCCATGCTCGACATGCAACACCAACTCGACACCATTACCCAACAGCTCTCTTGTTTGACCCAACTTGTCAAGGAAAAACAGCCACTGCTACCTGCGGATTCTCCGAGCCTGATTCCGTTGAGCGTAAGTTCATGCCCCACGCTGAATCTTCCCTTATGGATAGTCGCCGTCGTCAGGTCACTGCATACGATTCCGATGGGGACGAGTTTCCCTTCAAACCACAGCCAGCACGTGTTGAACTTACCAAGTTCGACGGCACCGACCCGGAATCATGGATCTTTAATGCTGAGGAGTTCTTCAACTTTTATAAGACCGATGACACCATCCGCATTACCATGGCCGCCTTCCACTTTGACGGCAAGGCTCGACGTTGGTATCGCTGGATGAAGACCAACCACTAGCTCTCTTGTTGGGCGAATTTCACTAGGGCCATGATTGAACGGTTTAAGACCGACGCCTTCGAGCCGCCGCAGGGGTTGCTCTCGAAGCTACAGAAATCGTCGACGGTGGAAGATTATCAAAGTCGATTTGAAACTCTTTCCAATCAAACCACGGACCTGCCTGCGTCCTTCTTTGTGGATTGTTTCGTCTCTGGCCTCCGTTCCGATATTAAAAACGAGGTTCTCTCCTTTCGGCCCACCTCAACCATGCTATCAGTTTAGCCCGTCTACAAGAGGCCAAACTCGCGGAGAGCCGTCGCTTCCTTCTTAAGAGCCTTCCCTTAGCAGACAAGAAATCTGGGGGCCCCCGTCTTTTGCCCATACCTTTTACTGGCCCTCCTCGCACCGTTCCCCCGCCTGACCCCACCAAACCTGTGCCTCGCCGCCTTACACAAGCCGAAGCCCAGCGTCGTCGCGATCAAGGCTTATGTTTTTATTGCGATGAGAAGTTTGTTCGGGGCCATAAATGCCTCCGACCCCAATTATTCCTTTTGGATGATGACTTCCCTGGCCTCGACGACGACTGTCCCCCTTCCACGGTGCTTCCCTCGACTTCTTCCGCCCTTGGTTCCCTTGTTTGTTCCTACCAGCCTGCTTCGCCACCGGACCTCTCTGACCCTCTTGAGCCCCCCAGCTCCAATACGGGTCCTATTGTTATCTCTTATAATGCGCTCTCGGGGTGCCCTTCTCGCCCCACACTTCGCTTCTTGGGTCATATCCACGGTCACCCGGTTCAAGTCTTGCTGGATGGGGGTAGTACCCATAATTTTATTCAATCTTGTGTGGTTCGCTACTTGGGCTTTGAGGTCGATAGCTCCGTACATTTTCCGGTCATGGTTGGTAATGGCGACCGTTTGCATAGCAGGGGCAAGATTCATAATGTGCCTTTGGTGATTCAGGGTACTTTGGGGCCTGTACTCACAAATTATGCCGATTTTTATGATCTGCCCTATTCTGGGTCTAATCTTGTCTTGGGCGTTGATTGGTTAGCTACTTTGGGGCCTGTACTCACAAATTATGCCGATTGTTCTTTTCAATTTACTTATCGGAATTCCCGGGTTTGCTGGACGGGCATTACGGCTCCCCATCCGCAACAAATTGAGCTTAATTCTCTTAGACGTTGTATTCATGTGGGATCCGTTGCTGCTTTCTTCAGTTTACAAATTAACTTTCAACCGATTCCTGCAACCATGACTTCTCCGTCCGCCTTTGCCCAACTTCTTCGGCAATTTGCCGATGTTTTTACTCCGATCTCTGGCTTACCTCCTCCGTGACCTACCGATCATGCTATACACTTACTACCAGGGTCGCAACCGGTAAATGTTCGGCCGTATCAGTACCCCCATTTCCAGAAGCAGGAGATTGAAAAACAGGTTGCTGCTATGCTTCAGGACGGCATTATTTGCCTGAGCACGAGTCCCTTTTCTTCCCCGGTCCTCTTCGTGAAAAAGAAAGACGGAACGTGGCGGTTTTGCGTGGACTATCGCGCTCTTAACTCTATCACTGTTCGGGATCGCTTCCCCATTCCCACGGCAGATGAATTATTCGATGAACTTTTTGGAGCCCATATTTTCTCCAAGTTAGACTTGCTGGCTGGTTTCCATCAAATTTTAGTTAAGCCCGATGATGTGTTGAAGACGGCTTTTCGGACTCATGAGGGGCATTACGAATTTCTCGTAATGCCATTCGGCCTTACCAATGCCCCCTCTACATTTCAAGCCACGATGACGAGCATTTTTAAACTATTTCTCCGGCGCTTCGTTCTCATCTTCTTCGATGACCTCTTGGTTTACAACCGATCCTTGGAGGACCATTACACTCATCTGCAGCTCGTATTCGAAACCTTACGAGCCCATCGGTTGGTCGCTAAGGCCAGTAAATGTATCTTCGGGTAAGATTGTATTGAGTATTTGGTTCACCTCGTTTCTGGTGACGGACTGCGAGTCGACCCATCCAAGATATCAGCCATCCAATCTTGACCAGTTCCGACTTCGATTAAAGGTGTCCGCGGCTTCCTCGGCTTGGCCGGATATTATCGCCGTTTTATTAAGGGTTTTGCTCGAATTGCTTCCCCTCTTTCGGATTTGCTCAAAAAGGATAATTTTCTTTGGAATTTTGCTTCCCACACTGCCTTTGTTCTATTGAAATCTGTTCTCAGTGAGGCACCGGTGTTGGCTTTACCTGACTTCTCATCCCCCTTTGTTATCGAAACGGATGCCTCCAGTACCGGAATTGGGGCTGTTTTGCAGCAACATGGCCGACCCGTTGCTTATTATAGTAAGAAGCTTTAGCTCCGCATGCAAGCCGCACCGGCATATCATCGTGAAATGTTCGCCATTACACAGGCGCTGGGTAAATGGAGACAGTATCTTCTTGGTCGTCGATTCTCTATTGTCACCGACCAAAGAGCTCTCAAAGATTTGACCGAGCAAACGATTCAAAATCCCGAACAACAACATTGGCTATACAAGTTGATCGGATTTGATTTTGAAGTTTTATACCAACCCGGCAAACAGAACACCGTGGCCGATGCTCTTTCTCGTGTTTCAACAGAGTGTTTCATGGCTCTCTCGCTTCCACATCTGGATCGCTTGGCTGAATTTCGGAGGCTAAACACTTCTAATCCTGACTTGCTTCGCATTCATGCTCAAATTGCTACAGGTGCGCCTGGTTTTACTGAGTTTTCTATTCATGATGGCCTTGCCTTCTTCCGCCATCGTTTGGTCGTTCCTAACGACATCACCCTCAAAAATTATATCCTTGAGGAGTTTCACAGTTCTGTCATTGGGGGACATGCTGGCGTTACACACACTTATCACCGAGTCGCTTCTAATTTTTATTGGAGTTCTATGAAGAAGGATGTCCAACGTTTCGTCCGCGAATGCTTGATTTGCCAAACGATGAAGGCATCTCAACTCTCGCCCGCCGGATTGCTCCAACCTCTTCCATTACCGACTCAGGTATTTGAAGAGATAACTATGGATTTCATTACAGGTCTTCCCCCTTCTCACGGTAAGACTGTGATTTTTGTGGTTATTGACCGGTTATCAAAGTATGGTCACTTCTTTGCTCTTCCTGGTCATTTCACGAGTATTAACCTGGCTGAAGTTTTCCTTAATTGTGTGATCAAGTTGCACGGTATTCCTACTAAGATTGTCAGTGACCGTGACCCGTTATTTCTTAGTGCTTTTTGGGCGGAACTTAATAGGCTTCAGGGTACCACAAGGGCTCTAAGTTCAGCTTATCATCCGGAAACCGATGGCCAGAGTGAAGCCGTTAATAAGGTCCTTGAGATGTATCTCCGCTGTTTTGTTTCGGATGCTCCTCATACCTGGGTTAAATATTTATCTTGGGCGGAATATTGGTATAATACCGCCCACCATGTCTCTGCTGGCATGACACCTTTTAAGGCACTCTATGGCCGTGACCCTCCGACCCTTATTCGCTATATTCCAGGTACTGTAAAGCTCTCCGACCTTGACCAACATTTAGCCCACCGAGACTTACTTTTGGCTACACTCAAGTCCAATTTGCTAAAGGCACACACTCGAATGAAAAATCAGTCCGACAAGCACCGTCGTGATGTTTCCTTCAATGTCGGCGACTGGGTTTTTGTTAAGTTACAGCCCTACCGCCAAGTGTCACTTCGCCTTCACCGCCACCAAAAGCTCAGCCCCCGTTACTTTGGTCCCTTTTGCATCCTTCAGCGCATCAGGTCGGTTGCATACAAGCTTGATTTGCCTCCCTCCTCACGGCTTCACCCAGTTTTCCATGTGTCCGTCCTTAAGAAGTGCGTTGGTGACCCTGTCACTCAGACCATTCCACTACCTCTTCTTGCCACAGTTGCTTCTTCGCCGGACCAGGACTCCTCTGTTGCTGTTAACCTTGAGGACAAGGTCGACTCTGAAGGAGAGGGTAATATGATGGGCCTCGACCCAACCGAGACCACTGCTGAGGACCAGACTAGCAACGTCACCAGGAAATCTACCCGTAAAAGG
>JAOSBM010000005.1:19497114-19507383 GCA_027568955.1 Erythroxylum tenue | reverse complement strand
ATTAATTTGATGTCACTAAATTATTATTCACTGTTCTGTGATTTTTAATGACATCAGTCTAAAATACTGATTTATTTTGATATACCGGGTAAACTAGCTACCGGGTATTACATGTTTTGAACTCTCCTTCGAGATTTTACTTTGAGTTAATGTTGATTTAGTTATTTTTGTGTTTATTGTTTTGGGTATTGTGATTGATTAATGTAATTACATATTTTAGTAACAAACCGAGAGAGTGAGCCAGATAAAAATGATTAGATCGGATTAATAAGAGTTAGGTGATCTAATTAACCACTTAATCAATCTACTCGATAATTTCATGGAAAGAGATCCCATGCGAGACCCGATTATTTATTAGAGAAGCTTTAGAACTAATTAGAATTGTGGGTAATTTGTGAATTGAGAGATTACAAGTTTCATAATTCGATTAGGGTTTACAATTTAGGGTTTAATGGTTATAACTCGAGAGAGAGTAATCAACCTTACGACCTTCTAGAACCAATACCCTGTAAACACATAAATGGCTAGATTAGCATTAATGATAGGTCAAATTCCCTCTCTCATAACTTGATTAACTCTCTTAATGGATTTCCATTGTGACCTGTGTGATTGCTCAGTTTAATTCTGTTTTGTTGAAATTTCCACTTTACAATTTCTTGAATCAAATTCTCGTATTTACTTTCCGAGTTCACTTTTGCAATTTTTATTCTTTTTAATCTTTTCTTTGAGCCTTAGACGACTTAGGATTAGGCTAGTACCCTCCTTATGGGATTGACACCTCTTATACTATAATCGTGACCCGTGAGCTTGCGGTATTTGAGGGCTTATAAATTTTAGAGCTCGAATGACACGATCAAGTTTTTGGCACCCTTTTCTAGGGAGGCATGGATTAGTTTAATTCTTGCAGTCTAAGGTTTTTTCACCTTCTTTTCTGGAAAAAAAAACTAGACATAAAGTAGACAACACATCAACTTGGATATCACCTGATGACAATAGGGAATCTCAAGAGTTGAATGCTAAAAAGAGATGGAAAGAACGATGGTGGAGGAAATACATTATGGAGAGTGACGGACCCTTATGGACGTCATGAGGCCATAGCTCAATGCCCATCGTCAAGGGATTACACAACCACCGGTGCAAGCAAATATGTTCGAGTTCAAACCATCACTATTAAACATGTTGTGAACCAACGTGAAATTTTACAGGTTAGCCAATAAGGATCCTAATGCTCATTTAGCTAATTTTTTAGACATTTGCGACACCTTCCGATATATTAGGATGTCAGAGGATGTTGTTAGGATGAGGCTCTTTCCCTTTACACTTAAGGATTGAGCCAAAGCCTGGTTAAATTCTCTCCACCCATCCAACAACACAACTTGGGAGCAGTTGGTGCAAGAGGACATTTTCTAGATAAGTATTTCCTTCTAAACAAGACAACAAGACTAATAAAGAAAATTATCCAATGGAAATCCGTCAAGAGAGTTAATTACCTATCATTAATGTTAATCTAACCATTTAAGTGTTTACGGGGTATCAGTTCTAGACGGTCGTAGGGTTGATTACTCTCTCTCGACTTATAACCATTAAACCCTAAATTGTAACCCTAATCGAATTATGAAATTTGCAATATCTCAATTCATAAATTACCCATAATTCTAATTAGTTCTAAATCTCTTTAATAAACAATCAGGTCTCGCAGGGATCTCTCTCCATGAAATTACCGACTAGATTGATTAAGTGGTCAATTAGATTGCCTAACTCTCACTAATCCGATCTAATCATTTTTATCTAGCTCACCCTCTCAGTTTGTTACCAAAACATGCAATTACATTAATCATTCACAACCCCCAAAACAATAAATTCAAAAATAACTAAATCAACATTAACTCAAAGTAAAATCCTGAATGAGAGTTCAGAACATTATCACGAAATCCTTTTCCATACAATCCATCTCAACTTTATACATTTAAATGAAAAAAGAAATGAAGAGAAAAAGGAACTTAGGTTGGATAAATCGAGATGGCAGCGGCGTTGGGAAACCACCTGATCTGGGAGCAGCAGCGTCGGGATCCACTTCTTCTTCCTCCTTCTTCCTCTTTTTCTTCTCTCTCTATCTTCTTTTTCTCTCCCTTTAGGGTTTCCAGGAGTGGCTAAATGTAAAGATGCTCCTTTATATTGTTGTTGTTTTATTTACGCTCTTTTGTGTTAAGGGTTGAACTAGGATTTTTATGAGGTCCGAAAGGTTCAAAAAATCCCTCGAAATGCGAAGTTTGGAAGTAGCTGCGCATCTACCCAACACAGGCTAGGCCTTTTGGCTCCTAAACTCCTTCATTCTTCAATCTTTTCCCTAAAACACTTAAAACATAAATAAATCACAAACTAACAAAATTCTACCCTAAACACATACCAAACAATCGAATGAATGACGAAACACAAATCAAATGATACCCTAAAATATTATGCATTTCATACCTATCAACATCCCCACACTTAAACGTTTGCTTGTCCTCAAGCAAATAAAACGACAAACACACAAAATCGCACAACACACAATGCAGTAATGAGACAATGGCTTCAACTTCATGAAATAAATTTAACTTAAAACACAATCATTCAAGTCATTTCAAATCATTAATAAGTAAAATCCGCGTCTAGGTGCTTTGAACTAAATATACATATTAATCCAAATCCAAATGTTAAATTATTTACCCCTTTTCAATTACATATTACACACATTAATAATTCTTTGGTTTGAATGTAACTACTCCTAAGTATATTTTCATGAAAAATCAAGTTATTTCTTTGTGAACATAAGCTTAGTCTTTTTATGCGGAGGCAAACATTGGTGATGAATGTCTATCCGGTTACTCAACTAAGTCATGTTTTTTATTAAACTGCTTGGTTGGAACGTCATTATAGCTTTTTGACACGAAGGCGCACATTTGTGATGTGTGTCGATCTGGTTACTCAGCTACATCATGTTCTCAACTGGCTACTAGCTCTATTCACAACCCGAAGGCTAGCAGAATAGTAATTTATTTTAAATTGACAATCACAAATAAAAAATTATTATTATTGCCTACCTTGTTGTTTAAGTTACTCGTTTCTATAAAAATGCTAGCAAAGCTACTTAAGTCGAAAGACCTCAAATTATGAATGAATGTGACAATTTAGAGGGTGACAAACTCACACTAAATCCTAATAAGCTTGCATATTTAGCCACAGAACTCAATTCAATAATTTTGCGAGCTAATGATTCTTCACAACCTAATAGATTATGTTCAAAACTAAATCAATTCCAATCCATCTAATCCATTGACACATTGACACGTTGACACGATTCACAACATGCGACCTAACAGACTATCATACAATATGTAAAATTCACACTTAAGGTAAAAACACACAACCCTCCCCACACTTGAACAACACATTATCCTCAATGTGAGAAGGATATATACAAGTACAAAAGGGGGAATGAAAAAATAAGCGGAAGGCAAAAGAACAAAATACTAACAAAAATGAAAAGAAAAGGGTTAGAATAAGAAACCATCATGGTGACTGAGGTGGTGATGTGTCAGAGGCGGAGGCCAAATGCGCTTGATGCCGAGCTGGCTTTCCTATCTTATAATTGATTCAGAGAGAGTAAGAGAATTAGTAGGGTAATGCATTCTTCATCATTGATATTTATTTATGGAAATGAAACAACTTTAACTGTATAACAATTTAAATATACCTAAACATGCTAATTTATGGTCATTAGCTTGACCTTGTATTATTGGAAACTTAGTTGGGATCAATTATGAGCAGCTTGCTTCCACCCTTTTCATTCAACATCAATTTTATAGCCTGTGAGTAAGCTACAAATTGCAAAATGATCAGAAGGACAATATTGATAAAATTATGAAAACCAATAAAGCTTAGTAATGTCCTTTTTGCAAACAAATTGTCAATAAAATAGGGAATAACGAAACTTCCTAAATCTTCTATTAAGTCTAGCAGTTTGTTTGGTAAAAGGGTGAGCTACTCTTGTTCTTCCTTAGTCACTCCCTTTTCTTCTTCTTCTTTTGCTTCACAAATAAAGACTTTCATAGTTTCTTCAAACTCGATGTTCGTTGTCATCTGTTTTTTATCCTCATGTTCCTTTGAAGAATTGACATCATCAACTCTTATGAATGGTATTCTCGGTGGGTAAGGCGAAGGAGGAACACAGGGAGGGTGCTCATTTTTTTCTTCATCCTTTTTTTGCTTCTCTTGGTCTTCTACAGAGTGAGTTTTAGCCAGTCTATCTGTTAGTTCTCCCAAATCTTTTTCCACTCCTAAGTGTGATAGCCTTAACTTGCTCTCTTGGATATACTTATGTGTTGCTCAAAAGACTTCCCACATTTTTTGTAGATAACACATTAGCAAGGTATTCCACTTGAACCTCCAAGCTGAGAATAGAAGAGGCATGAGTCCTTGTTATTTAGTCAATTTTCTCTTCTCACCTCTTCTAGCACTCATCCATACTTATAAGCTTGTCCATGATTTTGTCCAGTTTGGAATCATAGTCATTGTATTTATCGTATTGATATCCATGTGACCTTTGATTTCTAAACTGAATCTCAATATTTTTAGACCAATGAAAATTTGGGTGGTTATGCCACCCCAACTAGTATGTGCTAGAATAAGGATTGTTATCTCCCTGACCAACTTGTGCTCCATTAAAGTTGAATTGCTCCATGTTGTTGTTTTCCCCTGAGAAGCAATCAGCTACGATATAGCTCTCTTGTCCACTTGACTCATATTCGTACTGCATTACTGTGACTGGAAAGGAAGAGGTGTCTTTTAGGCTATTCAATTGCTCGGTTAGGTTGTCGATCTTAGCCTATAATGTTGTCATTGATTTTGCAGCAACAATCATTCCTCCTGGGTTCCAAAAGGTTGACTGTTGTCTATTTCGTTCTAATTTCCAAAGATAACTAGTGTATGTCATGTCTTCTAACAGATCATGTGCTGCTTCAACTGTTTTCCTCATGAATGATCCTCCAGCAGATGTGTCTATGGTACTCCGTGTGGGTAGATTAACTCTAGTGTAGAAGGTTTACAATAAGAATTCATTAGGTAGGTTATGATGAAGACAACTCCTTTACAACTCCTAATACCTCTCCCATGCTTTATATAAAGACTCCCCGTCATTTTGTTGGAAATTGATACTTTCCTTTATTAGTCTTGTTGTCTTATTTAGAGGGAAATTATTATCTAGAAAATGTCCTCTCACACCAACTGCTCCCAAGTTGTGATGTTGGATGGGTGGAGAGAATTTAACCAAGCATTGGCTCGATCCCTAAGTGTAAAGGGAAAGAGCCTCATCCTAACAACATCCTCCAACATCCCAATTTATTGGGAGGTGTTGCAAATTTCTAAGAAATTAGCTAAATGAGCATTGGGATCCTCATTGGCTAACCCATAGAATTGCACGTTGGTTCGCATAATCCCTTGATGATGGGCATTGAGTTGTGGCCTCATAAAGTCCATAATGGTTCGTCGCCCTTTAAGATGTATTTCCTCTGCCATCGTTCTTTCCATCTCTTTTTAGCATTTAATTCTTGAGATTCCCCATTTTTGTCTGGTGATATCTAAGTTGATGTGTCGTCTACTTTATACCTAGTTTTGTTTTCACAAAAGAAGGTTAAAAACATTAAACTACAAGAATTAAAGTAATCTATGCCTCCCTGGAAACAGCGCCAAAAACTTGATCGTGTCGTTCGAGCTTTAAAATTTATAAGCCCTCAAATACCACAAGTGCACAGGTCACGATTATAGTATAAGAGGTATCGATCCCCTGAGGAGAGTAACCTAATCCTAAGTTGTCTAAGGTTCAAAGAAAAGAATAAAAAGAAATAAAACTGCACAAGTGAACACAGAAAGTAAATACGAGAATTTGATTCAAGAATTATAAAGCGAAAATTCCAACAACATAAAATTAAACTGAGCAGTCACACAGATCATAATGGAAATCTGTCAAGAGACTTAATCAAGTTATGATAGAGGGGATTTTATTTATCATTAATGCTAATCTAGCCATTTATGTGTTTGGGGTGTCGGTTCTAGATGACCGTAGGGCTAATTACTCTCTTTCGACTTATAACCATTAAACCCTGAATTGTAAACCCTAATCTAATTATGGAACTTGCAATCTCTCAATTCAAAAATTAACCACAATTCTAATTAGTTTTAAAGCTCTCTAATAAATAATCGGGTCTCGCACGAGATCTCTCTCTATGAAATTACTAACTAGATTGGCTAAGTGGTCAATTAGATTGCTTAACGCTCATTAATCCGATCTAATCATTTTTATCCAGCTCACCCTCTCGGTTTGTTACCAAAATATGCAATTTCATTAATCAATCACAACACCTAAAGCAATAAACACAAAAATAACTAAATCAACATTAACTCAAAGTAAAATCTTGAAGGAGAGTCAGAACATTATCAACAACCCGAAATCCTTTTCCATACAATCCATCTCAACTTTATACATTTAAATGAAAAAGGAAATGAAGAGAAAAAGGAACTTAGGTTGGACAAATCGGGAAGGCAGTGTCGTCGAGATAACAACTAATCTGGGGAGTAGCAGCGTCGGGATCCACTTCTTCTTCCTCTTTTTCTTCCCTCTCTCTCTTCTTTTTCTCTCCCTTTAGGGTTTCCAATAGTGGCTAAATGTAAAGTTGCTCCTTTCTATTCTTCTTGTTCTATTTATCTTATTTTGTGTTTAGGGTTGAACTAGGGTTTTTCTGGGGTCTAAAAGGTCTAAAAATTTTCTTGAAATGTGAAGTTTGGAAGTAGTTGCGCATCTGCCCGACACAGGCCACGATCGTGGCCTATGTCAGGTCTTTCTGTCATGATTGTGGGCTCCAAAACTCCTCCGTTCTTCTATTTTTACCCTAAAACACTACCAAACACATCAAGGTACCTTAAAAACATTATATTTAAGCTCAAAGGATTGTTCTAACCTATAAAACACTTAAAACACTAAATAACACAACTCTCCCTAAACACATACTAAACAATCGAATAAACGACTAAGAACATATCAAACTATACCTTAAAATATAACGCATTTCATACCTATCAACCATGGATATGGATATCGTTCCGTACTGGCCGAAAAACATAACGGTATTTGTTCCATCGGTACCGGCCTCAAATACCGATTGGTTCTAATTTTTTAGCTCAGTATCGGCTGGTACCGACAATACCGGTCGGTATAGTGAACTTCGGAAAGACGGAGGACCAAATTGCAATTTTAAAAAATCTAACCCTGAAAATCCCCCCCCCCCCGCAACTCTTCTGCTTTCTCTTCTTCTCACTTCTCGCCTCTCACTGTCGTAGCCGTCTTTATCTTCTCCCCTCCCCGGTCTCTGTCTCTCCTCCTTCCCTCATTCTCCTCGGTTCCTCCCTTAGCGTCCCCCGAAGACACTACCGTCTTCAACCTTCGTCCACAGGTACCTGAAGATGCCACTGCTACATCGTACGACGCCATCGCATTGTTACACCACACCGAAGGTTGCAGCTCAGGCTCATCTTCACGGGAAGCCACCGGAGACACCTCTGACCCATGACAAAACCTGAAGAGACAACCCGAAGCAAGTGATTTAGTTTTGTGATTGTTTTCTTTATTTCGAATTTTTCATGCTTAATTTCAATTTTTATTATGTTGGATTGGAATTGTTAATTGGATTTGTGAATGTTGGATGATGGATTATGGTATTGGTTGGATGATGGATCTACGATGTTTGTTTTATGATGAATGTTTTGCGTGTATCTGAATTGGTTGGGTGTATGAGTGTATTTGAATTGGTTGGAATGTTGGATATTGGAATTGAATTGTTGTGTTTCGTCATTTGTGATCTGAGTATTGGAAATTGTTGTATATCAGTCACGGTGATGAATAATGGATGAGTTGTAGTGAATTGTGTTCACAGTTTGGTTGTTCTCTTTGCTTATAAAGATTAAAGATTGGTTATTCTGGTTGGTTGTAAAGAATCAAAAAATTATGGTTGTTTTTGGATGAATGAAAATTACGAAATGCATGGCCTCCCTTATTGAATATTGATTCTGAAACTTAGAAAGTTGAAGTTGGATTGGAAACAACTTAAATTTAAAACATACATAAATTGATAATATTATTAAAGTTATTAAATTTTAAAAACTTAAATCATTAATTGACAATTATTGTTGTATGTTGTAAGTTTGTAACTTGTAAGTTTTAAATCAAAAATTGTATTTTATTTTTAATATTTGGGTATTGGCTTAAGGTAAATAATTAGTTGAGTATAAAATTATACAATTGGAAATTAATAATAATTCGATTGTAGTTAATGATAGTATTTGTCTATTTGGGTATTAGTTTTGGGTAACTAATTAATTGAGTATAAAATTTATTGAACTTGAATTATTTTGTAATATATATGTGTGGGCAGGGTATCATAAATATTTATAATAGATAATGTGTGAAAATAGTGATGTAATAAATGTATTCCAAAAAGTACTTTTTTGTTTTCAAATCGTAATATATGTTGTTATTGTAGGTTCCAACCATTTATACTTGGACTTATTAATAAAAATTAAAAATTGTAAAACTAACTTATATATTTAAGAATGAAATATGGAATGGTGTATACAATATTATGGTTTGTTAGAAATGAAAAGAAGATTCAAAGCTTTAAATAAGAAAAAAAACATTTCAAAAGAAGCTATATCCTTCAACTTGATCCTCTTATTATGAATATATCTTTGAACTTGATCATCATGTAATGAATATATGTGTATGAGCAATTGTATAAGATATGTCATTCATTATTTGGAAATTATGTAAATCATATCATACCCTTTAACTTGATCCTCATTTTTTAAAATTTGAATTGAAATTGTTGGAAATTGTTAAAAATTGTTGATAATTTTGTGAATGTTAGAATTAGAAATTGTTTGAAATTGTTGGAAACGGAAATGGAATTATGAATGTTTTGTGATTGTTGGAATTGGAAATTGTTATAAATGGAAATGAAATTATGAATGTTTTGTGATTGTTGGAATTGGAAATTGTTGAAAATGGAAATGGAATTATGAATGTTTTGTGATTGTTGGAATTGGAAATGGAATTGTGAATGTTTTATGATTATTGGAAATGGAAATTATTGGAAATGAAAATGGAATCATGAATGTTTTGTGATTGTTGGAATTGGAAATTGTTGGAAATGGAAATGGAATTATGAATATTTTGTGATTGTTCGAATTGGAAATTGTTGGAAATTGTTGAAAATGGAAATATAATTATGAATGTTTTGTGATTGTTGGAATTGGAAATTGTTAGAAATGGAAATGGTTTTGTGATTGTTGGAATTAGAAATTGTTGAAAATTGTTAGAAATGGAGATGAAATTATGAATGTTTTGTGATTGTTAGAATTAGAAATTGTTGGAAATGAAAATAGAATTATGAATGTTTTGTGATTGTTGGAATTGGAAATGAAATTATGATTGTTTTGTGATTGTTGAAAATAGAAATTGTTGGAAATTGTTGATGTATGTTTTGTGTTATTATATATGTTGAATGTTTTAAATTGTTAGCTTTTGACTTATAGTGAATTGTGTTCCATGAAATTGAATTGTGTGTAATGTAATCATATAGAATGAGTTATATTACATAAGATAGATATGCATATTGTGTACTGAAGTTATTTTTTATTTATTTTTATGTGTACAGATAAATGGAAGAAAGTTCAAGTACTCCTGATCAACCCACGTTAGGGAGATACAATGATCCAGCTTGGGCTCATACTGCATTGGTTCCTGGTATGAAGAACCATATTATTTGCTTGTTTTGTAACAAGCATTTGAAAGGTGGAGGAATCACCTGATTAAAAAATATTTAGCTGGGGTTAAAGGAAATGTGGAATCCTATAAAAAAGCAAGTCATGATATAAAATGGCAGATGAAAACATTGATTGATGAATATCAATATAAGAGAGATAGAAGGGAAAGGTTGAATTTTGAAATTGGTAGTGTGTAACACCCCACTCCCGACAGACCCGAACCCGATACCGTAGGTGATATCCGAGCCCGTGTCCGCGAAAATGACGTGTTAAGACAGTCAATCATTCCCATTACAGTACAAATTAAATGCAGAAGCAGAAAATGCTCACATGCAGCCGCGAACCGATCCCGACTCTAACCTTGTTTTGCACCCGTAGTCTTGAGTCCTGAGAAAAGAGATGCACATTTGGGGT